>OW240920.1:9985906-10130238 GCA_933207985.1 Pelobates cultripes | reverse complement strand
TTTGTAGTGGGACAGCGCAGCACTCTCGGTCTCCCTGGTGCAGCTAGGCAAACTGCTGGTGTTGCTTGGGGGCAGAGGCCAGCGGCGCTCTGCCCTGCTGCCAGCTCTTCCACTGGGGTAACCCGTGGTAAGTCAGGCTCTGATACAGGGGAAAAGGGGGGGGCGAGGCTAACAGAGCTCTGCCCAGATGCCAGCTCTTCTGTTGGGAGGGGGTCAGTGGGTATCGCAGGCTCATCCACTGCCCCCAGGACCCGGTTGGGATGTAGCTGGGGAGGGGAAGTTTCGCTTACCTCCTCCTCCTGGCATCCCTGCGGGGTTGGTTGGGGATCTGGTCCGCCCGTCCAGCCTCCCTGTAGGACTGGCACAGAGACCGCGGTCCCATCTGCGTTTGCCATCTCTGTGTGTCCCCAGGACACGTCTATGAGGTCCACTACCTCAGGTACCTCTGGTTGGTGGAGGAGAGGGAGGCCGATTGCCTCCCCTCCCCAGGACGCTGGTTGCTGTACGGGGGAGGGATCTACCATCACCTCCTCCTGGAACTCAGGCCGCTGCTGGGGAGAGAGACCGGTTGTCTCTTCCCTCTGTACGGTGCACTGCCGCTGGGAAGGGAGGTCGCTGCTCTCCTCTCCCTGTAACTCACTCTGTCGCTGGAGACGGGGTGTCAATACCCCCAAACTCCACAGTTGGTACTCGAAGTTCCGTGCGTCTTGGTTCTCAGCACTCAACATGCGCATCACTTGATGGACCACCTCATCTGAAGGGTTAGGGCCAAACCAGACGAGCCGCGCCTTTACTTCCTTCATGAAATCAGCACCCTCATAGCACTGTGACAGGCGGATTTGCAATTCACTGGCTGCTGTCCAGGGTCTTGCTAGCTCCATGTTGCTGTAGGTAGGGACGCTGCGCAGAGGCTAGCATTGCCCTCAATTATAAATCCGTAACTCCACACGTTACCAGTGTCTCCGAGCTGCTGGTCCTCGCACTAGGATGCCATCCCACCGCTGCCACCAAATGTGACAGAACGCTGGCACTCCGACTGAGTACCTCCGCCAATCGATGCTCTTAGCGCTTGCCGAGGACTCCAAGCACTTCAACCGACACCATCAGCACTGCAGACCCCACTTCCAGCGATGCAACTGCGCCGGGGTCTCTGCTGTCTCCACCCACCCTGGACCCAAGGCCAGGATCCAGCTTCCAGTGGGTGAACCTCTTTTTCCCCAGAGAGCAGGAACAAGCTCTTAGCAGAACTTAGTGATCATACCCTGGGGAGTATAGTGATTATAGCAATCCCCAGAGTGTATTTCTCCAATCCCCCAAACATGAGCCAAGGCTTAATGCTGGAACAAGACTGATTTACTGGCACACAGAACTTACAATTTATGCAACACAAAACTCCTCCTCTGGGCCAGGCTAGATAATTGAGTTTCTACAATACACAAAGCTCAATTATCTGCTGGCCAGAAATAATACAGTTTCATAAAACACACAGGGACCCCAAAACATGCAATAACCCCATAAAAAAGTATATCATTGGAACCGGGGGATCTGGGTGAACCACATATCCAAAATTCACCCAGATCCGTTCAGTACTTTGGAAAATACAGTTTAATGCAGATTCTGCAGAACATATACAGGCTAAATGAAAAACAATCACTTTATAATGTGTCCTCTGCTGTATAGTCCAAAACCACTGCACGATGTCTCTGTGCACCAAATACTGGCGAGATGGCACCGTGTTGAAAAGTCCAAACAGTGTCTGTGAGTTAAAATGTCCGCCATCCATTGTTCTCACCATGTGCTTCTGATACAGGAAATGGTGGCCACCCAGTAACTGGGCCAGCATGTCCCCAGATGAATTTTAAAGGCCAGCAGCAGCACAACACAAAATCCATTATGCCCAAATCATGTCTTTAAAGGGCAATACATCCCAGGGGCCATAGTCACAGGGCAAGAGGCGGGCAAGCAGTCCTCTCCAGGCACAAGTGGCGAAGGGCACTTCGTCACAGAGTGTGTCGGCAATTAACCTCCCTGAAGCTGCGGTTAACCGCAGCTTAATTGACGAATGCTGGGTGGCCGCCATTCGTATCACGAACACGAGGTCGCAGCCATTTTAAATATGCGAATGCACAGCGGTGTTCAACGCTTAATTAATGGAACTGAAATCGGACACAGTTTTGCGCGAACACCGCTGAAGCCGCCGACCTCCCTTCTTGTTCAGTGAACGTGCACGAACGGCCCGGTGTTCGGTAGTTTTGTGTTGTACCCCAGATAGGAATCCCATGGAGCCCATTCGCATGAAACTGACTGTGTAAAGACTTTGGCTCCATGGCGATTAAACTGTATTCGTGTGGTCTGAGCGCCATTCGCTTAATAATGTGCGCTCAAACCTGAGCTATCTGGGGATATGTAGAACGTATATGTTTTATGTACTGAATGTAACTGTAGGTAATTTTATGTCTTTTACGGTTTGTTTTCTGCCATGTGGTTAATGGAGTTTTGCCTCTGTCTTTGGAGATAATTGAATTACTTCTCAATTACCTCCAGAGCAGAGAGGAGGGATTGTGATGTAATTGTGGGAGTGTTTAAAGGGGTATGTCTGTGATTGGCTAAGAGCCAATATGTTTCCCAGTTTCCCATTTGGTCCCCTAGGGGAGTGTCCACCAGGTGGGAGACCTGCATAAAAGCCGGGCAGTTAGCCCCAGTAAACCAGTTCCTGCTTAACCCTCAAAGTGAAGTGTCGTCTCATTATTGGGGGGAGGATTTACTGTATGCTGTTAAAGAGTGATTGCCAGGAGTGTAAGCCGCTTGGGGGCTTTTCCTGTTCGTCTGCTAGCAGCTATTCGTGTGTCTCCAGTTCGGGAGTTTCGAGTATTCCCTTGGTATGCAGTTCGGGAGTTGGTGAATTCGTGGGTTTGCAGTTCAGGAGATTGGTGCTTGCAGTAGCTGTCGGTGCAGCTGAAAAAGGGGAATATAGCCTAAACGGTTTTTAACCTCTTTTGGGCAAAACGTTCCGTTACAAGTATATACAGTACATACAATGTATACAGGTAATAGTACAGGTATGCGACAGTTACAGGCACAGTATATACAGTACATACAATGTATACAGGTAATTGCACAGGTATGTGACAGTCCTGGCACAGTATATACAGTACATACAATGTATACAGGTAATTGCACAGGTATGTGACAGTCCTGGCACAGTATATACAGTACATACAATGTAAACAGGTAATTGCACAGGTATGCGACAGTCCCGCCACAGTATATACAGTACATACAATGTATACAGGTAATTGCACAGGTATGCGACAGTCCCGGCACAGTATATACAGTACACTATATCCACAATTAAACCTCACACTTATTGGGGGTCACATTACAGAAAAAAAAATGAAATTCTGAAACTCCCCCTAAATATAATTCTAATATAAACTAAATCTATAATTCTAATACATATTTACTGTAAGTGAATGTGATCACTATATCCACATCGGTGCGGTCACTGATTGGGGCGATATCAGTGTTGGTTAATGGAAAGTACGATAATTATTAATGTAAACTTTTTTTTAAATAATGCATACTGATACTTTTTAAGAAAATTGTCATTTTTCAATTTTTATCTGGCTGAGCAGCCATATTGGGTCAGATTCTACCGTTATACATATACATATTTATATAGTACAGACCCGATGATAGTTTTCCTTTAAGTGCGGATTGCGTGTGTCACTTGTCTGATAATATCTAATGGAGTTATGTAGACATTATAAAGGTTTGGGAGTGGCTATGTTTTTGCAACATGGCCTTTAGCTGTCCACATATAACTTGTTATGAAATATTTGGATAATTGCTATTTCATTATTTGTATGAAACAATTTATTTTTAACTAAGCTACATCCTTATACCTCATGCTTTCTCAATAGTGTAATTTAATCTCTTATTCATTAGTTCCCGTACATGTTCTACTGGGTACGTATATTTGTATGGTATTTCTGTCTTACGGCTTATGTGAACGTGGTAAGACACCTGGATCACATCATGTAGGTATTAAAGGGACACCCTACGCACCATTGCCATCACAGCTCTCACATTGGGAGATGGGTGGGCAGGCTAGCAGTGGTGGTGGTGCCATTTAAGTGGGCCCACCAAAAATTGGGACTTGACCATGGCATAATATTACACCAGGCCTCTGTATTGGCCAGTCCCACTCAGAGAAACCTGTGCACAGAATTCCGTTGCAGAGTATATATTTTGTACGCAAGCAGTGGCGTACATACCGCGGTCGCCTGCGACCAGGTAATCGCCATCATTTTTTGCATGTTAAGGGGTCCATTGGGTGGCCCATGCTGTCAGGGCCACCCGATGGAGACGGATTGTCAGGGGGCCCGGTCAGTGCTGAGCGCTTTAACAGCGCTGACCGGGCCCCCTGTGATGATGTCAGACAGAGCTTGGAGGAAGTGACTGCACGTCACTCCTCCCAGCAATCTGACAGAGCCGTGCGGGAGGAAGGAGTCAGAGTGGGAACTGTCTGTATCTATGTGTCTGTGTGTATATATGTGTATGTTTCTGTGTGTATGTGTCTGTCGGGGGGTGTATGTGTGTGTGTCTGTCTGTGTGTATGTATGTGTGTGTGTGTGCCTCTATGTGTGTCTGTATGTATGTGTCGGGGTGGGGGGGTCCTATGGATCAGTTTCGCACCAGGCCCCATGTATTGTGTGTACACCACTGTACGCTAGGGCTGCTTTTATGGAGACTTGGTATCTGGTGTCAACATAATTGGAACACCAAAAACCAAAAGTGGATTACAGGACAGAATCCTGTATTTGAGACTGTCCCACCCAAAGCAAAGGGTTAGAAGGTCTACACCCCAATCCCCTGATTTATTGTAGAACCATTAAGGAATGTTTTTTGACAACCAAAGAGCGCCCCCTTCCCTTAGGGATTGGCATTAAAGCACACACAACACGTCTGCGTTCTCAGTGTCGATTTCATCCAGTCTGGATGGTGACAATTGGCTGAGAGTGCTGGGTGGGCAGATTAGCTGGGAAAGGATTACGTTTTAGCCGAGCACTCTGACAAAATTAGCAATGATCATACCAAAATGTAAAATAGTGCATTATCAGTGCAGCAAGAAAGGGGTGGTCATCAGAAAGAGCCACAGTCCATGCCATGGGACCTACTGTGAAAACACGTCTACAGAAATGGTTAAATGCCCTGTGTACTCCAAGTACATCAGCTGATAGTTTTCTACTTTGAATAACCCAAAATATATACACAGACTGGGCTATTTACTTACCCTGAGGATTTCGAATCATTCTCACACACATTTTAGATGAATACCTACTGCATTGTCTAAGTTTGAGGTTTTTGACCTTGTCATAAAGAATGCAAACAACATGTCCAGAGCGTGGGGTTCGTGTGAACTTATCTCCCCAAATAACAGAAAAAAAAAGAGGTTTAAAAGGGATACAAAGACATCTCAACGTCTGTAACGATGGCAGGCAATTGAATCAGTGACAGGTCTCTGCCGAAAGGCTAAATAAATAATCACAGAGAACAGGAAAATAAATATTACTAAGTCAACAAGGAGGAGAATTTAACTCTCCTCGTTATTTTAGGATCGCTGCCCATTATCTTGCCATTGTCTCCATAGAACCAGGCCGTAGCCTCAGGGGCAACTCGAGTTTATAACACGCCAGGCCTTGGGGAACGTCTTGATGTTTTCACCCACAAACCTGCTGTGAGCACCAACCTACCTTCTGTGTGGAATTCATGTCCTCAATCCTTGGTGGGTGTATAAGGTGTAACAATGCATGCTTTCACATGTAGAACCACACCAGCAAAAAACCTTCTCAAAATGTCACTCATTAAATGGTTCTTCTACCTGGGCGTCCTGTGGCAAGACTGGCATTCACGCAGTAAAAGTAATAGTGATATAAAAGATATTGCTAACTCTGAGATATCCCAGCAAATTCATTAAATTTAGACATGGGCTATGTGACAGAACCATCTGTCTGCTTGGATTTTTACTACGTTCGTCTGTTTGTCTCCCGTTCGTATGAATGGCTGGTTTCTATAGCCCAGCCATTCGAATGACTCTTTTTCCCGAACAAACCTGCCGAACGAACGGCCACCCAAGTGAGGAGTGTGCTGCTGGTTAACGAAGTGATCCCAATTAGAACGTTGTGGTTAACCGCAGACACTTCTCAATTAAACCGAATTCAGGGTGGTCGTTCGTATGTCGACCACGAGGCAGCGGCCATTTTAAATCAAGCGAACGCCCAGCGGTGTTTGGCTCTATTTCTATGGAACTGAAAACGGACACTTTTTCTGCCGAACACCGCTGAAACAACGGAACGCCTGGCTGCCTCCACGAAAGCATGCGAACACCGGCCGTTCGGGAGATTTGGAGCATACAAAAGACTTAACCCAGATAGCCTCCCCATGGAGTCATTCGTATACCGAAAGACTGTAAGAACTTTGACTCCATGGCGATTGAACTATGTGTGTGGGATCTGAGCGCTATTCGCTAATAATATGCACTCAGATCCAGGCTATCTGGGGACATGTAATACGAATGGGAAATGTTCGGTTTTTATGTAGTTATATATTTTTATGTCTTTTATTATTTTATGTCTAAGATGGCGACTGGCTTTGTCCTGGAGTTAATTGAGTTACTTGGTAATTAACTCCAGGGCAGAGGGGAGGGAATCATAATGCACTGTGGGTAAAATCTGTGACTGTGTGTCTAGAATGTCCCCATATCTGTCTGTAATTTAAGTCTCCCATTTGGTCCCCTAGGGGAGTGTCCACCAGGTGGGAGACCTGCATAAATACGGGCAGGTAGCCCACAGTAAAGCTAGATCCTGTTTGACCCTCAATGCGGAGCTTCTGTCTCGTTATTGGGGGGATTTCTTCTTCACGTTTAGAGACTGCTGGATGAAACGGAAGCCGCTTGGGGAATATTGCTGTTCGACGGTTACCAGCAGTTCGTGTATTGCCGTTCGGGAGTTTGGAGCCGTTCACGGATCTCGATCGGGAGATTGCCGCTTTCCCTGCATTTGGTTCGTGTGTCACAGAGTAAGCGAACGAAGACTGTACTGCAGCCGGGGAAGGTCTACTAAACGGCGGTTTGACTTAAAGACACTAGAGGTGTCTTAACAGGCTAAATTCAAAATTTTCCGGTAAATTGCATTTTGTCAAATTCACTCAGACAACTTAAAACTGGTGAATTTTATTCTGACGAATTCACAGAGCGCTTAAGGAAAAATAGACTTAACATGAAAGACTAATATTGAAATATCATCAATGTTACTATGGTACATGTCAATAAACATTTTCACTGTAGCACAATGTTGTATAGTAGTATTAATGCGCATGACATTCACCAGCAAAAATATTTTTCAGCTTTCAAAAATCAAGGTGCGCAATAGATTCGATGGCGCATTAGATGAGAGTAAATACGGTATTCTTTAATTTTCCAAATAACCCCCAGCAAAAATCATCATCCCAAACTCACTATATATAATGCTTAGTTAAACCATAGACACCAAAGGTCAGATAACACTGAAACGCTAAACTCTCAGCTTCTTACTTACAAGGTGAATAAAATGGGAATGTTCTAATATCTTCTTCTACGATGCACTTTCCGAAGTGTCTTTTACTTTGCTTCCTTTTCAAGCAAAATATTTCAGTTTTCATTCTGCTTCCAAACTCAATGATAACAGAATATAAAAATTAATTATAGGTTAGAATTTTACCCAGGGAGCGATATTTAATACCACTGGGCTTTAATAAAATACACATTTCCTTTAAAAATGCTGAAAAATATTGTAATAAAATAATGATAATAATTGTGTTACAGAGAGGTTATTAAGGGAGGGAGTCCCGTGTTGCAACGTTGTCACGTACTCTGCAATTCTTGTACATCACGATTCAGAAATACGAAAGCTGCTTTGTTTGTCCTTGGGCACCTTAATAAAGAGAGACACAGGTGTCCTGGGTTATCCTATTATTTTGGGCAGAACAAGGGTCCATGCGTCCACTGTGTTAGTTTCTATCATATTATCCATTAGAATCTTATAGAAAGAAGCCTCTGAAATGACATATATCTCCGCCAATGATGTGTAAATGGGATCTGTACCTCGGTCAGCCCCAAGCCCACCGAATATAATGCTGATCTCCTCTCTAGTCTCCTGTCTCTGTACAAGCTCCACGTTTCACCTTGTTCAATCCTGTTTCCAGGAGTTGGCCTTACATTTTTCCTAATAATGAAATTTGCCCTTCTTTGGCTAAAATGGCACATTACGTTCTATGCTGCAAATTTGCTTGTATCCTTGCCGAATGAGTGAGTGGTGCTCTCCTCCATCTGTGAATTCAGGGTTAATATCTCCCCTCCTAACCGTGCTCCACCAAAAATTTAATATCTATTAAACAGACTGTATGTCCTCTCAATAGTCTTAGACTCACTGTGTCACATTCATTTGCCTATGGACTTCTTACCCCAGTACACTATGCTCCATGACACGGTATAGGTTCCAAATCTGTGATCCCATAACCATCTCGCCTTCAATAATAACTGCTCTTTCAGAATCCAGGGTTCATGGCTGACAATTTGGCATAAATCACAAGTGTATTCAGTGTATATTAACATTTGGCCCTCTATAACCGACACAGATGTCTTTACCCGTATGTCTCACTTCCTCAATTCCAACTCTCTCCTTGACCCTCTTCAATCTGGCTTTCACCCCCTCCACTTTACTGAGACTGCTCTTATCAAAGTTACTAACGATCTAATCGCAGCTAAATCCAAAGGTCACTACTCCATACTAATTCTTCTTGACCTCTCTGCCGCCTTTGACACCATTGATCATGCTCTCCTTCTTCAAACTCTTCAATCACTCGGTCTCTGTGACTCTGCCCTCTCGTGGTTTTCCTCTTATCTCTCCCAAAGCTCATTCAGTGTCTCCTTTTCTAATGATACCTCCTCCCCTCGTCCTGTCTCGGTTGGAGTCCACCAAGGCTCTGTACTTGGTCTCCTTCTATTTTCTCTTTATACTGCCTCTCTTGGCAAACGTATTAACTCATTTGGATTCCACTACCACCTGTACGCTGATGACACCCAGATATATCTCCCCCGGACCTCTCTCCAGCCTTCCTGCAACGTGTCACTGCTTGTCTTTCTTCCATCTCTGAATGGATGTCTTCCTGCTTTCTGAAACTAAATCTCTCTAAAACTGAGCTCCTTGTCTTTCCTCCTCCTAATACTGATCCTCCTCTTTTGCTCTCCCTTCAAGTTTGTGGTACCCACATCAGTCCATCCTTGCAAGCGCGCTGTCTTGGTGTCATACTTGACTCTGGCCTCACCTCTGAGCCTCACATCCAGTATGTTGCTAAATCCTGTAGATTTCATCTTAAAAACATAGCCGACATTCTGGCCCTTTCTTACGCAAGATGGTACCAAAGAGCTTGTCCATGCTCTAGTAATTTCCCGCATAGATTATTGTAACTCTCTCCCAATCGGCCTTCCCAAAAACCGTATTGCCCACTACAGTCTGTAATGAATGCTGCCGCAGACTGATTTTCCTCTCTAGTCTGTCCTCTCACACCTCACCCCTCTGTCAGTCCTTACATTGGCTTCCTGTATCCTATAGGAGTCAATTCAATGTACTAATCCACACCTATAAAGCACTGACCAATTCTAGCCCCTCATATCTCTTCACAGATCCATAGGTATGCCCTCCGCACGGCCCGTGACCACCTCCTGTCCGCTGCTCGCACCCGTACGGCCAAGTCACGATTACAGGACTTCTCGCAGGCGGCGCCCTTCCTATGGAATAGCCCGCCTCCACCATCAGACTCTCCCCTAGTCTTCAATCGTTTAAGTGCCTTAAAACCCATCTCTTTAGGAAAGCTTATGGCCTCCCAGAGTAACCTCTACCTTACCAAAAAAAAACAAATTTAAACACAACAATATCAATAAAAAGTAGTGCAAATTACTTAGCTTCAATTAATGTGCAGCCTCCCGAGATCGTTATCCACGACAAACGACATTTACAAAGTACAGAAAACCACAAACAGAATCGGGATACGGCTGTATAATCTATAGAGAGAACATATAAAAACAAAATAGTGTAATGCAGTATGCACAATAGATCTTGCGCTGTTAATAAATGCACTCACGAGATAGCGTAGAAATAAGCGCTCACAAGGTACCTCCCCTGATAATATGGGGGGCTAGTAATCCCCTTGCCAATACGAGATAGTCAATGGTACACGGGACTACAAGTAGATGATGGTCAAAAATCTAATTATTTTATTTGTTTAAAAGGTGAAAAACACCATAAGTATAAAAAATAAGAATGCAGCAGAATAACCTCTACCTTACATACCTGTCTCTTGCTCTCTCCTAAAGGGCAGCACTTTACTCTCTCCTCCAGCTCTGCTTCACTCCCACCTTGTTTGATTGCTATCTCCTGTCCTAACGTGTTTTATACCCCACCTCCTATAGACTGTTAGCTCGTTTGAGCAGGGTCCTCTTCAACCTATTGTTCCTGTAAGTTTTCATGTAATTGTCCTATTTATAGTTATATCCCCCCTCTCATAATATTGTAAAGCGCTATGGAACCTGTTGGCGCTATATAAATGGTGATAATAATAATAATTTCTGCCCCTGCAGAGCTATCGCTTATCTTAATTGCCCTCAATACAGAATAGGTCTGAGATACCAACACTGATCAATCCACGTGAAATCACTGCCGACATTTTGATCATTTTCCATTGCGAACAAACATGTTATTTGTTTGTATGTTTCCGTATACTGTGTATAAACACGTCTTACTTTCACACAACAAACATGTCTGATGAAGTGATGAAGGGACATATCTCTCTTTCATTAGCCAGTAAAGGCATCACTTATACAATTATTTTATTTTATTCTCGTTTAGTTATCTGATTAATACAGTATCGATAAAACAGTCATTCGTAAACCACAAATCTCAAAATCAATAACTGGAACTTCCACTAGGTGTCGCCATTCCTTTTCCGTTCCTTATGTTAGCACATGGTTAAAAAAAGCTTTTCTCTCTCTCTCTTTCTTTCTTTCTCTCCCTTCCTTCCCAAACTATTGTGGTTACACAGCATGGAACACTAGTTCACATGGAGCATATCTCACGTGGTCACCGGGCGGGAGACACTCCTATTTTGTGATAATACTGAGATTTTGTTATATTAAACTGTGACATCTATCTGTGTCCTGTTTTGGGAAACATTTGATCTCATTTTTGCGCACCATGTTAGATCATCGATGCCCTTCTCACAGCTGGAGCTTTGAGTGGGGGTAAATAAAATACGCCCTGGACTGTCCCTTTAAATACATTTTATAGCTGGCAGCAGCGAGTGTTAGAATAAAGGGAATTGAAATAATAAGAATAGAATTATGTGAACATTTTAAAAGTACAAGCAGTGAGGGAACTTTTTAATGTGGCAGGAATTGCTGCGGCTTGCGTTGTCAGGGAATATAAAACAAATGGCCAGCATCTGGCCACATTCAGCTGTATCCTCTCAAATTAACATCTGTATTTCACGAACTTCAGAAGACTTTTACAAAACTATTAACAAAAAGGGAAATAAAAATCTGTTAAACACAGCCTCATTGCATATCAAAGCCTAATTAAAGGGGCGTCCTAAACACCAGAATCACCTCGGTCGCGTGTAGTGGCTATGGTGTTCCGTGTCTGACCATATTCTGGCAGTTTGATTTTAAATTCCCCTGGTGCTGCGGTTCAGCCCCTCACTCGCATTTTGTTACGCTCTGCCTTACACTTCCTGTGGATTGTAAGCTAGTTCGCGCAGGGTCCTCATCAACCTGTGATTCCTGGTAAATGAAACTCTCCCCTAGTATTGGAAAAAGCCGCACTATATTGGCACTATATAAATGCCAATAACAATATTTCATTAGGAATATCAGTTCTGTCTCTGTTTGGATGGCATTCATTGGCTGAGCAATGGGCACTCTAAGCACTATAACCACTACAGCCAAATGCTCAAGCTATGGGCCCTTCTCTATTAACAATATATTAAATTTTTTGCCAGAATTCTTACTAGTGTTCATCTGATATTTTATAAACACTGTTAGTGCTTCCACTAAATATTACAAAGGAAGGTATTGAAACAGGAATATAATTAGAGGATGGTTTATAGCAACAGAAGGGAAAGTGAGTGGAAACAATTTGGGCCCAGATTTAATATTTTTGCATAGGTTTTTAAATGATTTTATAATTTTGAAAACTATTTAAATGCTTTCAGACAAAATCTTCAAACATGGAGCGCTCTCAGACCAAAGGGTCTCAACCTGGAGTGCTCTCAGACCAAAGGATCTCAACCTGGGGCGCTCTCAGACCAAAGGGTCTCAACCTGGAGTGCTCTCAGACCAAAGGGTCTCAACCTGGAGCGCTCTCAGACCAAAGGATCTCAACCTGGAGCGCTTTCATACCAATGGGTCTCAACCTGGAGCGCTCTCACACCAAAGGTTCTCAACCTGGAGAACTCTTTGACCAAAGGGTCTCAACCTTGAGCGCTCTCTGACCAAAGGGTCTCAACCTGGAGCGCTTTCATACCAAAGGGTCTCAACCTTGAGCGCTCTCAGACCAAAGGGTCTCAACCTGGAGCACACTCACACCAAAGGGTCTCAACCCGGAGCTCTCTCTGACCAAAGATTCTCAACATTGAGCGCTCACAGACCAAAGATTTGCGATATGTAGCGCTCTTTGACCAAAGTTTCTCGACTTGGAACGCGACACGACCAGAGATTCTTGACATGGGGCACTTTAAACTTGGAGCATTGCGATTTTGCAGAAAGCAATAAGATACCTCACGGTGATAGTGTTGCTGTCTATCCCCAATATAGTTTTATCACTATTAATCTCAATGCCAGATGTACCCACACACACCCTAATGTAGAGTCAATTTGTCCTCCACGTACCTTGTTAAAGTCTATTTGGGCATTTTGTCTAATGCTAAAAATATTTTAAATTTTTTTTAAATCACTTCATATAGCTAGGGAGAAAAGTGCATTTTGTACCCCATTTTGAAAGTAGTTAGTGACTTTTACATAAATTTTAAAAGGTAATTTTATTTGGGTGCACACATAACCCAATGCCTATAGCTCATATATCAATCTATATTTGCATAGCAGCTGGTTTTGCTCAAAACTGACATTGGTATGGGGGATGGGGGAATCAGTTATTTTATTTTGCGGCTTCTGAGTAAACCAGTTCCAGTCAACCCGTAGATATTTCTCTTTTCAAAGACAAGCGATCACTTTATTATGGCTGAAAATGCCCATCACACTGGAGATTGCCGAAATGTTGTATATACTGAAAATACCCCAAAAATAAAACTAATCATAAAAATAAAACTATATAAACGGACCAATTGTCAGCATTTATACACAATTCTTTTTTATATCATGCCTCAAATTATGGGATTCCTCGCTATCTGACCGTACGAGGCTAAGATGTTACTGTAATCTTTAACTTTTTACTTTCCTCATTCTATTTCCCCTTCATCTACGTTTCCCGAAGCTGACCATCATTCGCCACCACTGACTTTTTTCAGAGATAAACCAAAGGACTACATTTTGAGATACTTCTCATCGATCCTTATAACAACTTTTGAGACAAGTTTTGAGAATTCATTTAATAAAATAATGATAATAATTGTGTTACAGAGAGGTTATTAAGGGAGGGAGCCCCGTGTTGCAACAATTTGAGCATTGATGTTCATGAACAATATTCTGAAACTGTAGATAGGATAAAGTGGGCCACAATAGTAATGAGAATGGAAGATTTTTGTTATGAAGAACAGTCAGAAAAGATGTTTATAGAAATATGTAGGTTCTGTACAAACAGCTTGTTTGCGATCTGTTTATTATCAGGACTGAACAAAGGACAAGACGTGACACATTGAAACTTGAAAAAAGATGCTTTTACCTAGAGCATTGTAAAGGTTTTTTTTGGAGGAAGAACATTGAAGATGTGGAAATCCATACCTAAAAAGGTTGTTATCAGATTCAGTATATTTCTTTACAAAGGTCTGGGTATTTTTTTTTGGCAAAGGAGGATATGCAAGACGAATGCAGGTAAAAATGTGATTGTCACTTTGGAAACAAAAGGGATAATTTTGAATTTTTCTGGAGATTGCTTCATATTTGGCTTTCCTCCTTCATTTGAATCAACAGATTTAAAGGTTGAGTTTGATGGACTGTAGTCTTTATTTCAACCCGTGTTGCTCTACGGGCAGTGTCGAGTTACCAAACACTGGGAAGGATTTGGTCATTGAGATGATGAGACAATATGAAAAATGTCAAATCAGATCAGAATGAGAAACCTGGGGAATTTTTACTCACAGACGGGGGAAAATGATCTCTGCTTTTTAGAAATAGAAGTGGTAACATAAGATATATCGCTGTACACGATGCGATACGACTCATGTAAACGCTCAACGCCATATGCGGCCACTCAACTTGCTCTACCGGTGGGGTCCAGGAGAAACGCTGCTGAGACTTCCGGGGGGCCAAGCCCTTCTTTTTGGGCAGCTGTAGATTAGACTCAGAAAGTGTTAAATAATATTATACCAGCCCTGCACACAGCATATAGTTCATGTGCTATTAACCCTGTGACAGTAATCCCACATCCCTCGCATTCTGAGCACAAAGAGCATCTCAGGGTTAGAGCTGATGGTGACGGGGACCCAAAGGGTAAATGTGGCTGAGAGCTGGGAGGAAATAAACATAGGATTCTGACACATGGGATCCCTCAAGGGGAACATCTCTTGGGGCCATGGAGCCCTGCTGCATTCTCTGAATGAGCTGCAGGATGCATTCTGTATTTAAGGGACACATTTTGTCTGTTTACAAAGATCAATGAGCTCTCTGTATAAGACGTAGACTAGCCCTATACAATGGTAGCAGATTGTATGTGAGAACAGTCTAGCTCTGTGTATAAGGAGCAGCCGCACTCTCTGTGTATAAGGAGCGGCTGCACTCTCTCTGTGTATAAGGAGCAGTCATACTTTCTCTGTGTATACGGAGTGGCTGTACTCTCTGTATAAGGACTTGCCTGGTTCTGTGTATAAGTAACAGCCATACTTTCTCTGTGTATAAGGAGCAGCCATACTTTCTGTATAAGCAACAGTCATACTTTCTCTGTGTATAAGGACAGTCTGGCTCTGTGTATAAGGAGCAGCTACACTCTCTCTGTGTATAGGGGCAGCCGCACTCTCTCTGTGTATAAGGAGCAGTCGCACTCTCTGTGGGAGTTCTTTAGACCACTAGTAGTGATTCCCATGACATTAAGGTCCAGTGACTAATTCTAAACGTCCGAATGCTGAGAGTCTGCCTATAAAAGGAATGAGGAGAGAGATGGCCCCGGGGAGGCACAATACGCAATGTGTTACAATGTGACAAGCTGCTGTGGCCCTGGGAGTGGACACATGAAAAAAAAGAGAGGGGTGTGTGTGTGTGTGATTGTGAGGGATGTGTGTCTGTTATTGTGAGAGAGAGAGATGTGTGTGCTTTTGTGAGAATAGAGATGTGTGTTACTGTGAGGAGAGGGATGTGTGTTGTTGTGGTTAGGGAAAGAGATGTGTGTGTCATTTTGAGGAGAGAGGGATGTGTGTGTTATTGTCAGAAGGGATATGTGTGTGTTATTGTGAGGTGAACAATGTGTGTGTTATTGAGAGGGATGTGTGTGCATTTGTGAGGGAGAGAGATATGTGTGTTATTGTGAGGTGCAAGATGTGTGTGTTGTGAGGTGAACGATGTGTGTGTTATTGTGAGGGAAAGAGATATGTGTGTTATTGTGAGGTGCGAGATGTGTGTGTGTTATTGTGTGAGATGTGTGTGTTGTGAGGTGAACGATGTGTGTGTTATTGTGAGGGAGAGAGATGTGTGTTATTGTGAGGTGCGAGATGTGTGTGTGTTATTGTGTGGGATGTGTGTGTTGTTGTGAGGTGAACGATGTGTGTGTGTTATTGTGTGGGATGTGTGTGTTGTTGTGAGGTGAACGATGTGTGTGTGTTATTGTGTGGGATGTGTGTGTTGTTGTGAGGTGAACGATGTGTGTGTGTTATTGTGTGGGATGTGTGTGTTGTTGTGAGGTGAATGATGTGTGTGTTATTTTGCAGGAGAGAGGGATGTGTGTGTTATTGTGAGGTGACAGGTGTGTGTTAATGTGTGTGTGTGTGTGTGGGGGGGAGTTATTACATTATGACACAAAGAACCAAATTCAAGGAATCAGACTGGGTCAAAACAGGAGGAACAGAATGAGTATGGAGCAGAACCAGATATATAAAACCAGAATAAAACAGAACTAGATACATAGAACTAAACTAGAGCAGAACTAGACTGGACCAGGCACACAGAACCATATGGGACCAGGACCAGACAGACCGAACCAGACTAGAAGAGAACCAAGCAAACAGAACAATGCTGGACCAGGACCAAGCAGAAAGAGCCAGACTAGACCTGGATCAGACAGACAGAACCAGACTTGGCCAGGCACACAGAACCATATGGGACCGGGACCAGACTAGAACAGAACCAGGTACAAAGAACAACATGGGTAGAACAGAACCAGACTTGGCCAGGAACAGGCAGACAGAACCAGACAGGACAAACACCAGGCTGACAGAACCATACACATAAGGCCAGACTGGACTGGGACCATAGAACACAAAGAATTAGACTGGGCAGGCGTTAGTAAACCCACTTGGAGGGTTATTGCTGCCATCAGAAGAGAAACCCTTGTATCCCTTCTTCTGTTCTCCTTAACTGTAACTGATTGGATACAGCCAATCACAATGCAGTAAGGAGCAAAGCATGCTGGGACACTTGCTATATTCTCAGCCACTTCTGTACTGGCAGTCGTGCTTTGAAGTCCATATAAATGGCAGATCCTCGCTAAGTACTGTCCATTCCATAGAAAATTAATGGGGAGCAATTACTTCAAAATATGAACTGCGAAACCAGGCCAAACTTGTAACTAAGCATTGCTCGGCCAGGAGAGCAGTTTGCTAAGACCGTATGATGGAAGACATCTCCAAGTTTTCTCTATTTGCTGACATTTCACAAAAATTAGACACACTGCATCACTAGGAGGACCATTGTCTTATCTCTCAAACCCCACTTTTCTAAATATTTGAACTACCTTGTGTGAAATAGCAAAACGTGGGGACACAAATAGTCCCACTATGTCCGGTTTTCTAATTTCTTAAAGAATTCTCAATGATGGCACGGGTCACTTGTTATACCAACCATGTTGTATATCTATTGACGTGTCTCCATCAGTAAAACTCTGCAAACAATCAAAGGCTAGGTCAGTAAACACAGCATTGTCCTGCTGAGAGGGGGGACAGCCTTTCATCACCAGCCTCACCATTAAAAATTATGGTGACTCAAGGTGAAACACAACCCAGATGACATACGTCAATAGGAATCCATGGTGTCAATAGGAAGACATTGCGTGATTTCACTTGACCAAAATGATGTTTCATTATCTATAGGTGACTACCTTATGATGTCATTCAACCAATAGGAAGGTACTTTATAAAGTCAATCAGACACATGACATCATTTGTCCTTGATGATTTCATTTGAACAAAAAGAAGCCATTGGCAACTTAACGCAACTAATATTGAGATAGCATTCCCCAGATGTTTGGGAACCGTTTAATAACGATTAAAGATGCTCATTTGAGGCCAAGTTATTATTATATATTTATCTTCTCTCAGACAGAATGTCAGAATGCTCAGTTTCTCTGAAAGTTTCCACGCACTTTGCCAGCTCCCATGATAGCTGTGAGAAGCCCAGACCGGGCAGACTGGTGGGTGAGGGGAGCTACCAAGAATCAGCCGAAATGCAAGGAGGAATGGTAGTGAGCTCAATAATCAGAGCTGGAATTAGTTTACAGTGGATTAAAAGTCATATCCACGATTAAAATGCAGCTCCTCCCATCAGACCCAGGACCAGCCACATCTACACAACACCAGAATAACGGGATTTATAGAAAGCATGGTCTTAAATCTGTAATTGGTTCATAAGAGAGAGAAGACAGAATCTAAGAAGAATTAAAAAGAGTTCAATTTGGTTGTTCTTGTCTCTCCCTAAGAGACACATATTACATTATAAAAACACATTGCAATAGGCCCAATGTGCACTATATTGTGTAAAACTAGTGTAGCATTGTTTTTTTTAATAAGATTTCAAAACAAAACAATCGAATGTTATTGGAAATTACAAATCAGATAACCTTGCAGTAAGAAAACGAGATTGATGGAACACAGCGAGGGTTTTTCTGTAAGGTGTGAGGAATTGGACATTTAAAGTGAATGTGAATTAGCCAACTTGAAAACATAGTTGGCTTTGGGCTTATTTACGATCTTACGAAGGCACAAATGAGAGGGAGGGGAAAGTCAATCTTCATCTTGCAGGCGCCGCTGCGCTGTCCGCAGGTAGGTTACCATCACATCTATCACCAGAGCGCAGTGCTTAAGTCACGTGTTCCGGGGGTGTAACTCGCCAAAGCTGGAACGCTGCAGATACAGATTCCTACCACCAGGAATACTTCTAAAAACACATTGTCTTTTGCAATTTACACAAGATTTAAGATTTATATATCTTTTTCCAATGTTACATAAATGCCATTGAAAGCTAACTGTGAACTGGAATCAGTGGCGTCTCTTGGATTCTGTGAAGGACTTTTATGCAATTGCCTATATGCTTCAGTTTAATTCTCTCCCTGCTATTGTCTATATTGTTCGGTTCCAAATGTTGAGAATGAATGTATTCGTATACCGAACGGGGACCACACACCCTGGGTAGCAAGTAGCAATTAGAACACAGAGAAAACCGCAACTTAATTGCTACTAGGTGGCCGCCATTCGACATACGAACACGTGGCGAGAACAAAGGATGGCGGCCATCTTAAAACTCACGAATGCAGTCAGCGGGGCTTACGTATGAATTGCATGGAACTGTTTTTGGTACGGGAAACATGCGAACGCCCGGTCCCCCATGGAAGTCCTGGATTAATACGTTCCCCTGCACGAATCAAACTGGCGTTCGGTAGATGGTATCTACCGAATGAGGGGAACATTCACAGGTAACCAGCTGAACCATACGAACGGTAGTTTTCGTGTAGTTAGATGCGAACGGAGACCGGCTCTAGCTACTGATTCTATGGAACTGTAACTCGGATACCTCCACATGGCAAGCCGGTCAAACTTCCACACGATGCGACACGGAAACTACCGAACGGAAATTCGTGAGATTTGGATATGTGACTACCAGTATCCTCAGCTATCCAGGGATGTTAAAAGTATAATTGTATGTCTTATAGAAAGTATGTTTCTGAAATTGGTATAAATTGTAATGTTTCTGGCCAGCAGATAATTGAGCTTTGTGTATTGTAGAAACTCAATTATCTAGCCTGGCCCAGAGGAGGAGTTTTGTGTTGCTTAAATTGTGAGTTCTGTGTGCCATTAAATCAGTCTTGTTCCAGCATTAAGCTTTGGCTCATGTCTGGATTATTCGGCGATTGAAGGGATATTTCTTACATTACCCTTGATACAGTGCCATAATTGCCAACATTTGAAAAAAAATTCCAAGGACATTTTGCAGCACAGCTATCAATTACTGTCTGGGTATAATATCCCTGGACAGTCAGTGCTCTCTGTATAATACAGTGTTGTGTGTGTGTATAATAGATTGGGGCAGTCAGTGGTCCCTGTACAGTGCTGCTCTCTGTATAATATCCCGGGAGAGTCAGTGCTCCCTGTATAGTGCTGCTCTCTGTATAATACAGGTCTGTTTGTGTATAATATCCCAAGACAGAGAGCAGCACTATACAGGGAACACTGACTGTTCCAGGATATTATACAGACACAGACCTGTATTATACAAAGAGCAGCACTATACAGGAAGCACTGACTATCCCGGGATATTATACACACACAGATCTGTATTATACAGAGAACAGCACTATAGTATTATACAGATAGCTGAGCATATACCCCAATCTCTAGACTACTAGTACCTGTCAACAGCAGCTCCCAGACGCGTGTAACAGGGCTAAAGTGTGCGGCAGCTCACACAGATGATTCAGCGGTAAAGCGCACTCGCTGGCAGAGCCAAACTGAGAATCCAAAGCAGCCCTGGAAAAAAATGTATGCCATTCCTACAAGTCTATATATATATTTGTGCTCGGAATTTAAATACGTAATGGATAGTATCTGTGAGCAAAGTTGGTTGTGGTGTGCCGAAACCAACGTACGAGTGGGCCTGTAAATAAAAGAGGGCCCACCAAGGATAATGTAGTTAAAACAGGGTGTAGGTGGGTGGGGACAATCAGCTGAGCGGCAGCGGTGAGTAGGGGCTGGGAGTTTAAGTAGGGGACTTACTCCTCCCACAAATTCAGGCCTAATGGCCTTTCTACTTGTGCTCGGAATTTAAATACGTAATGGATAGTATCTGTGAGCAAAGTTGGTTGTGGTGTGCCGAAACCAACGTACGAGTGGGCCTGTAAATAAAAGAGGGCAAAAAGATAAATTCGAGAAAATACACACTTTATTGCTTTTTACAAGACCAAGTTCCTGAAAGCTTGTCGAAGCTCTTTCTCTGGTTACGGAATATATGCGTTATATATGGAGGATTTCCATCGCCCGAGCCTTTTGATGATGTGGACCGGTGCGTTTGTGCTAGAGGCTGCTGAGGCGGCTCCTATGCGGAAGGAGTGCCCGGAGAATGCAGCCGGGTTGTGTCCGAGCTTAGATAACAGGGTTCTGACATGTAACATCAATTTTGCCGTGGTAAGCGGGTGCCCTTGTAATGTTAAGAGCGGAGAGTCTGGCAGGTGAGTGTGAAGAGTTGACCGTAGTTGGTCGAGAACTTTCACCGGACACCAGGCATTATCAGTAGGGAAGAGAGGAATTATTGTAGGATGTATGACCGGTTGGTTTTCGTGGTAGGGATAGAAAGGAGGTAGTGATCCTCTACCTTGGTGAGGTGTGAAGTTTTAAGGCATCGTGCGATATCTCCTTGACAAATCACGGTGAACTCTCTAGGTCTGAGAAAACCGTAGAAAGCGAGATATATGGCAGATTTTATCACCGTATTGGTGTAGCTATCAAATGGGGCTGTGTCAAGGAGATTGCTAAGTGACCTGAAGATAGGCCCGTCTATGGGTAATCTAGTGCTTGCGAGTGGTGGTGAAACCTTTGATATACCTTTCAAGACCTTTTTTATGGGGTATGAAGACAAAAAAGGAGTGCTGTTAGGAAAATTGGTGAGGCTGTGGTGCTGAACCCCGGTGAGGTAAAGTTTAATGGTGTTGTGTGACAGATTAAGGTGTAGGTGGCAAAAAGAGGCAAAAGACACCATGGTTTGGATAGAAAAGTCACCTTGTAGCCCGAATTCTGCAGTGAATTTGTTAAATATGTTAAGTGCCCTATTGTAAGTGATAGCAGTGTTGGGTGATAATGCTTGGTGAGTGAGTGATCTAGCGTGAAGCAAGAGTGTGCTTAATCCAATATTAGTTCGTGAAACCGTGGTGTCCTGGATGGCTGTTGGTGAGCTGCTGGGAGTGCCTGAGAAAATGCCTGGAATCGAGAACGAGAAAGAGCGTCAGCGGCGGTGTTGTGAATACCCGGGATGTGAGAACATACTAAGTGAAACTGATTGGATGCTGCCAGCCAGGTCAACTTGCGAATCAGCCGCATGATGGTCAGGGATGATGAGCGCCCTTTGTTAATGATATCGCAAGCTGCCGAGTTATCTGAGTAGCATTTTACTGCCTTGCCGGACCAGAGATGACCCCAGGTGTGTGCGGCCGCCACAATGGGGTAAATTTCAAATAGGGCTGAGGTCTCCCTGAATCCTGGCAAGGCATCCGTCTCAGTGGGCCAGTGGCCCCTAAACCAGTGGTTCCCGAAAATGGCTGCGAAACCGGTGTTGGCTGCTGCGTCTGTGTGGATGATGGGTGAAGAGGTGGAGAGAGGGGGGATAAACATGGAGATACCATTCCAGTCTTTCAAAAACTTCCCCCACATAGCTAAGTCAGCCTTGGCGTGGGGGTCCAAAGAAACTGTGCCGGAGTCCGGGACTCCGTGGAGCAGGCAAAGAAGTCTGGAAATGAAAGACCTTCCCTGCGGAATGATGCGCATGGCGAAGTTCAGAGATCCAAGAAGGGACTGAAGTTCTCTCCTGGTGCAAACGTCATTCCGCAGGAACGTGTCTATCTCCCCTCTCAATCGTGAAAGTTTGTCGTGTGGAAGGCTAGCTCTGAGTTTGACAGAATCGAGCTCTATGCCTAAAAAGGTCAACTTTGTTGTGGGTCCTATAGTTTTGGCTGGGGACAAAGGGACTCCAAGTGTGGAAAAAAGTGCGGTAGTACTATAGATTGCTGTGGGTGTTGATGACCCTGGCTCTATCAGTAGAAAGTCGTCTAGATAGTGAATAACGGAGTGACACCTGATGACGTTCAGAAGCAGCCAGCATAGTGACTCTGCGAAAATGTCGAAAAGTTTGGGGCTGCTTCGAGAACCAAAAGTGAGTCGTGTTGAGAAGTAATAATACCCTCGCCATTTAACACCGTGTAAGTGCCAGAGTGAGGGGTGTATGGGCAGTAATTTAAAGGCGTTAGTGATGTCTGTTTTGCTGAGCCAGGGTCGATTACCAGATGTCATGATGGACTGTATGGCGTCGTCGATGGTGACGTACTGCAGAGAGAATTCGTCTGCTGGAATGAGTGCGTTTATGCTTGGAACAAAAGAGGAGTGCGGTGCCGATAAATCGATAATGAGACGTTTTTTATTAGAATATTTGTGAATAGCAATACCAATAGGGTTAGTGCGCCAGGAGGAAAACGGTGAAGAGGTGAAAGGACCGATCATGAAACCGTTTGTGGTTTCTGCGGAAATGAGAGTGTCTACAGCGACTGGGTCTAAACGTGCAGACTGGAGATTAGGACATTCTAGTGTACCTGGGGGAATGGCTACTATGCCTGTGTGAAACCCTTGTGAGAAACCTGTGGTGAGAAAATCCACTAAGTGCCTGCTGGGGTGAGACCTTAGATAAAAAACCAGGTTGTCGATATTTATGTTGGTTAGTCATTTGTTTGGTGACAACCTGGCTGGACACATGGTCTTGGTATGTGCCCTGAAACATATGGAGCAGATGTGCAATAATCTACAGGCGCTGAAACTGCAGGAGCCTGCGTTGAAATTATTGCACACCTGTGCTTTACCTAAAAAGGAGATGGGCCTATCCAGCTTATCCCGGAGACCACCCGCTGGCTTGTTGTGAGGGGTGAAAGAGGAGTGAGGTGTGAACGTGGGGTGAGGGGTGGGAGTGGAGGTGGTGGGATCTGGTTCGACGGGACATAAGTCCGCCATGTGGGATGTAGAATTACAGATGGCACAAGCCGGGGGCCTGAGTCCAGCGAAGTGGCGACAGAAAAGTTCCGTGTCCATCTGACCCCAGTTCATTCTAATGTTGAACTGCTTGAGATGGGTCGCCGCCTTCGCTGAAACTGACTTGTGATAGTCATAGAAGGAAGAGCCCCCGTACTTGATGCCTAGATCCACTACTTTGTGGAGATAGAGATCTAGCTCTTCTCTCCTATGGGGATACACCGTGCAAATAACGTCGCGGTATATTCCAAAAGCTATCACAAACTGTGGGATAGAAATTATTTTATTAAGCCTGGGATCCCTCGTTTTGAGCACAACTGAAATGTCACCATAATTGTAAGCCTTGTTCTCGAGTACATCCTGAGAGGCTATGAGTAAAGACACCAGACACACATCCTTCCCGTCTAGGATATCTTTCCTGATAGAATCTGGGACAGAGTGTGCTGGTGACTAGAAAAGTGTGATGGCTGTGCCAGGTGCTGGAGGGGGGAGTATAGAGGGACATGTAGGTATGGCAGGTACAGCCGTGGTAGAGACTGGGATTACGGTGTTAGTACCTGAGGAGGAGATGGCGCTCTCCACCTTAGACAGCCTGCTATTGAGGGACTGTAGATTGGCCAAGATATCTGCCAGGGTATCCTGGGTGGCCGTGCTGTTTCTTGGTGGTTGTCCTTGAGAGCTAGTTCCCGGCCGAGGCTCGGGGACTTGGTGGGTAAGCAGCCTGTAAAGTTCTGCCTTTCTAGCTGTGGCCGGAAAGGGGATTCCCCTGAGCCTAAGCTCGGCTGTGATTTTGGGAATAGTCCATGCTCTCAAGGACGTGGGGGTTGAAAGAGTGAGTGATTCGCCTGGAGACACGGGTCTGATTGGCGTGAATGGTGTTTCTTCTGTCAATTCTTCGGTTGGAATTGGTTCTTGGGACATTCTAAAAAGGAATGATTATGTGAAAGATATATTAGAAGGGGAGTGAGGTAAGAAGGGGGTGAGGGGGTATGGGGAGTGGTGTGTCTGGAAGAACTGGACTTTAAAGCTAGATGCCGAGGCGAAAAACTTAACTATTGAATGACTGGATAGGTGAGGCCCTGCTAATGCCAAGTGGCGGTGAGAGGCTCTACCTATGATTTGGCTTATGACGTAGGTGCCACAGACGTGGTGGCGGGATGTTGGCCTCTCGGTGACGATAAGAGAAATCAAAACGTGTGGCCGTGACAGGTGAGGCCCTAACTAGAGCCCTGTAGTAAGGCATGCGAGGCTTATAACTATGATTTGGGCGTGGGGCCGTACCTCCGTGTTGAGGTGGGGTGGGGTGGTAGGCCTCGCGGGATCAGATTTCCTGATAGGGTGGGCTAAGGCATTAGCCTGTGCCGTATAGCCAGTTCGATTGTATGCTTAAGGGTAAAGTTAGAGGACTGGAGTGGTGTGTGGATACTAACCTTGACTGGTCGCAAATGGTATCTGGAGCCTCCTGATAAGTGTAGAGAGTCTTGTCTTAATGTTGTCTTTGAGGAAGAATCCTGGGGGTTTAAGACAGATGTTGATGTGTTTATACGTATCGTGATGTCGTATGAATAGTATTGGGAGAAGGTTTGTTAGGGGCACGACGTGAGATCCTGCATTGAGGGATCTGGGAGGTTTAGGTGTAGGAATGGGATGATTTTTGGATATGAGTGAGAAGGCAGAATGAGGCCTTGGGGTAGCGAATGGATGTACTTGAATAAGGACGTAAGTACCTGAAGGTATGGCTGAGTACCAGGTCAGGTTTTTGGTGTCTTCTGAGCCTGATGGCCGTATGACCGAAAGTCTGTGTAGACAAGTAGTAAAGAGATAACGTATCCTGGGCGTAAGCCTGAGGGAAGGTAGTAATGGAGTTGAGACCGCGTGAGGTCTAGTATTGAAAAGAGAGTGAACTATACCTTGGTTTTAAGTACAGAGATTGTTTAATCGTGGCAGGTTAACTGCGTAGAAACGGTGGAAGCTTAGATTAATACAGGATCTAAGGGTTTAACCAAGACAATTTCCATATTTAGCAATAGATGTGAAGATAATTGATAAAACCTGATAACTCAAGGTGATAATAAACCATTATTTTTTATACATGTATATCTAATTTTATTTGAAGTTGGACATTGCCTTATGGTGTATTTTTTTCTATTTTTTTCTTTTTTTTTAATGTGTTCGGCTTTAAATGCTGAGATTCACATGATGTGAACATTTGAACTCAATCTTGGATCATGTTTACAAGACTTTTGATGAACAGAAGATCATTTTGTGACCACTATATGCCCCACTGTTGGAACGCATCAATTTACACTTTCTGACATCTGGCCCTTCTTCAAAAGAGGATCTCTGGCATCTGCAATCGCCGTGGAAGACTCCTGTTGCCATAGAAATATGCCGCGAACACTATGCGTTCCATCGCTGGAACGCATGTATTCAAACTGCCTGTGGTTACGTCGCGTCACTTCCGGTGCGACGCGTGCGTTCCACGGTGGGTATCTATGTACACGTGGACACCGCGCCGCTTCCGGTTTGTTGCCGCGTGCGTTCCACAACACACCAGGAAGCCATTTCTACTTATGTAAGTTTATATATAAATGATGAACTTGAGGACATTTACTTTACACTTCTGATGAAGTGTAAAGTAAAACGCGTAAAGTGTAAAGTGTTATCTTTTATAGCCTTTTTTATTTACTATATTGCCAATATTTGTTATCATTAAATAATTTTAAAGTGATATACTACTTTATTTTTATTCACCTTCCTCATCATTTCCTGGTACCATATATCCTTCAGTGGGGATTATACCACTGCAAGCCTTTTATACTAGAGCAAGTTGTCTGCTCTAACAAATGTGAGTACAATAACCTTCATTTTATTTGTTCCACATTTTAAATTAGAACTGCTACACTATTGGAGTTCTCTCTCTTCTGTTTCCATTTTTATTTATGCCATCACATCAATGGAGCATTGAAAAGTTGAACTTTCTATCCTGAGACAGGGATTGTACCGTCCGTGCAAGTTAAGGTAGAGCTCCTGATTAGCTCTACCAAATGTGAGTTTGAAATACCTCAGTTTATACATTAATTTTGGTCTTTATTATAACATATTGCACTATTGTATTTCCCTCTTTGTGTTTTTTTTGAGGATATATTATTCACACCGATTAAGGGACATCAAGTGTATGTATGTAAGAATTTATTTAAAGCGCAGTTTCTTCTCCTTCTTTTATATTGTTACTTTACAAGGCTGGGAATCCTTGCACTAGTTACTGCTGCTTATTTACTCTTTTTGTTTTGAAGTGAGCACCCGACACACCTCTCCTCTTTTCGATAATAAACCATACCTGTTCCTGTAATAAAAGGACCTTGAAATAACAACTTTATGCAGAAAAGCAAGAGACCGATGCAATCTGTAAAAGCCAAAATGTGACAGCGTGATTTATGTGCAAGGAATAGTACGGATTATGTGTAATGGGTATAACTTGTAAATAGTGTTTAAATGACTTATCTGAGTGTTATTTGGAAAGAATGGTATAGCTTGTATTTAGACACGTATGAAGTTATGAATCATGGTAAAACCTTATGTTTATTACAGAAAAATACTTTAAATGGTTTAACAAGGTAGGAAAACACAGGGCTGGTAGTTAACCAGATAATGTAACCACAAACTGATATGAAGGAATAAATAATAGGATAGTGTGATTAGAACTTATGCATGCTTAGCTTAAAAGAATAGAAATAACCGAATGTAATTTAGTAAGATGGTGTTCGTGAATTTAACCATACGAATAGGTTGGTGCTGAAATGACCGAACAGAAAAAGTGAATACAGATAATAATGAGCTTAAACATGAAATATATATTCGGTTGTTTCCGTACGAAAATGCTTTAAATGATAGCGAAATGAGCCAAACGTTCGTGCGTTTTTTTGCGCGAATGGAGATATTAACGAAAAGCGTGTATTCGTGAAAATGCGAAAGAGGGAGCCTACCCCTACGTTTTTAGGCCCGAACGGCGGGGAAATAGCGAACGCTAATTCCCACGCCTTGCTTACGTGAACGCGCCGGTCTCGTGACCGGAAGTCGGGTACCTCGACCGGAGGGAAACGGAGTGGAAGGACCTCGGACGGACGGAGGATTGCACAGGGCGTCTGGCTGCTGGAAACAGGTACAGTTCTGGCGGGAAGCTGGACCGGAAGTGCTGGTTGCTAAGGACAATCAGCTGAGCGGCAGCGGTGAGTAGGGGCTGGGAGTTTAAGTAGGGGACTTACTCCTCCCACAAATTCAGGCCTAATGGTCTTTCTACATATATATATATATATATATATATATATATATATATATATTACAGTAAGCACACAAGCTCACTGACATGCGCAAATAGGCTCACTGAAAGACAAAAAACGCTGACTCACACACAAGCTTACTACAAACAAACTCACTTGTATAAACACAAGGCTCACTACAATGAAGTTCAGGGACACACACAAGCTCACTAAAGACAAGCTCACTGACACACACATGCTCACTAAATAGAAGCTCACTGACACACACAAGCAGTACCATCTTAACAGTGTTAAGGGCCCCGGGCAAAGCAGTGCACTGGGGCCCTTCCTACACAACAACTCACAGGAATAAAAATTTGAATTATTGATGGACTGCTGAGTACATACACACAGTACACTGAATACGAACACCGAGAGACTGCTGAATACACACACAAAGATTTCTGAATGCACACAGGCGTTGCTGAATGCACAGAAGCTGATTTATACACTTACACACAGACTGCTGAGTCCATACACACACACAGCTAAGTCCATACACAAAGACAGACTGCTGAGTCCAAAAACACACAGACACAGACTGTAGCGGAGCTGCAATGTTAAATCACAATATCTCCGTTGGTACAGAAAGTGATCCAAGTAAAGCGCTGGAAATGAAGGCAATATCCCAAATCCCCCAGTAACCGGACGAAACACAGTTCTGGGAGTCAACTGACAATTTTATTCACAGCTCCAGTATTTATGTGATTCCCCATGCAAGGGGTTTCCTTAGTCACTTTACAGGGGCTGTACAGTAGAGGACTACATGGGGAACTGAAAATACAGGACATTTCTCCCACCATGCACCGCTGTACGAGAGGGATACTCCCACTAGAATATCCTGTTAAGTGGATTATCCATCCGTACAGCAGAACAGACTTTTTGCACAAAATTGCATAACTTCAATATTCTACATGGGATTCTACCGAATGACCGTTCGGCAGATAGCTGGGGTCTGAGCGCACACTTTGTGAAAGTACCGCTCAGATCCCAACATAAATAACGGAACGCCGCACGAAACACACATTATATTCCATTCACCTTAAAAGTACCGAACACATATGGGGGAATAAAGTACCGAAGGACCGGTGCTCCCAAACGGCCTGGAAGTCCAGCGGTGTTCGCGCCTTCGAGTAGCTGATTTTAGTTCCAGGCGCTCGACGACCAAACACCGCTGGGATAACAAAGGATCCAAGATGGCCGACCGCCACGTGGTTGGTAGCCGTACGACGGCCACCTAGGAAAGCACTTATCCGCCGATTGCTACAATGTTGCAATCGGTTAATGGGAGCCTCACGAACCCATAGGTATAGCAGCTCAATAATCCACAATAAAACCTAGCCACTTTAGGTCATACTGCATAACATTTAAATGCTGAACTGGGCAATAAAGTGCAAAATGCTAAAGTGCAAAATGAAAGTGCAAATGCTCAAAGGCAAAATGCTGATGTTAAAATTGCACCAAGTAAATGACACATATATATTCAAATAGCCCAAAGTGTAAATGTAAACAAACAGCATACACACAAAATAAAACCGCTGATACCACAATGCAGGGTCCCAGATAGTGCTTAGTGTTCAATGCTCAACGCGTTTCGTCGCCAGACTTCCTCAGGAGCTTCTTCCATCTTTCTCCATCTTCCTCCTTTTAAATCCGCCGGTGTATCTACCGGCTTCCGTGATTGCCGTGGTTGCGCATGCGTCCATGCGTCATCACGCATAACGTCATACATCATGACGCATACGTGAACGCTATGCGCATGCGCAACCAAGGTGAACCGCAAATAACTTTATTGTTCATATACACGGTAGCATTAAAGAGCGATCTTATGAAAAAAACGCTCTACAAGTATGCAAACCGGATTTACAATGCCTGCCTACCCCACTACTAACCCCTAACAGAAGGATACTAAATGTAAAGGGGGGAAATATAAATCAGACAGGTGGA
This sequence comes from Pelobates cultripes, assembly GCA_933207985.1. Taxonomy (NCBI): domain Eukaryota; kingdom Metazoa; phylum Chordata; class Amphibia; order Anura; family Pelobatidae; genus Pelobates; species Pelobates cultripes. Next base: position 10,100,506 of record OW240920.1, on the reverse strand, counting down.
CAAAAGGAGGAAAGAATGTAAAAGAAAAAATATAAAAAAATGATTAAATAAATTTATATGTATAAAAAATATATATAAATATATAAAAAAATCTATATAAAATAATATATGAAAATGCATATAGAAAATACATACAAAGGATATATATCCATATTGAACAAATAAATAGATAAACTCTTGAGTTTATATATTTTTATATTTTATATAGATTTTTATGGTATCACATTCTAGATAAGATATTTATATGTGAATTTTGTATGTATTTTGATTTTATATGCCTTCATTTTTCATAATTATCATTACTCTTATTTATATTTATGAATTTTTCATATTGATCTTTACTCTTACATAATTTGATGATTATTCATGTGTCCACATTTTTTACATGTTATTCATCTACACCTCTATTATTATTATATAGAGGTTTTTTGCAAGGTTTATGTACATCTTTATTATAATGGATATTGTGGAAATATAAATGGACTCCTTTTTTTTCCTTAATAGGATATATATTTTTTTATATATTTATATATATTTTTTATACATATAAATTTATTTAATCATTTTTTTATATTTTTTCTTTTACATTCTTTCCTCCTTTTGTCCACCTGTCTGATTTATATTTCCCCCCTTTACATTTAGTATCCTTCTGTTAGGGGTTAGTAGTGGGGTAGGCAGGCATTGTAAATCCGGTTTGCATACTTGTAGAGCGTTTTTTTCATAAGATCGCTCTTTAATGCTACCGTGTATATGAACAATAAAGTTATTTGCGGTTCACCTTGGTTGCGCATGCGCATAGCGGTCACGTATGCGTCATGATGTATGACGTTATGCGTGATGACGCATGGACGCATGCGCAACCACGGCAATCACGGAAGCCGGTAGATACACCGGCGGATTTAAAAGGAGGAAGATGGAGAAAGATGGAAGAAGCTCCTGAGGAAGTCTGGCGACGAAACGCGTTGAGCATTGAACACTAAGCACTATCTGGGACCCTGCATTGTGGTATCAGCGGTTTTATTTTGTGTGTATGCTGTTTGTTTACATTTACATTTTGGGCTATTTGAATATATATGTGTCATTTACTTGGTGCAATTTTAACATCAGCATTTTGCCTTTGAGCATTTGCACTTTCATTTTGCACTTTAGCATTTTGCACTTTATTGCCCAGTTCAGCATTATGGATTATTGAGCTGCTATACCTATGGGTTCCTGCTTATTTATTGTTTTGGCACTTATTATTGTGCTGTTATTTTTTATCTTGTGTCAATAAATTACTATTTTTATTTGGATATTAGTCATTATATATATTTTTATATTTTTTTTCTTGCCCTCATTTATACCGTTATAGTGACTGTGGCGCCCTGTTACTTTGTATATATTTCTATTTTGATTATTGGATTTGGAGTGTCCAATCTACAGAGGCTGGCCTGCACTTGGTTTATATCCATCGTTACTGTTCATTCACCCACCTTTCTATTTCTTTGCTGTATGTGTGGGTGCTGTATGTTTGGAGGGATTGTGAAGGTGGGGGCAGTTTAGTAAATATCCCCCCTCCCTTCTTACCTTATGTAGGGAGGGGGGATCCTTGCTGCCATGTGCCATCTCTGGTGGTCCAGTGGAGAGTGAACTCCAGCCTGCGGGGCTAGAGTTCACTCCCATGAGATTTGAGCGTTGCCATGGCGAGAGGAACCTGGCGAAGCTTCTGTCTAGAGCTCCCAGGGTCCTCTCCTGCATGCCTCCATGCTGTTGTGGGCCGGTGAGGTAGATCTTTGATCTCCCCTCCTGCCCATGGAGGCTTAGAGCAGAGCCGGCACTCAAATAGCGCCGGCTCTGCATGAGCCGACAGGGGAGATCCGGAGATCTCCCCTCCCGGCAGTGGTCAAGTCCAGGGGAATAAAGTGTGGGAACTCTCTCTCTCACACACACGTGCACACACACACTGACACATATACACAGACACACACATATATGCACGTACACACACATACACTCACATACTCAGGCACACACACATACATTCACAGATACACACACAGAGACACTCACAAATTATTTTTTTTATAAAAAAAATGTTCACCCAGCCTCCCTACCTGGAGAGCTGGCGTGGACTTTTCCTTGGGGTCCAGTGGGTCGGGCGCCTATCTCCATACAACAAGCGGCGAGGGAGCTGTGTGCACTCTGCTCCCTCTCGCCACGCGGGCTGTTTGCTGTAGCTGGGAGCCGGAATATGACGTCATATTCCTGCTCCCGGCATCAGCAAACGGCGCGAGGAAGCAGAGAGCACACAGCTCCCTCGCCGCGCCTGATATGGAGACAGGCACCCAACCGGGGGGGTCCATCACCTCTTGCTCCCCCCCATGACAAGGGGAACACGGGGGGAGGAGGAGGGCATTTGGGGGAGGCAGAGTGCCTGCAGGACTCACAGGCGTGCCGCGGGGATTAAGGTGTGCGCACGTCTATGAGGAAGAGTTACGTTGTTTCTTCTGTTGGGTAATGAATATTACCAGTGATTGGCCATGTAAGGCAGATATCAATGAATGCCAATAGAAGGATGTATGTAACATTACAGTGAATGTCTGACATCAGTACAACCGGTGACATCATCGCCCACCTCTTGTGACCCAGCTACAATGTAACTAGAACTCTGTGTGTGTCCTCTGCAGAGAGAAAGAACTAGTGAGATCGGGATAACACAAAATGCATCAGCGTAGGAGCCAAACGAAATCTGGGGGACAGACTTTATAATAACCCCAAACCTGGGTGTGGAATATATATTAAACCATGCAGTTTTCTACAGACAAAATTAAAAATCATCACTAAAAAGTCTATCCGTAGAACCATCTCTTTCAACGTATGTTTTGTTTTTCTTATCTTTCTTGGGAATCGGCTGGTCCAATCTCTTGCCTATACTGAGATAGAACTGCTTTTCCTTGTTCCGGTTCTAATTATGGGACCTGCAAGAAAGTTAACAGGCATCCGTCATCCAGGCATTACAGCGGATAGGGCTGATTTGATTAGTCCTGGTGGGAGTCCACCTCAGAGTTGCTGGTTTGGACCTTTTCTGGCTGATCTACATGCCACTATTTTGTTTTTAAATATTTTTATTAAAGTAAATGCAAAAAAAAAAAAAGAAGACATGTGTGACGGACCCGCTGGCACTCCGACCGAGTACCTCCGTCAATCGATGCTCCTAGTGCTTGCCGAGGACACCAAGCACTCCAACCGACACCATCAGCACTGCAGACTTATCCCAACCCCCAAGCATGAGCCAAGGCTTCAAGAAAGGGTCAAGCAGGTCTGTTTAATGAGCACACAAAAGCAACAACACTCATGCAGCAAAACGACTCCTCCTCAGAGAAAAACAAAATGATTGTTAAGTTCAGTCATGATTATAACAATACATCAAAATAATACAGAAAAATAACAGAGAAAAATAAATAAATAAATAATAATATGTATGCATTATTTCTATTAATGTTAAGAGTAAAGATGAAGATTAGAGATCAAGACCTAGTAATGTCTGATTTAACTGATTATGGTACATTACAAGCCTAATCCATTTTACTTCCAAATGCCCTATGTTACTATTAATATCTGCCTCTGTGTCATCATCCAGGTTTATTCTCAGCCAGCCATCCTCTTCTCTTACCCTTTCCTCTACTATAGAACTCCAGATTTTACAGAACTTGGACAAAGAATTAGTAGCCGAATAAGCCATATATTCCATTTGACATATATTATAAAGCATTTTTAATAAAGCTTGCATTGAAGGAACTTCAGTGTTCTGCCAGTTTTTACCAATGAAAGTCTTAACAGTCATAAAGAAAAGGGATATCAATATTTTAGTTTGTAAGGGAATTGTGATCAGATAATTATTTGACAGTACTACCTCTAAAGAATAGTGTGCCACTATTCTGGCCAAGGTCTAACTCGTGCTGTTTGGGGGCAGCAAGAGAGTGCGTCTTTTGTGGCTGGAGGGTGCAGCTTAGGGCTTGGTAGCAGAGATGGCGGATGGGAATGACTGCGTGCAGGTGGCTGGGCTTTTCCCTTCTTGTTTGCGATGGCTGGTCTGGGGTGTACAGTCACTTGGTAGGATGGCCATGATGATGTCCCTTGATGGCTGCTGTGGACACTCAGCTACAGAATAAGGTTGAGCCGCATCTTCTTACAGCCTGGTGTTTTCTTCTTGCAGCCTGGTGTCTCAAGTCATTTATTGATTGTGGTGGAGAGAGGGGTTGGAGTTAGTGGACTGAGAGGTTGGGAGTGTTTAATTATTCATAGAACATAGGGCAATAGGAGATTACTCCTTATTTTAATTCAGAATTATTTATTTACAGAAATCGTAATTAAAGCCTATGGGGATGTTTGGAGATAAATCATTTAAAAAAATGTACACGGCTGAAAAATTAAGTTTTAAATCATTTTGTTTTAATTAGTTAATTTTCAAATTTCGAGTCATCCAAGATTTGGAAATGATTGATTCCGAAAGAAAAAAAATGCAGAAAGCTAAATTCAGACGCCATTATTCTCAATTATTCTAAAAGATACCAAATTAGGGAACTGCTTAGCAAATAACTCCCGAACTTGGTATCCTTAAAAAGTAGTCCCACATAAGGATACAAAATTAGGGAGCTATCTACTAAACAGCTGTATGAACGATCAAATTACTAAAAGGGTTTTTCCCCTCTTAATTATGAACTTTTAGCTCTCTAGTATATCGCTCCCTAATTTGGTATCCTTATGTGGGATTCCCGTAATTAAGGGTACTAAATATAGGGAGCTTTCTACTAAACAGATGAAAGGTAAAAATTAGGGGGCAAAAGCCCCTTTTATTAGTTTTGTTATTTCAGTTGCTTAAAAGACAACCTCTAATTTTCTATCCTTATGAAAACAAATGGATCCGAAAATTTTGGTTTCAATTTGTTCAGAATTCATTCCAGATTTGTTTGTTTTCCGTTCATTTCTAATGCTTGCGAATCGCCGTGAATTCGAAAGGAAACAAATTTCACATTTTTAAAAAAAATATATATTATATTGAGGCCTTTGTCAGGAATCACAAATAACAATCTATGGAAGTGACAGAATCAAACGCACGTTCATCTGCAGGGGGGTTGTAGCAAATAAGTAAAGAAATGTGGTGAAACCGTAGCAGGAAACGAAACATAAATAGAAAAACTCTCTCGAACAAATCTCTCTGCTGAGTCAGACAGTCTATAGATAATTTAAGACAATGGATAGGGCAGACCTAGGCTCCCATTGATCTAAAAAGGCAGATCTCTTGCCTGGGACATAACAGAAATCTTCATTAATATATGCTCATGCACCCCCCTTCTATTCAGGAAGTACGCAATAGGGTCCACTCAACATATGAATACGAACGCCTAGCATTTAGACTAAAAGGTTGTGAGGCCAAGCACACACTTCTATGGCAAAGCTGGCATTCGGCTCCCACTCTAAACTAAGGTGGAACCGAATCGCCATCTGGGGAGATCACGTGGCCAGAGTACAACCCACTAGCCATCCTCACCCGCACAACCAATATATCACTATTCTACGTACTATAACTATAGTCTTAAGCTGAAAATTCCCTCACAAAAAAAAATAAAAAAATAAAAAAAGCAAGCGCCTACTTAGGCATGATGAGGAGTAACGACCCCCCCACCCCTCCTCGGGTAAGGTCCCTCATGAATATCATCAGCCACGATCCCATAGGGTCCCTGCCACCGCCCTAGTTCACCCGTAAGTGACGTCCGACCCACTCGCCTCTGGCACTGTGATTTGCAAGAATGGTATATTTTCTCCCATCATGTGCTTTAACTGTAAAGTTGTGTATGATACTTTGATGTTTCAATGTGATCGGTACCCCCTACCCTCTTCCTTTCTGTATCCCCCATTATTCTTGTTCCGTATGTACTCTCGATATTTTCAAAACCCAATAAAAATAAGACATTGAAAAAAAATATATATATATGCTCCAGCTAACGAAACCAGCCCTGTGGCTTGTAACAGATTAACAAGTGGTTTCATTCATGGATGTCCATGAATGAAACTACTTCAAAAAATCACATACCTCACAATCAGGGTACACTTAGTGTTCCTATTAAAAACAATAGGTGCCCAAGATTGACTGAGAATTTTCAACGATATCCTGGAGAGTCTTCAAATTTGGAACAAGTAAGGGTGATAAAAATGGTATGTTTTACGGGACTTGTTTAGATGTTTCGATGATGCATTACAGAGCACATTCTCCGTATACCGCGACATAGCGTTCTTAGTTTGCACCGAGTGTCCGCTCTGATACATGCATGATATATAATATCATTATTACTGGAAGGTGGAGGAGAGAAAGAGCTGCCAGTAATGAAGGGGTGTAAGGGAGATGAAAGATGGATTTTGATAGAAACGCGAAGACAACGAGAGTGAAATGAGGTTTGACATAGAACAATAGTGAAACGCACTTGAACGACGCATAGACAGGGCCCTCCCCGATACTAGATATTCTCTTACTGGAGCCTTGTCTCTGGAAATATCTCGCTGAGGCTTCAGAAAGTCTGCCCAGAGCAGAGTGAAACCTGAGTGGATAACACCAGGAGAGAGAGAGAAAGAGAGAGAGAAAGAGAGACAGCAAAAGGGGGGAGACCAATAAAATAAAGAGAGGGATAAAGAGTGGGCAGATTACAGAGAGTGACAGACAGCTGCAATGAGTGACAGACAGTAAAAGAGAGCACCAGAGAGTGTCGGAATGTGTCAGTGACAGAGAGCTTCAGAGAGTGACATAAAGTGGGAACAATCGAGAGTGACAGCAACATAGCACATACAACAGTGACAGACAGCAACATCAGACGGTGTCGTAAAGTGTCAGAGACTGACAGAGAGTGTCAGATAGTGACAGACAGTAACAGAGCACTTCAGAGAGCGACATAAAAATCGAGATGGTGTTGGAATGTGTCAGAAACTGACAGAGAGGATCGGAAAGTGTCAGATAGTGACAGACAGTAACAGAGAGCATAAGGGAGCGACAGAGAGTGTCAGATTTGGCACGGAAACAATGCAAACTCTGTAACACACACCAATTCACGTGCAACGTGCGCCACATCTCGGCAGACATAAAGCACAGATGATGAAAATACTTTGATTTATTAATCTCGTTATTACAGACAGTTCTCCTTTCCAGGGCTCTCATTACATTTTACCAGATAGCCCCTATTGGTTAACATGGCGGTAGCTATCATTAGTGACCAGCAGCTATTATCATGCAAGAAAGCGGCTGCTAATCTCTGCCTGACGAGAGTTTTAATGGCTCCCATTGAGGACGAGGAGATATTAAAACACAACTTACTGCCTTGCTTCCATGCTAAACGCTAAATTTTACCAGACGCCAGTATCTCTCCAGAATTAAACCCTACTCTGGGAAACTCACATTAATCACTGTTAACGCTCCATAAATCCGGAAAAACAATATACGTATTATGTGAATGTCAGTGCATTTTACCCGTAAAACATACCCATAGCATATTAACCTGATATAAAAAACAAAGAGAGCCCAGGCACGTGTTACAAATTAAATAAATCTTTTTGTAAGTAAAGTGTGCGGGTCATTCAGATGAACAATTCACATAACAGTAAATAAGTCTCTAAAGTTAATGTTGTTATCAGAACTGCGTCAGGAAATGCAGTGGCCTAACACACAAAGGGTCAGACAGGATAAGAAGACACACATGACAGACCATATTACCAGCCCTGAGAGGTGACTTAACATGGTGACAATAATAGTGAAACGACCTGAGGGCACTGCATGACCAGAAACAAGTTGAGGTCAAGGCATACGGAGTAACATTACAATAACAAGCAAGCCAAGGTCAGGGAGAACAGAAATTAGGACAAACTGAACAATCTGGGTCAAAATGGACCACAAGGTAAACTACGACAGGGCAGTGAGAGGTCAATGGGGATGGATTATATATGAATGAACGGCCTCTCATTGGTCAGCTTCATTCCTCCAACCATAGGATGTCCAAGCATCAAGGCCTGCGTCGTTGTGGAGATTAGAATAGAGCGATTTAAAAAAATGTACAGAGTCCAACATCAGTTATGAAGGAAGAATGTTGTCTGGCGTCACAGCGAGCGGCATGGCGACAAAGAACAGGACAGACATCAGAAAGTATGTTGAGAGGCCCACAGGGAATCATAAAACTACATTTCAATCTAAGGTCAATACACCTAGTATGCATGTTTTTGGACATGTGCTTCAACCTTCATGTACAAATAAAGAGATATCTGCTGCGTCTAGCCTGCTGAGGCCAATCACAGGTGAACCTTTTGATACCATCCTGGTGTGGTTGCTATGGTGATGATTTAAGTGTACAATAAGAGGTGGATGGTATCTATAAGGATAAGTAGACATAGTCGCCCTCCACTAAATGTGGACCTGAAGGTTGGAAACCCATCTATATATTTTTTGCGGTAAATATCTAATAAACACCTTACAGATGATATCGTTGGAAACAAGGTCAACATTGGACTATTTATTGCCATTTTTAAATATATTTTTTATTATTGCCATTATTTGTACCGTACCTTTATACATCAAAGATATATCTATAACGTGAATTCAACAGTTCATGAATCTTTTAGTCCATAACCAGTTATTTAAAACAATATATAAATTTAAATTCTATTTGTCTAGTAAATTAAACAATTCACACACATATTGCATAAATTATTCCATTATTAATATGTATGTATTAATTCAAAAGTATTTTAAATAAATAATAAATTAGCAGTAACTGCTTATACAATTCACACTGCACTCAGGAAGAGAGTGTGACATCGATGGCCATTTAATTATTGGAAATACATTCTGCACCCTATGTGCAATATATGGGGACTGCAATACATCTGTAACTCAAACATTGATTACATTTTCCATATTATATATATTAAGTATTTGATTAGAGATATACTGTACATAGTTTTAAATAGGTTCTATTGGTACTTAAAATATCAATATTTTAAGCATCATTTCATTGATATGAGAATCAGTTTTGTTTCAATTTAATAATGTTAGCTATTCAAATGATTTAATACTTTTGGACAATCTTTTACAATTATTTAAAGGGACACTGAAGTAAACAGAACCACAGCAGTAGTGGTTCTCGTGTATATAGCATGTTCCTACAGAGAAAAGGCAGTGTACACATTACTGCCTAGTAACACCTCTAGGTGCAGTCACTGAGATGGTCACTAGAGGAGCTTCCTGGGTCAATGCTGCACAATGTATGTTCAACGTCTGCAAGTTTTGCATAGAGACACTAAACGCTCCCCATAAATATGCGTTGTTTCAACGCATCTCTTTTAGGAGATGCTGATTGGCACAGCGCAGCGTTTTGTGGCACATGCGCAATAGCCTTCAAATGTTTTCCTATGGGAAAGCATTGGATTGGCTGAGATCATCAAGATTGATGATTTCAGCCACGAAGGCGGGGCCAGCCGCAGAGAGACCAGCACGGCAAGTGAGAAAAGGTAAGTTTAAACACCTTTTCAAAGCGATCTGAGGGCGACTGGAGAGCTAAACAATTAGTGTTCATTTAATATTATGAAAAATATTTTGTCATTATTTTTATAAATATTGATATTTGTTTTTATATCTGATATTTGTTTTTTATATTATAATATTTTGAGAAAATATATATTTTAAGTTTATCCAAAAATATTAAATAATGTGTTATATTGCATAATTGTGTTGTTGTGTATTATTGTTTATGAGTGTGCTATTGTGTACAACATTGTGTGTTCTACTGTGAATTGTTTTATTTTGTATTTATGTGTTACAGTGTATTTCTGCTATTGTGTATATTAGTGTGTGTGTGTTACTGTATATATTTGTATATGAGCGTTAATATGTGCTATTGTGTATATTAGTGTATATTTGACTTGCTATAGATTTGCTATTGTGTATATCCAGAGAAGGATTAAGATCAATGGACCCTAGGAAGGTATGTGTATTACTGTCTGTATGTGTTATTGTGTATAGTAGTGTTTATACAGTATGTGTTATTGTGTATAGTAGTGTTTATACAGTATGCATATTACTGTCTGTATGTGTTATTGTGTATAATAGTGTTTATACAGTATGTGTATTACTGTCTGTATGTGTTATTGTGTATAATAGTGTTTATACAGTATGTGTATTACTGTCTGTATGTGTTATTGTGTATAATAGTGTTTATACAGTATGTGTATTACTGTCTGTATGTGTTATTGTGTATAGTAGTGTTTATACAGTATGCGTATTACTGTCTGTATGTGTTATTGTGTATAATAGTGTTTATACAGTATGTGTATTACTGTCTGTATGTGTTATTGTGTATAGTAGTGTTTATACAGTATGCGTATTACTGTCTGTATGTGTTATTGTGTATAATAGTGTTTATACAGTATGTGTATTACTGTCTGTATGTGTTATTGTGTATAGTAGTGTTTATACAGTATGCGTATTACTGTCTGTATGTGTTATTGTGTATAATAGTGTTTATACAGTATGTGTATTACTGTCTGTATGTGTTATTGTGTATAGTAGTGTTTATACAGTATGCGTATTACTGTCTGTATGTGTTATTGTGTATAATAGTGTTTATACAGTATGTGTATTACTGTCTGTATGTGTTATTGTGTATAATAGTGTTTATGTTTGTGTATGTATGTGTTACTGTGTATATTAGGATATATATTTGTTTCTGTCTTCATGGGTGTGTTACTGTGTTTGTGTTATTGCGTGTAGTAGTGTGTTTATTTACATTGTATTTTATAGGGAAGGATACACTTTAAACCGTGTCCGGCACAAACAATGCAACAATACAGCGAGAGATGAGAACCCACAAATACATTTATATTACTATGGCTTTTGGTTGTGGTTTGTGTTATAGTGTTTAACGCACCAACACAACAATATAAACAGGAACCCACACTCACCACTTGATTTCCTTATGATTAACTCTCTATATACAATGTATAACCTTTTATAAACAATATACAGTAATGTACATATATGGCAGTATGACAGTCACTTAGCACATATGGTAACATACTAAGTACATAAAGCAACACAGCTAGTACTTACAGTAACATAGGATATACAGTAACATACTTAGCACATACAGTAACATAGGATATACAGTAACAAACTTAGCACATACAGTAACATAGGATATACAGACATAGCTGGCACAGTGCACATACAAACAGAGGATATACAGTAACATACTTAGCACATACAGTAACATAGGATATACAGTAACATACTTAGCACATACAGTAACATAGGATATACAGATTTAACTAGCACATACAGTAACATAGGATATACAGATTTAACTAGCACATACAGTAACATCGGATTTACAGACCTATCACATACAGTAACATAGGATATACAGTAACAAACTTAGCACATACAGTAACATAGGATATACAGACATAGCTGGCACAGTGCACATACAAACAGGATATACAGTAACATATTTAGCACATACAGTAACATAGGATATACAGTAACATACTTAACACATACAGTAACATAGGATATACAGATTTAACTAGCACATACAGTAACATAGGATATACAGACATAGCTGGCACATACAAACATAGGATATACAGTAACATACTTAGCACATACAGTAACATCGGATTTACAGACCTATCACATACAGTAACATAGGATATACAGACATAACTATCACATACAGTAACATAGGATACACAGTAACATACTTAGCACATACAGTAACATAGGATATACAAACATAACTATCACATACAGTAACATAGGATATACAGATTTAACTAGCACATACAGTAACATAAGATATACAGACATAGCTGGCACATACAAACATAGGATATACAGTAACATACTTAGCACATACAGTAACATCGGATTTACAGACCTATCACATACAGTAACATAGGATATACAGACATAACTATCACATACAGTAACATAGGATACACAGTAACATACTTAGCACATACAGTAACATAGGATATACAAACATAACTATCACATACAGTAACATAGGATATACAGATTTAACTAGCACATACAGTAACATAAGATATACAGACATAGCTGGCACATACAAACATAGGATATACAGTAACATAGGATATACAGACATAACTATCACATACAGTAACATAGGATATACAGTAACATACTTAGCACATACAGTAACATCGGATTTACAGACCTATCACATACAGTAACATGGGATATACAGTAACATACTTAGCACATACAGTAACATCGGATTTACAGACCTATCACATACAGTAACATGGGATATACAGTAACATACTTAGCACATACAGTAACATAGGATATACAGACATAACTATCACATACAGTAACATAGGATATATAGTAACATACTTAGCACATATAGTAACATAGGATATATAGACATAACTAGCACATACAGTAACATGGGATATACAGTAACATACTTAGCACATACAAACATAGGATATACGGTAACATACTTAACACATACAATAATTATGATATACACATATTGCACAGTTGAGAAAATATAGCCAAACACTTGCGTTTATAAAAGGAACAGAGGACCCTGCCCATGATCTTACAATCTAGCAATTACAGTATTACAGTACAGTAACATAGAACATGCATACAATGACAAATCACATGCTGTAAAACGTTTAGTATATACACTAACATATCACATACAGTAACAACACATACAATAAGGCATAATATACTTAGCACACACAGTGATATATTACATACGGTAACATGGATGGCACAGTACATACAGTAACATAGTACACACATACCATAACATAGCACATACTGTAACATGACAGGTACATAAAATAGTATGTGCAGTACAACAAAACATAGTTATATACTAACACTGTTAACACATACAGTAAGATAAAACATACAGTAACACAGCACAAACTGTAACATAGAACATAACTACATAGCAACATTGCTAAAACATGCAGTAACATAGTACATAGAGTAACAAAGCATGTAGATTTATATATTGCATACAGTAACACAGAACATACAGTTACAAAGTATGTACAGTAACATAGAACATACAGTTACACAGTACGTACAGTAACATAGAACATACACTTACATGGTAACACTTAACACATACATTAACACAGAACATACAGTCACACAGTACACACAGTTACACATAGAACAACATACAGTCACACAGTACACACAGTTACACATAGAACATCCACTTACATGGTAACACTGTTAAGACAAACATTAACACAGTACATACAGTCACACAGTACATACAGTAACAGAGCACATACAGTTACACATAGAACATACACTTACATGGTAACACTGTTAAGACAAACATTAACACAGAACATACAGTCACACAGAACATACAGTCACACAGTACATACAGTTACACATAGAACATACACTTACATGGTAACACTGTTAACACATACAGTAGCCTAACAAACATAATAACATAGTACTGAGAGTAACGTAGCTAATATAGTAACACTAGCAGTTTAGAGGTTAAAATCAGCAGGAAACTTTTGACTTCAGAGTTTGTTAGCCTCCCCCCTTTTCTTAGTTGTTCCTCCCCCTCTCCCCCCACCCCAGCTGTGCCTCCCCCCACTCTCCCAGTCCCATTCTTTCTCCCTCCCTTCCAGCCTGGCTGCAGAGTGCTTGCCCCTCACTTCCTCTCTCCATAGACTCTAGCCCCTGTTCCCCCTGGTTGAAGCAGACACTCTGATTGTCAATGAGTTTGTCTTTGTCCTGGGAATGTGGAGAAAACCTGGATGTGAAGCTGGAATGCCATTCTTCCTCCGGGGTTTTGGAAAAAGCGGAGAATAGTGTGTCTCTTCAGGATCTCCCGGACCAAACATGTGATATCTTTCTTTTTTTCTTTCTTTCTTTCTTCTGGAGAATCAGATGGCATCTCTGTGACCAGGGCATCTTTGGATAAGTGGCACAGAAGCCTACAGAGATCGGGTAAGTCCTGAGGTCACCATCCACAATATAAGAATATAATCAGAATCCTAAATGTGGAGAATGAAGAGTGCGAGCTGCAGGGTTCCTAAACCATTTGATCTCATCTCATTGTGTTTTCAAGTTGGATTGGAAAGGTTATACTCAGCAGAGCTGCAGGGTTCCTCTTCTGGTCTAGTCTAGACACATTGTGGTGGCCCTGATAAACCTGTATTCAGCAGAGCTGTAGGATCCATTCCTCCTCTGGTATGATACAGACTCATTGTGTTTGCATTATAGGTGGCACTGGAAAGGTTATACTGAGTAGTGCAGCTGAGTTCTTCATTTGGCCTGTTATAAAGCAATCGTCTTCGTGTACAAGCTGATATATTTCAATGCCAAATTTTGTGATTTCCTTCTCACCTTCAGATGTTTCTGGGATACAGTGACTTCAAAAGCTTTACTTTACATTCTCTCAGATTCATGTACTCCCCTGTTCATCCCGTGTACTCCAGTCATCATTCCCCTCTTCACCCTGTGTACTCCAGTCCTCATTCCCCTCTTCACCCCGTGCACTCCAGTCCTCATTCCCCTCTTCACCCCATGTAATCTGTCATTATTCCCCTCTTCACCCCATGTACTGTGTCATTATTCCATCTTCACCCCATGTAGTCCAGTCATTATTCCCGTCTTCACCCCGTGTACGCTGTCATTATTCCCGTCTTCACCCGTGTATTCTGTCATTATTCCCGTCTTCACCCGTGTACTCCAGTCATCGTTCCCGTCTTCACCCTGTGTACTCCAGTCATTATTTCCCTCTTCACCCCTATTACGCCAGTCATTATTCCCATCTTTACCCCGTGTACTCCAGTCATCATTCCTGTCTTCACCCCATGTACTCCAGTCATCATTCCTGTCTTCACCCTGTGTACTCCAGTCATCATTCTTGTCTTCACCCTGTGTACTCCAGTCATCGTTCCCGTCTTCATCCTGTGTACTCCAGTCATTATTCCCCTCTTCACCCCTATTACGCCAGTCATTATTCCCATCTTTACCCCGTGTACTCCAGTCATCATTCCGGTCTTCACCCCGTGTACTCCAGACATCATTCCTGTCTTCAACTCGTGTACTCCAGACATCATTCCTGTCTTCAACCCGTGTACTCCAGTCATTATTCCCCTCTTCACCCCACTTACTCCAGTCATTATTCCCTTCTTCACCCCGTGTACTTCAGTCATCATTTCCATCTTCACCCCATTTACTCCAGTCATCATTCCCGTCTTTACCCCATTTACTCCAGTCATTATTTCCATCTTCACCCTGTCTACTTCAGTCATCATTTCCTTCTTCAACCTGTGTATTATTATTATTGCCATTTATTTAGCGCCAACAGATTCTGTAGCGCTGTGTACTCCAGTCATTATTCCAATCTTCATCCTGTGTACTCCAGTCATCATTCCCATTTTCACCCAGTGTACCCCAGCCATTATTCCCAAAGAATCCCCCAACCATTGCTATTTGCTGTTAGTCTGACACAGTCTGAATGAAATAAACACTGCAGTTTATCTTCCCATTGTGAGGATCTGCTACGTAGTGACATGACCCCCAAGTGTAAGTCAGCCTATTAACCGAGCGAGTTACCCTGAAAGTCAGGTGATGAACTGTATTGATTGACAAACCATCTGCCCCACAGTATGCACATCTTTTAACTCTAAACTCTAGTCCATCCATTGTACAGAACTGCGGAATTTGTTGTCGCTTTATTAATGATAATAATAGAGAACAATGCCACTCAACATGTACTCCTGTCCTGTGTGACCCCCTGTATGTACTCCTGTCCTGTGTGACCCCCCTATATGGGCTACTGTCCTCTGTGACCCAACATGTTCTCCAGTCCTGTGTCACCCCCAGCAGGAGGTGAGTGGATTAGGGAAAAGCTAAGTAGGTGGTTAGATGATGCATGCAGGTGGTGAGTGGGATTGGGAAGAGGTAATCAGGCATTTAGGTGAGGGATGCAGGTGGTGAGTGGGATTGGGAAGAGGTAAGCAGGAAGTTAGGTGATGCACATGGGGGAAGTGTGGGATTGGAAGAGGTTAGCAAGCTGTTAGTGATGGATGCAGGAGGTGAGTGGGATTGGGAAGAGGTAAGTAGGTGGTTAGGTGATTGACAGCAGGAGGTGAGTGGGATTGAGAAGAGGTAAGTAGGTGGTTAGGTGAATGACAGCAGAAGGTGAGTGGGATTGAGAAGAGGTAAGGAAACTGTTAGTGATGGATGCAGGATTGGGAGGAGGTAAGTAGGTGGTTAGGTGATTGACAGCAGTCGATGAATAGAATTGAGAAGAGTTAAGTAGGTGGTTAGGTGATTGACAGCAGTAGGTGAGTGGAATTGAGAAGAGGTAAATAGGTGGTTAGGTGATTGACAGGAGGAGGTGAGTGGGATTGAGAAGAGATAAGTAGGTGGTTAGGTAATTGACAGCAGGAGGTGAGTGGGATTGAGAAGAGGTAAGTAGGTGGTTAGGTGATTGATAGCAGAGGTGAGTGGGATTGAGAAGAGGTAAGTAGGTGGTTAGGTGATTGACAGCAGTAGGTGAGTGGGATTGAGAAGAGGTAAGTAGGTGGTGATTGACAGCAGTAGGTGAGTGGGATTGAGAAGAGGTAAGTAGGTGGTTAGGTGATTGACAGCAGTCGATAAATAGAATTGAGAAGAGGTAAGTAGGTGGTTAGGTGATTGACAGCAGTAGGTGAGTGGAATTGAGAAGAGGTAAGTAGGTGGTTAGGTGATTGACAGCAGTAGGTGAATAGATTGAGAAGCGTAAGTAGGTGGTTAGGTAATTGACAGCAGGAGGTGAGTGGGATTGAGAAGAGGTAAGTAGGTGGTTAGGTGATTGACAGCAGTCGATCAAGTGAGAAGAGGTAAGTAGGTGGTTAGGTGATTGACAGCAGTAGGTGAGTGGAATTGAGAAGAGGTAAGTAGGTGGTTAGGTGATTGACAGCAGTAGGTGAGTGGAATTGAGAAGAGGTAAATAGGTGGTTAGGTGATTGACAGCAGGAGGTGAGTGGGATTGAGAAAAGATAAGTAGGTTGTTAGGTGATTGACAGCAGTAGGTGAATAGAATTGAGAAGCGTTAAGTAGGTGGTTAGGTAATTGACAGCAGGAGGTGAGTGGGATTGAGAAGAGGTAAGTAGGTGGTTAGGTGATTGACAGCAGGAGGTGAGTGGGATTGAGAAGGGGTAAGTAGGTGGTTAGGTGATTGACAGCAGGAGGTGAGTGGGATTGAGAAGAGGTAAGTAGGTGGTTAGGTGATTGACAACAGTAGGTGAGTGGGATTGAGAAGAGGTAAGTAGGTGGTTAGGTGATTGACAGCAGTAGGTGAGTGGGATTGAGAAGAGGTAAGTAGGTGGTTAGGTGATTGATAGCAGTAGGTGAGTGGAATTGAGAAGAGGTAAGTAGGTGGTTAGGTGATTGATAGCAGTAGGTGAGTGGAATTGAGAAGAGGTAAGTAGGTGGTTAGGTGATTGACAGCAGTAGGTGAGTGGGATTGAGAAGAGGTAAGTAGGTGGTTAGGTGATTGACAGCAGTAGGTGAGTGGGATTGAGAAGAGGTAAGTAGGTGGTTAGGTGATTGACAGCAGTCGATAAATAGAATTGAGAAGAGGTAAGTAGGTGGTTAGGTGATTGACAGCAGTAGGTGAGTGGAATTGAGAAGAGGTAAGTAGGTGGTTAGGTGATTGACAGCAGTAGGTGAATAGAATTGAGAAGCGTTAAGTAGGTGGTTAGGTAATTGACAGCAGGAGGTGAGTGGGATTGAGAAGAGGTAAGTAGGTGGTTAGGTGATTGACAGCAGGAGGTGAGTGGGATTGAGAAGAGGTAAGTAGGTGGTTAGGTGATTGACAACAGTAGGTGAGTGGGATTGAGAAGAGGTAAGTAGGTGGTTAGGTGATTGACAGCAGTAGGTGAATAGAATTGAGAAGAGGTAAGTAGGTGGTTAGGTGATTGACAGCAGTAGGTGAGTGAGATTGAGAAGAGGTAAGTAGGTGGTTATGTGATTGACAGCAGGAGGTAAGTAGGTGGTTAGGTGATGCATGCTGATGAGGGAAATGGTAGAGAGTGGATGCAGGGCCAGAATATGACTTTCCTTGGGGTTTCTTTGTCGTTTTTCATTTGTATGTATTCTCCAGACTTACTTTCCCAGGTTCCGCTTCCGCATTACTTCCTCTGAGACAGATTAAAATGCCAGTTACTGGATCCAACCCAAAGAACAGTCGGCCTCGCTTAATGAGTAGAAATGTCAGGTTTCCACCCTTTGCTACATTTAGACAAAAAACATATTAAATTCTACAATTCTGGAGTAGATTAATCCTACCTTGGATGTGATTATAAGCCCTACCTGAGACTTAACTAATAATGCAGAACTTTCAATACTTTCCTTACCAGTTATTTCAATTAAAGGAGCAGTGTACGTATACAGCAACTTACACTTATACGGAACTACTTGGTGATGTCCATAGCCTACTAGTATCATAACCACTTTAGTGCTATTGGCACCACCCACTAGTTCTCGCAAGGTTTAGCTAAAAGTTTAAACACAGCATGCACTGTTAACATATACATTTGGATAAAACAGCAATGTTATATATAGAGTACTTTTCACTGAAAGTCATATTATTTTAACTTTTCAATTAGTGTTTCATCCCTTACAGAAGAAGTGGAAGGAACAAGAGAGTATATTTTTTTATATTTTGAATTATATGACATCCCTTATCAGGTTTATAAATATCAGAATTGAAGCAGATTCAAATACACACGACGACACAAAGGCCTCATTCTGTTAGACAAACTTTTGAAATGATTTATTTACAGAAAATTCCTATAGACTAAAAAGTTTTTGAAGTACTTATCCAAAAGAATGAAATCAAGGCCAAAGACAGAAATAGGAATGGTCACACACAGTTTATGGGTATTTTTAAAGAATCTGCTGGTGTTTGTGGGAATGCAGCTTCCTAACATTGACACCAGCATAGTAAAATAATGTATGTACAGTTACACCAAGAATGTATACTACTCTAACAGCCTCAAAGTAGCATTAGTGGTGTGTTCAGTTCAGTGCAGTCCATCTTCCCTTCTCTATGGCTGTTACAATGTAGTCATTAAGTTTGATAGCAAATATTGCTGTAGAATGGAGGGCTACAATCCCTACGCAGACATGTAAAATGGCAACGTATGTGTGGATTTATACTAAATTTAATGTCGATCTAAAGTTATCAGGGGCCGAGAGGGAAAGGGTTTATGTTCTTTACTTTTATTGTAACTTGATGTGACATCTCCCTATAATTATGGTCTCATCACACTTCATGGAAAAGCACAAATTATAATTCATTTCGGAAAAAAAAATTCCCCAAAACACAGACTGTGGAAGCTTCTTCATGTTATGTCTGTTTATGTGTGTATATGTCTGTATGCGCTTAGATGTGTACACGCACCTGAATCTGAGTACATGCGCAGTTATACGTGTATCTGTGTGTGCACATATTTGTCTGTGAATGTCAAATGATTGCTGTAGAAAAGATAGTGTTCTGCTGCTGAACTTGTAATGTCAATGATTTGTAAAGGAAGATCCGGCTATGGGGAAGACGGAGACATGCAGAGTGCAGGCTTTAATGAAACAGTTGTTTATTTTTTGCAGCCTCAGAATGTCGGCGATTGACAGGCTAATGGGTGGGGGTCATTCCAATAGAAATGCGTGTTTCTTGGGGTGCGCGTGTAAAGACGCATTGTAATTGATGGCTACCGTGCCGAGGTCACCCACAAATATTCTTTTTTCTTTTCAAAACTGGTCTTGAAAGTATTTTTGGAAACATGTCAGATTTTTTTGGAAGCTGATTGTTCCCATATTTGGGAGGGTCAGAGAGTACAAGCTGTGTGCGTCTGTGTTTGTGTGTGTTTTGTGTTGGATACAAAATTTGTAAGTTAATGCGTGATGCTGTTTCATTATGTTTTAATGTATAATAATGTGTATAAATACCCAGATATTACTCACTGCACGATATACTGTATAAATAACCAGTTATTACTCGCTGCATAATATACTGTAAAAAATACTCAGTTATTACTCACTGCATAATATACTGTATAAATACTCAGTTATTACTCACTGCATAATATACTGTATAAATACTCAGTTATTACTCACTGTATAATATAATGTATAAATACCCTGATATTACTCACTGCACGATATAATGTATAAATACCCGTCATTACTCACTGCATAATATACTGTATAAATACCCAGTTATTACTTACTGCCTGATATAATGTATAAATACCCAGATATTACCCACTGCACAATATACTATATAAATACCTGGATATTACTCACTGCACAATATGCTGTATATATACCCAGATATTACACACTGCACGATATACTGTATAAATACCCAGATATTAATCACTGCACGATATAATGTATAAATACCCTGATATTACTCACTGCACGATATAATGTATAAATACCTGGATATTACTCACTGCACGATATAATGTATAAATACCTGGATATTACTCACTGCACGATATAATGTATAAATACCTGGATATTACTCACTGCACGATATACTGTATAAATACCCAGATATTACTCACTGCACGATATAATGTATAAATAACCAGATATTACTCACTGCACGATATACTGTATAAATACCCGGATATTACTCACTGCACGATATACTGTATAAATACCCGGATATAACTCACTGCTCGATATAATGTATAAATACCCGGATATTACTCACTGCACGATATACAGTATAAATACCCGGATATTACTCACTGCACGATATACTGTATAAATACCAGGATATTACTCACTGCACGATATACTGTATGAATACCCGGATATTACTCACTGCACGATATACTGTATAAATACCCGGATATTACTCACTGCACAATATAATGTATAAATACCCGGATATTACTCACTGCACAATATAATGTATAAATAGCCGGGTATAAATACCCGGATATTACTCACTGCACAATATAATGTATAAATTCCCGGATATTACTCGCTGCACGATATACTGTATAAATACCAAGATATTACTCACTGCACGATATACTGTATAAATACCCGGATATTACTCACTGCACGATATACTGTATAAATACCCGGATATTACTCACTGCACGATATAATGTATAAATACCCGGATATTACTCACTGCACGATATAATGTATAAATAGCCGGGTATAAATACCCGGATATTACTCACTGCACAATATAATGTATAAATTCCCGGATATTACTCGCTGCACGATATACTGTATAAATACCAAGATATTACTCACTGCACGATATACTGTATAAATACCCGGATATTACTCACTGCACGATATACTGTATAAATACCCGGATATTACTCACTGCACGATATACTGTATAAATACCCGGATATTACTCACTGCACGATACACTGTATAAATACCCGGATATTACTCACTGCACGATATACTGTATAAATACCCGGATATTACTCACTGCACGATATACTGTATAAATACCCGGATATTACTCACTGCACGATATACTGTATAAATACCCGGATATTACTCACTGCACGATATACTGTATAAATACCCGGATATTACTCACTGCACGATATACTGTAGAAATACCCGGATATTACTCACTGCACGATATACTGTATAAATACCCGGATATTACTCACTGCACGATATACTGTATAAATACCCGGATATTACTCACTGCACGATATACTGTATAAATACCCGGATATTACTTATTGCAACAATAAAATAAAGGTTTTCTGTTTGAGCACATTAAAGGGACACTGCAGACCCAGTAAGCACTTGCTGTAATGCTCTCTGTGTGAAGAATGTGTCCTCTTTTTTCATTTGACAAATGTTCAGACTTCAAGAGAAATTGACACTTTTATAAATCAAGTTTCTTACACCTCTGTTTAGCTCAGTGGAGATAAACTCAAGAGCCACCAATTGCCCAGAGCACCTGCCTTGCAAAAACCTCTCATTGAGGTACAGAGGGTAATAGACTCAGGCAGAGATTTACCCTAGGACAGGGAGTACAAAGGGTAATAGACTCAGGGAGAGATTTACCCCAGGACAGGGAGTACAAAGGGTAATAGACTCAGGGAGAGATTTACCCCAGGGGCAGGAAGTACAGAGGGTAATGGGCTCAGGGTGAGATTTACCCCTGGGGCAGGAAGTACAGAGGGTAATGGGCTCAGGGTGAGATTTACCCCAGGACAGGGAGTACAAAGGGTAATAGACTCAGGGTGAGATTTACCCCTGGGGCAGGAAGTACAGAGGGTAATGGGCTCAGGGTGAGATTTACCCCTGGGGCAGGAAGTAGAGAGGGTAATGGGCTCAGGGTGAGATTTACCCCTGGGGCAGGAAGTACAGAGGGTAATAGACTCAGGGAGAGATTTACCCCAGGGGCAGGAAGTACAGAGGGTAATGGGCTCAGGGTGAGATTTACCCCTGGGGCAGGAAGTACAGAGGGTAATGGGCTCAGGGTGAGATTTACCCCTGGGGCAGGAGGTACAGAGGGTAATGGGCTCAGGGTGAGATTTACCCCTGGAGCAGGAAGTACAGAGGGTAATGGGCTCAGGGTGAGATTTACCACTGGGGCAGGAGGTACAGAGGGTAATGGGCTCAGGGTGAGATTTACCCCTGGAGCAGGAATTACAGAAGGCAATAGATTCTGAGAGAGATTTACCCCTACGGCAGGAAGTACAGAGGGTAATGGGCTCAGGGTGAGATTTACCCCTGGGGCAGGAAGTACAGAGGGTAATGGGCTCAGGGTGAGATTTACCCCTGGGGCAGGAAGTACAGAGGGTAATGGGCTCAGGGTGAGATTTACTCCTGGGGCAGGAAGTACAGAGGGTAATGGGCTCAGGGTGAGATTTACCCCTGGGGCAGGAAGTACAGAGGGTAGTGGGCTCAGAGTGAGATTTACCCCTGGAGCAGAAAGTACAGAGGGAAATGGGCTGAGTGTGAGATTTACCCCTGGGGCAGGAAGTACAGAGGGTAATGGGCTCAGGGTGAGATTTACCCGTGGAGCAGGAGGTACAGAGGGAAATGGGCTGAGGGTGAGATTTACCCCTGGAGCAGGAAGTACAGAGGGTAATGGGCTCAGTGTGAGATTTACCCCTGGGGCAGGAAGTACAGAGGGTAATGGGCTCGGGGTGAGATTTACCCCTGGGTCAGGAAGCACAGAGGGAAATGGGCTCAGGTTGAGATTTACCCCTATGACAGGAAGTACAGTGGGTAATGGGCTCAGGGTGAGATTTACCCCTGGGGCAGGAAGTACAGAGGGTAATGGGCTCAGGGTGAGATTTACCCCTGGGGCAGGAAGTACAGAGGGTAATGGGCTCAGGGTGAGATTTACCCCTGAGGCAGGAAGTACAGAGGGTAATGGGCTCAGGGTGAGATTTACCCCTGGTCAGGAGGTACAGAGGGTAATGGGCTAAGGGTGAGATTTAACCCTGGTCAAGAGGTACAGAGGGTAATGGGCTAAGGGTGAGACTTACCTCTGGGGCAGGAATTACAGAAGGCAATAGATTCTGAGAGAGATTTACCTCTGTGGCAGGAGGTACAAAGGGTAATGAGCGCAGGGTGAGATTTACCCCTGGGGCAGGAAGTACAGAGGAGAAGAGGTTGAAGGCCTTAGTGACAGAGGGAGAGCTGATGGGGGTATGACAGGGTCTAGATGGGAGGATAGGAAGGGACAGAGGACCCACTGAAATGTTTACAGAAGACAAATGAAAAATAGTGAGGAAATGCTTGGGTTTCAGGCTCTCACTTTGTCCAGATGTTAAGGGAAAGAACAATTTAACCCTTTGGCTCCATATATTCCATTCTATGTTCTGCAAAAATGTTCCTATTAACTCCTCGCCTGCTGCCGCCTGGGTAGGGCTGGTATTTCCCCCTGTCTCTCACAGCTGCCGGGTCACTATGTCATGTCGGCAGCATTCCTGTGCACAGCCCCCCCTACATTACCCCTCCATCCCCCCACCATTAACCCTGCCTTACTGTGCCAAAAAGGGCCACATCTTCGCACAAGAGAAAACAATACAATATTAAGCAAAGGGTCAAAACAACAACAGCAAAAAACCAAAAAACAACAAAGAAAAAAAACAGCTTGGGGTTTTCGTTGTCCTGTTGTGTAACATGTGGCTAGGCCTGTAAAGTCTGGCTGGGTTTACGTCGGTTAGAGAGCCAGAAAATATTTTAGATGTTTGGAGATATTTCCTGGGACCACAATCATATAATACTCTGCGGTGAGACGCGTAAAAAGTCTTTCTCTGGGAGTGAATCAGTATAGAAGCAAATGATGTCATCAGGCGCAGAATGTGAGCATGGAGGTTTTGGGTCTGAGTGGGCGAATTCCCAGGAGGGATGTATCAAACAATTACATTCTCTCCTTGCGAAAAGCAAAAAGAGTTTCACCAATTATTGTCTCAAACCCTCTAATCTATTACCGGCTGACAATCCTCGGGAATGTCTGACAGTAAAACTGTCTATTCATTGAGGTTTTCTCCCTGACAACATGCTACAGCGCTTTGGAATACATTGGCGATTTATAATTTCTAATATTAATTATTATTATGCTACACTGTATAAAGTTCTCAGGCCTCTATGAAAGGTAAAAGAACTCTTTCTTTTTCTGTCCCACAGGGCGGCGATACCTCATTAAATCACGATGCCGGAAGGAGCCTTGCAGGAGAGCAGAAAAAGAATAACCGGTGGGTACAGAGCACCTTTCAGAAGTATTCACCCGCTTTTACATTTACAATCCGGAGTTAAAATGGGTTTTAACGCAATGTTTGTTTCACACTTTATCACTAACACTTTGAAGGTGCCAGATATTTTTAATGTGACACAAAAAAGTTATTTAAAAGGAACAAGCAGACAGTGGTTGATTTCATTAGTATTCACCCCCCGGAGTCCATGCTTAGTGGAGCTACTTTTGGCTCCAGTTACAGATGTGAGTCTTTTGTGGTAAGTCTGCCCCAGCTTCGCACATCTGGATCCTGGCAGCGTTTGACCATTTTTCTTGGTAAAATTGCTCTCTGTCTGTCAGGTTGGACGGGATGGTTGGTGAACAGCAGTTTTCTGTCTTCCCACAGATTCTCAATCATATGGGGGTCTGGGCTTTTACTGGGAACTTTCAGATTTTGCTTTAAACCCCTCCAGTGGAACTGTGGCTGTGTGTTTAGGGTCATTATCACATAACAGGTTTTCCTCCAGAATTGGCTCCATCCATCTTGTCCTTAATCCTGGCAAGGTTCCCAGCCGATGAAACGCATCGTCATAATGTGATGTTACCAGCACCAAGCCTCCCCCGTAGGGATAACCTTCTCGAAGGATGAGCAGTTGTTTATATGAGATTCATGTCGAGGAAGATTTATCAAAGTGTTTGTAAAAGTAAAACAAAAAAAGGGGGGTCTCACAAATGAAATATGTATGTTGGTTCCATTGGTTTCCATAGTGATTGTATAACTCTTAGTACGTTGCACTAGATTTTAGAACATGATACTTCGATAAATCTCCCACCTGATGTTTTGTGTCCGGGCCAAAAATGTTAATTTGGGTCTTGTCGGACCAGAGACCCGATGTACACCTCTTTACTGCTTCTTTGCCTTTTGGTAAATTCCAAATGTGATGTGATGTGATTTGCATCTTTCCTTTCACTACACAACCATTAAGCCCATGGGACATTTCTGCCATCTAAAGAGTAGATCTCTCTGTCTCTTTCAGAGTTACCAAATGACCTGTATACTTATCTCTCGGCTAATGATCGCCTTACCCTGCCAGAGAGTTTTGTTGGATGGCCCTTCTACCAACAGACTCGTTATAGTCTTTCCAGCTTTCACTAATGGATTTGACAATGCTCCGGAGTTAACAAAGCTCCAATTTTATCGCAGACTTGTTTTGACAACTCCTTAGCTTTGTGTTTTGTTTTTTTATGTTGTTGATCTCAAACAAATCTGGAACTCCAGGAACAGGTGTATTTATTTTAAAACCTTGTTACACCTCCCTGGCTGTCAATCAGACATCAAGTCATGTTACTTCCTGGTTTGTTTATCTCAGTGGAGATAAACTTAAAGGACCACTATAGTGCCAGGAAAACATACTCGTTTTCCTGGCACTATAGTGCCCTGAGGGTGCCGCCACCCTCAGGGACACCCTCCCGCCCGTCTCTGGAAAGGGGAAAGGGGTAAAAACTTACCTTTTTCCAGCGCTGGGCGGGGAGCTCTCCTCCTTCTCTCGTCCTCCATTCCTCCTCCTGGGCTGAATGCGCACGCGCGGCAAGAGCTGCGCGCGCATTCAGCCCGTCGCATAGGAAAGCATTTACAATGCTTTCCTATGGACGCTTGCGTGCTCTCACTGTGAAAATTACAGTGAGAAGCACGCAAGCGCCTCTAGTGGCTGTCAATGAGACAGCCACTAGAGGATTAGGGGGAAGGCTTAACCCATTCATAAACATAGCAGTTTCTCTGAAACTGCTATGTTTATAAAAAAAATGGGTTAACCCTAGCTGGACCAGGCACCCAGACCACTTCATTAAGCTGAAGTGGTCTGGGTGCCTAGAGTGGTCCTTTAAGAGGCGGCAACTGCCCAGAGCTGCAGGCAAGAGCGTCCCTTTAATTCATTTTTATTTTACAATTAAAATATTTTGCAGCTTCAAACGTTGAGATTTATTATTTGTTTCTACGTTGTATAAATCAAATGGTTTAAAATTAATTTGAATTCTGGGCTGAAACAGTACGAAATAAGAAAACCTTTAGAGGGGATTAAAATATATGCAGTTTACCTATTGTATCTGCTGGAGCAAAATATCAACTGAGTATAGCAGAGTAGAATATTACTATATATATATGTCCAGGAGCAATATTTATCTCAACTGAGAGTTAATATCCCAGAATTGGACCTTAGATAATGAAGATTTTCCATCACTTTGTTGATAACCCACAGCATGATTTAGGAAGGGGAGTAATTCCTAGATTACTTTTTATATTGGAATGCTCTGCAGAATATGTTAGCATAATGTAAATAATGACTACATTCTGTAATGTAATATATAATAGATTATTCAATGACTCTGTATGATATAATATAAGATTATAATTGCATTGTATTCCCTAATTCTGATTAACATCTCACAGTGTGATACGACAGGGTTAAATAACACGGTTATTCACTGATTCTGGAAAATACCCCACAATGTTAAATAAGAAGCTCAGGCAGAGAGGTTATTAACTGCCTTATATCCCCCCAACAATAAAGCTAGATAATTATCTTATTTGGTGGTGCTGGTTTGTTGCACACACTGTTATATAATTGGGTTAGAATGTACGGTGCAATAAAACTAGCTTTTAAGGGTTATTTCAAGCACCATCACCACTTCACAGTTTTGAAATGGTTATGGTACCTGGAGTCTGCACATACAGAATTTAACCTCTCTGCTGCCAGAGGTGCAAAACACCAACTCTGGTTGTGTAACTGGGGCTTCACAGCTCCATGCTGGGTACAGGTGTATGGGTACTGGTATATGAGAAGAAGTGTATGAGTACAGGTGTATGAATGCAACTGTAAACCCAATTCTAAAGAAGCCCAACCTTGACCCTAACTCCCCGTCCAACTACCTTCCTATCTCGCTACTGCCTTTTGCGTCCAAGATCCTTGAAATAGTTGTGTATGTGAGATTGACAGACTTCCTCGAGTCCAACTCTCTGCTAGTCCCGCTTCAGTCTGGATTCGCGCGCGTCACTCTGTTTAAACAGCTGTGACCAAAGTATCCAATGTTCTACTCGCTGCAAAATCTCGTGGTGACTACTCTATCCTAATTCTCCTTGACCTTTCTGCGGCTTTTGACAGTGTTGATCATCAACAGCTTCTTCTCATCCTCCGCAATATCGGTCTACAAGATATTGCTCTCTGCTGGTGCTCCTCCTACCTCTCCCAGCGCTCTTACAGTGTTTCTTTCTCTGGCTCAGCTTCTTCTCCCCAACTCCTCTCTATTGGTGTCCCCCAAGGTTCAGTCCTTGGTCCCCTACTGTTCTCCATCTATACTGCCTCCCTTGGTAAACTCATTAGCTCGTTTGGCTTCCAATATCATTTCTTTGCGGATGACACGCAAATCTATCTGTCCTCTCGTGGTCTCTGACTGCCTCTCTGCTATTTCTAACTGGATGGCTGCCCACTTCCTTAAACTTAACTTGACCAAAACTGGTCTTTCCTCCCTCAAGTGTTTCTACTCAAGTGTCTGTCTCCCTCCAAGTCAACGGTGCTACCATCAGCTCCACCACGCAGGCTCGCTGCCAGGTGTTTTCTGTTACTCCGACCTCTCCTTCACGCTTCATATTTAGTCTATCGCCAAATTCTGCCGCTTCCATCTCAAAAACATTGCAAGCATCCGACCCTACTTAATGCCAGATGCGACTAAGGTGCTGGTCCATTCCACTGTCCTTTCTCGCCTTGACTGCTGTAATCCGCTTCGCAGTGGATTTACGTGCTCCCAACTTGCGCCGTTACAGTTCATAATGAATGCAGCGGCGAGGCTCATCTTCCTGTCCGCCCGCACCTCACCCTTCTGTCAGTCCCTACATTGGCTTCCTATGAGATATAGAGCTCAATTTAAAATTCTGGTTATTGCTTTCAAATCTCTACATAATGCTGCTCCCACCTATCTATCCTCCCTAATATACAAGTATTGCTGAAGACTTACATCTATCTTCTGTCCGTACTTCCACCTCTGATGCTCGCTTTCAAGACTTCTCGAGGGCCGCACCGTTCCTGTGGAACTCACTTCCCTCCTCCGTTAGATGCTCACCCAGTCTCCACTCCTTCAAAAAATCATTAAAAACCCACTTCTTCATAAAAGCGTATCAATTAAACTGTTAATAGCTCCCGACTGATTCCTCTCTTGCAACTGTCATTAGTCTAATACTATCCTTACCTTTTGTGTCACTTTACCCCACTCCCTCTAGCATGTAAGCTCATTGAGCAGGGCTTTCAACCCCTCTGTTCCTGTGTGTCCAACTTGTCTGGTTACAACTACATGTTTGTTCGTCCACCCACTGTAAAGCGCTGCAGCACTTGTTGGTGCTATATAAATAACAACATAATAATAATAATAATAATAATACTACAGGTGTATGTGTACAGATATATAGGTAGAGGTGTATAGATAGAGGTGTATGGGTACAGGTGTATGAGTACAGGTGTAGGGGAACGGTGTATGGGTACAGGTGTATTTGTACAGGTGTATAGGTAGATGTATATGGGTACAGGTAAATGGGTAGAGGAGTATAGGTAGAGATGTATGGGCACAGGTGTAGGGGAAAAGTGTATGGGTACAGGTATATGGGTAGAGGTTTGTTGGTACAAGTGTATAGGTAGATGTGTATTGGTACAGGTAAATGAGTAGAGGTGTATGAGTTCAGGTGTACGTGAAAGGTATATTGGTAGATATGTATAGATAGAGGTGTATGGGTACTTGTGTAGGGGAAAGGTGTATAGGTAAAGGTGTATGGGTACAGGTATATGGGTAGCAGTGTATAGGTGAATGGGTACAATGGGAAAGGTGTATAGGTAAAGGTGTATATGTAGATGTGTATGGGTACAGGTAATTGGTAGATGCGTATAGGTACAGGTGTAGGGGAAAGGTATATATGGGTAGATGTGTATAGATAGAAGTGCATGGGTACAGGTGTAGGGGAAAGGTGTATGGGTACAGGTATATGGGTAGATGTGTATAGATAGAGGTGTATTGGTACAGGTGTATAGGTAGAGGTGTATGGGTTCAGGTATATGGGTAGAGGTGTATAGATAGAGATGTATGGGTACAGGTAAAGTATTATGGGTACAGGTATATGGGTAGCAGTGTATAGGTAGAGGTGAATGGGTACAATGGGAAAGGTGTATATGTAGATGTATATGGGTACAGGTAATTGGTAGAGGCGTATAGGTACAGGTAAATGGGTACAGGTGTATGGGTACAGGTGTAGGGGAAATCTATTTAGATATATATAGGTATTGAATTTGTCCAAAGTTCTAGTCGGGGTGAACTTTAAACCTTTTTCAGGTATTTTTTGCTGAGGTATAGATAATGTCCTGCTTGTTAGATTAAAAATGCCGGTTTGGTTCACTGTCTGTCTTTCTTTCAGTGAACCAAATCTAAGTTTTATAGAAAGGAGAACCTTGAGAGAGCTTAAAAATGACACCTCACTGGTAATTAAAGCAGTGGATAAGGGGGGAGGGATTGTTCTTCTAGAACGAGAGGACTACATAGATGAGTCAAATAGATTGCTCAACGACACTAAAACCTATATAATACTACACAAAGATCCGACCAATGATATTAAGGTACACTACCATAAACTAATTGATAAAGGGAAATTGGAAGGCATCCTTAACAAACAAGAACCAGAGTTTTTAAACATTCACCACCCCAAAATTACGATATTTTATTACCTTCCAAAAATTCACAAAAGCATCACCAAACCACCTGGACGGCCGATCGTTTCAGGCACAGGTTCCATGTCTAGTAGACTCTCACAGTACATTGATAGATGTCTACAACCCACAGTCCAAAAATGTCCCAGTTACCTTAAGGACACCATGAACATCTTACAAATTCTGGGACAAACTACATGGGACAATGACTAATTTTTGGTCACGGCGGACGTAAATTTGCTCTACACAATAATAGAACACACTAAGGGCTGTGAACCCACCAAATATTTTCTAGAACATTCAGGAGAATTTCCTGAGTCACAAATAGGCTTTCGGACTGCTTTGGACGGCAACTTCATTGTTTGGACTGAACATTTGTGGTATTTTTTATTTTGTTGTTTTAATTTACCTTACATTTTGGTTAATACATTTATTCAAGTCCCACATCTTGCCAGTGTCCTCTTAAAGGCACAGTGCACATTATTCTGAGAGCCCAGTACTTTGGCTCTCAACAAGGTGAGCAGTGACTACCTTACTTTATTCACGTTTTTAGTGAGGATAATACACTATATTTTGTCTTATCTCTCCTTATCTCTCTGAGTACTCAACATCTCTACACTGAAGAAGTTTTGGTATTCTCTTAAAATACCTCTACGCATGAGATTTGAGCCTATCCCCATAAGGCTCTGCACCATGTGAGTGTGCTTCATACGAAAAATATAATATTCTACTTGTTTAGACATACTGCACCATATTTTGTCTATTTTTCTCTCTTAGACACTCTGTTTTAACTATATTCCCTTATTTAAGGGTAAGTGTATAAATTTAGCGCTCCGCTGTTTTTTGTTTGATGTGGTGGGTTCTCGCCACTCAAACAATATTTCACTATCTGGTTTGCATGTTTTTGGGTTAAGTAAGAGGTATTAACACAAGTGTTGAGCAGCTTTTCAAACTTTTGATGTAAATTTACCTTTAGCGCCTTACATTGACACAGCACCTTTGGTTTATCTCTTTTGTAAAGATAGAAATATATGAATTCACAATTAAAGTCCATGGGATTTTTTGCAGAGAAATTTTTGAAATTGAAACGTATTGCAATGATTTCTGAATCCGATTCAAACTAATTAAATTGAGGCTGTAGAGTGTAGACGTGGGGAAATGTCTTGACTTCTCCTGTTTGTGGATAATACAGATTGTCCCATGCTTTAATAGTCTTCTGCTCAAAACGAGTTATACAAGTATTTAGTTCTTATAGAACCCACCAGCTCCTCACTTGTTACAATTAAGACCTTGATTTAATATTGTTGGATAAGCTTTTCATAGAACAATCTGTTAGAAAAACGTTTCAGTCGAGGGGGCTGAAGATACTGGAAGTTCCACACCCCCCATCTCTGATTAAATCTCTCTGCGTCTGTAATATTACTAGCCCTTGTGTTGAGTACAGTCTAGAACACTCAATTCCCATGAAACATAGCTTAATTAGCCATTATTTCTGTCTCTCAATTCATTATTCTCATTCTTATCTCATTCTCTCGGTTTCTTTCCTTTTATTATTAATTCCCATCTATGTAATTCTTTCTATCTTTCCTCCTCTTTTCCCAAGTGACATTTAGACTGCTATGTCTGGTTTCCTGAATGGGATCGGTAATTACATAGGACTTCCTCAAATTATCCGCATTCCCATTGCCACTGGTTAAGGCTCTCTCAGTGACGATGCCGATTTAACAATCTATGTACTGTAATAATGTATATGTCGCGTTCTATAATCTGACTCATTCAGTAATACACTATGTTGTTCTTTTCTGAAAGTAAACTTGTCACAGAACGTTCACAGCACATAAAGCCA
Source organism: Pelobates cultripes (assembly GCA_933207985.1). NCBI lineage: Eukaryota > Metazoa > Chordata > Amphibia > Anura > Pelobatidae > Pelobates > Pelobates cultripes. Next base: position 10,068,128 of record OW240920.1, on the reverse strand, counting down.
TTAATACATAATTGATCTTAATAATAAGTGATAAATCCAACTGCTTCATGTGAGATATGAGTTTCTCCTCTTTAGTGCCACTGTGTCATCATCTTGATGGGTGTTACACTGATGTAATACCAGTCTCCAGCTCTGACCGGTTTCTTACCCGAGTCTAACATAAGTGGACTTGATCGAGTACATTTGTACCTTGGAGGCACAGCTCCTGTAGCTGATGTGGGAGAGTTGTCTGAAGAAGGGTTCTCCTGCTTCTCTCCTGTCACTCAATATTTGACGTAGTAGTACTATCAGTATCAAGCTTGAGACTGGCTACCCTGGAATGTGATATTATTTGGTTAGAAACAATTATTTATATAGAGGCAATATATTCCACAGCGCTGTACAATAGATTATAGAGTAATTCTCTGACTATGGTTAGTAACCTAGACTGTGATATAATATGTTATAAGCATATGCTCCGAGTCTGGTTAGTAATCTAGACTGTCATAGGCTTGAGAAGGCTTTAAAATCGTTGAAATGTTGTTTAGTGTTTCTTAATAAACTACATGATAATATGTCTAACTAAAATCTAAATAAAGATTGTCAAAAAAAAATAAATTCCATTACATGGTTTATTGGGTGACTCGTTCTGCTTTAGAATATAATAAAATTAATTTATAATATTACTTTCCTTCTTTCTTTAAAAATAAACCTATGGTGTAATAGTCCTTGACTTAGTATAATTGGTTAACCTTTTGACATGATTTAATACTTTGAAAAATATTTTAATATTTAGAATTTTTTAATGTGTCGATATATGTTTTTACAAATTATAAACGTTTTTGATTTTAATATTTTGAAAAAATATTATTAAAAAATATGAAATCATTTGAAAAGCTTTTCCAATAATATTAAATAGAGGTCGTAATATTGATTTATGTGGCTATTGTAGTTTCTAGTTTTGTTTAACCCTATATGCACAGCTAACATTTTATCTCTGCTTTTTTGGTATGCCAGCTGTCCCCAGGCCATCGTCTGTCAGTTCTCTGAGTGGCATCGTCGCCGGGATGTCAGGCAGCTGTACATCAGTTAATACAGTTTGTTCGGATAGTGACCGGCCGGTCAGCCTCAGCTCCTCGGCTTCCTCAGCCTCTCTGCAGGACAGTCATAGTTCTTTTGGCAGCATTGGAACTCTGGGATCTGCCCAATATAACAACCCATATACCCAGCAAAATGGTAGTGACATCAGTCTGGACCTCACTCCCGTGGTCCAGCTGGAGGGTGAGCCTGAGGTACTTGCTGCAGAAAATGTCTTCCTGGATTACCCATGGTCTCCCATACTCCGAAAAGCGAAAGATCCCAAAACCAAACTCTCGCATATGGACAGAGTAATCCTTGAAATTCTCGAAACCGAGCAGGCATATGTCAGGGACCTCAAGAGCATCGTAGAGGTGAGAGGTTTTCTCTAAACTCTGGCCACTGAAAACAGATCATTTGTTCAAAGTACATTATAGCTAATGCTTCCTCTAATCCATTCAATAACCATCATATCTAATGCTTCCTCTAATCCATTCAATAACCATCATATCTAATGCTTCCTCTAATCCATTCAATACCCGTCATATTTAATGCTTCCTCTAATCCATTCAATAACCGTCATATCTAATGCTTTCTCTAATCCATTCAATAACCGTCATATCTAATGCTTCCTCTAATCCATTCAATACCCGTCATATCTAATGCTTCTTCTAATCCATTCAATAACCATCATATCTAATGCTTCCTCTAATCCATTCAATAACCATCATATCTAATGCTTCCTCTAATCCATTCAATAACTGTCATATCTAATGCTTCCTCTAATCCATTCAATACCCGTCATATCTAATGCTTCTTCTAATCCATTCAATAACCATCATATCTAATGCTTCCTCTAATCCATTCAATAACCATCATATCTAATGCTTCCTCTAATCCATTCAATAACCGTCATATCTAATGCTTTCTCTAATCCATTCAATAACCGTCATATCTAATGCTTCCTCTAATCCATTCAATAACTGTCATATCTAATGCTTCCTCTAATCCAGTCAATAACCATCATATCTAATGCTTCCTCTAATCCATTCAATAACCATCATATCTAATGCTTCCTCCAATCCAGTCAATAACCATCATATCTAATGCTTCCTCTAATCCATTCAATAACCGTCATATCTAATGCTTCCTCTAATCCATTCAATAACCGTCATATCTAATGCTTCCTCTAATCCATTCAATAACCGTCATATCTAATGCTTTCTCTAATCCATTCAATAACCGTCATATCTAATGCTTCCTCTAATCCATTCAATAACTGTCATATCTAATGCTTCCTCTAATCCAGTCAATAACCATCATATCTAATGCTTCCTTCAATCCATTCAATAGCCATCATATCTAATGCTTCCTCTAATCCATTTGTTAATAACCGTCAAATCTAATGCTTCCTCTAATCCTTTCATTAATAAGCGTCATATCTAATGCTTCCTGTAATCCATTCAATAATAACGATCATATCTAATGCTTCCTCTAATCCATTCAATAACCATCATATCTAATACATTCATTAATAACCATCATATCTAATGCTTCCTCTAATCCATTCAATAACTGTCATATCTAATGCTTCCTCTAATCCAGTCAATAACCATCATATCTAATGCTTCCTTCAATCCATTCAATAGCCATCATATCTAATGCTTCCTCTAATCCATTTGTTAATAACCGTCAAATCTAATGCTTCCTCTAATCCTTTCATTAATAAGCGTCATATCTAATGCTTCCTGTAATCCATTCAATAATAACGATCATATCTAATGCTTCCTCTAATCCATTCAATAACCATCATATCTAATACATTCATTAATAACCATCATATCTAATGCTTCCTCTAATCCATTCATTAACTATCATAGCTAATGCTTCCTCCAATCCATTCAATAACCATTAAATCTAATGCTTCCTCCAATCCATTCAAACTATCATATCTAATACTTCCTGTAATCCATTTATTAACCATCATATTTACTGTTTCTTCTAATCCTGGGGTTCCCAAACTGTGTGCCACGGCATCCTGGGGTGCTGCAACAGGCACACAGGGGAGCCACAAGATATTTTCCCGGTGCTATGATCATAGCACCGGAAACTGTGCCTCCCTCTCCCCTGCCGGCTCTGCAGGACCAGAGAGGAGATCAGAGATGCTGGCAGTCAGCAGGGGAGAGAGAGGGGACCCAGGGGAGCTCTAAACTGCAGCTCTGTGGCAACACTCCAAGTCTCGCAAGAGAGAACTCTAGAAGCCCATGAGTTCACTCTCACCACTGGGACCACCAGAGCTTCCCCACAAGACCACCAGGGATTGCAGGAAATATCCCCCCACCAGGCAAAGGTAAGCAGGGAGGGGGGATATGAAAATTATTATTTTTAATTAAAAAGAAAAAAATATATATTCATGAATTTGCCCTCCCACCTCCACAGACCCCACACCACACAATAACTCCCCCATACACACACACATACTGCCCCCATACACAAACACACTACCCCATACAAACAATTACCCCCATTCACACAGACTGCCCATCCATACACACAAACTGTATCCCTCACACAACCTGCCGCCACAGATATTGTACCCTCATACAACCTGCCCCCACACACATACACACTGTACCCCTCACGCAAAAGCTGCCACATATACACACGCACACTGCACTCTCCCCCCGTATACACACACTGCCCCCATACACACACACTGCCCCCATACACACAATTGCTCCCCACACACACTGTACCCTTTATACAACCTGCCCCCATACACAAACACACTGTACCCCTCACGCACAAGTTGCCCTACATACACACACACACACTGCATCCCTCACAAACACTACTGCCCCTATCCCCTTCTACAGCCCCTATCCCGGCAGATGCCAGGTAAGTTGTCAAACTGTTCTTAAACAGTTTTGCTACTTACTCTGGGAGGCACTACTGGCACCATAACCACTACAAAGTGCTGTAGTGGTTATTGTGCCTGGATTGTTTCTTTATATAATCTATCAGTGCCCCTCCCAAGATTAGGTTTTGGATCTGCGACTGAACGGCAAGCATTTCTGCCGAACAGGGGCCCAGTATATGCCGCTGCGCTGTCTGTACATATATACAACCTAGAAAACAATTTGACTTAGGGCGCCTTGGAAAAATATTAAAATATTAAGGGCACCTTGAACCTAAAAAGTTTGGGAACCACTTTTCTAATCCATTCTTCCATTCTGCTCATTTAAAATTGAATATAAACTGCCCCTGTACATCTCCTCATGTTTACTTTGTTTCCGTAGAAAGTTTTTCTGCTGGTGAATGTTTTATTGAGATACAATTTACTGGTAACATACAGGTTACAATGTTCAATGTAAATCTGCAAATCTAGTCCTTGACTTAATACTGTTGGATAAGTATTTCAAATTATTGAATGTTTTTGGATAAACTTTTAAAATTAAACAATAGGAAAAATAATAGTTAACATAGCAGCGACTGCTCGAATAGATCTGTACCACTGATTTAGGTGTGAGGAAGCTCAGAATTCAATATCCAAGTTTTTTCCACAGTTTAGGTTTAACATAGAAACATAGAATGTGACGGCAGATAAGAACCATTCGGCCCATCTAGTCTGCCCAATTTTCTAAATACTTTCATTAGTCCCTAGCCTTATCTTATAGTTAGGATAGCCTTATGCCTATCCCACGCATGCTTAAACTCCTTTACTGTGTTAACCTCTACCACTTCAGCTGGAAGGCTATTCCTTGCATGCACTACCCTCTCAGTAAAGTAATACTTCCTGATATTTTTAAACCTTTGTCCCTCTAATTTAAGACTATGTCCTCTTGTTGTGGTAGTTTTTCTTCTTTTAAATAAAGTCTCCTCCTTTACTGTGTTGATTCCCTTCATATATTTAAATGTTTCTATCATATCCCCCCTGTCTCGTCTTTCCTCCAAGCTATACATGTTAAGATCCTTTAACCTTTCCTGGTAAGTTTTATCCTGCAATCCATGAACCAGTTTAGTAGCCCTTCTCTGAACCCTCTCTAAAGGTATCAATATCCTTCTGAAGATACGGTCTCCAGTACTGTGTACAATACTCCAAGTGAAGTCTCACCAGTGTTCTGTACAATGGCATGAGCACTTCCCTCTTTATACTGCTAATACCTCTCCCTATACAACCAAGCATTCTGCTAGCATTTCCTGCTGCATTGTCTGCCTACCTTTAAGTCATCAGAAATAATCACCCCTAAATCCCTTTCCTCATATGTTGAGGTTAGGACTCTATCAAATATTATGTACTCTGCCCTTGGGTTTTTACGTCCAAGATGCACTTATCCACATTAAATGTCAGTTGCCACAATTCTGACCATTTTTCTAGTTTACCTAAATCATTTGCCATTTGGCTTATCCCTCCTGGAACATCAACCCTGTTACATATCTTAGTATCATCAGCAAAAAGACATACCTTACCATCAAGACCTTCTGCAATATCACTAATAAAAATATTAAAGAGAATGGGTCCAAGTACAGATCCCTGAGGTACCCCACTGGTGACAAGTCCAAGCTTCGAATATATTCCATTAACTACAACCCTCTGTTGCCTGTCACTCAGCCACTGCCTTACCCATTCAACAATATTGGAATCCAAACTTAAAGATTGCAGTTTATTGATAAGCCTTCTATGTGCAACAGTGTCAAAAACCTTACTGAAATCTAGGTAAGCAATGTCTACTGCACCACCCTGATCTATAATTTTAGTTACCCAATCAAAAAAATCAATAAGATTAGTTTGGCATGATCTCCCTGAAGTAAACCCATGTTGTCTCTGATCTTGAAATCCATGTGTTTTTAGATGTTCATCAATCCTATCCTTTAACATGGTTTCCATCACTTTCCCCACTACTGAAGTAAGGCTTACTGGCCTATAGTTGCCCGACTCCTCCCTATTACCTTTCTTGTAAATGGGCACAACATTTGCTAACTTCCAATCTTCTGGGACTACTCCTGTTAACAATGATTGGTTAAATAAATCTGTTAATGGTTTTGCTAGTACACCACTAAGCTCTTTTAATAGCTTTGGGTGTATTCCATCAGGTCCCATTGACTTATTTGTCTTTATTTTTGACAGTTGAAATAGAACCTCTTCCTCTGTAAACTCACGTGTAATAAATGACTCATTTATCCTTTTTCTCAACTGAGGTCCCTTTCCTTCATGTTCATCTGTAAATACAGAACAAAAATATTCATTGAGCCAGTCAGCCTGACCTTTATCCTCTTCTACATACCTCCCTTCTTTTGTTTTTAATCTAACTAATCCTTGTTTTACTTTTCTTTTCTCATTTATGTATCTAAAAAATGTTTTATCCCCCTTTTTTACTGACTGTGCTATTTTCTCTTGTGTGTGTGATTTGGAAGCTCTTATAACTTGCTTAGCCTCTTTCTGCCTAATCTTATAGATCATTCGGTCTTCCTCACTCTGGTTTTTTTAACATCACCTTGTAATCTCAGAATTTCGCAACTATAGGAGATGGACTTACTTTTAACATCCTTCTTGAAAAGATCATTTATTTTTTATTTTTTTGTTTAAGAACTCATTATGTAGGATATGGCTTCCTAGGTAGTTTTTGTATTCTCAAACACGTAAAAATCTCTCTTGGAAAAAAATCTTAGTTTTGTAATATGTATGTATATATACACATTATTTTTTATGTGATTTATTTTTTGAACTTTTAATATTTAAAAAAAAAATAATTTTAAAAGTTTGTCCGTTAATATTAACGAATTTGTAAAGCTTATCCAACAAAACGTTAGATAAGTACAAAATGTTGAAGTAAAATGAAAGTTTGAGGAGGTAAATGCCATGTCCGTGATCCTAACTGAGCTAACACAAGTAAATGTCCCTTTGTGATGTAATTGGCACAGGACACCGAGAGAAGCCCTGTCAATCATTGTTATAAGCTCCGCCCTTTACACCTGGCAGTCAGTATAGAGAGAGCCACCTCCATCTTAGCTCCCTGTCAATCATTGTTATAAGCTCCGCCCTTTACACCTGGCAGTCAGTATAGAGAGAGCCACCTCCATCTTAGCTCCCTGTCAATCATTGTTATAAGCTCCGCCCTTTACACCTGGCAGTCAGTATAGAGAGCCACCTCCATCTTAGCTCCCTGTCAATCATTGTTATAAGCTCCGCCCTTTACACCTGGCAGTCAGTATAGAGAGAGCCACCTCCATCTTAGCTCCCTGTCAATCATTGTTATAAGCTCCGCCCTTTACACCTGGCAGTCAGTATAGAGAGAGCCACCTCCATCTTAGCTCCCTGTCAATCATTGTTATAAGCTCCGCCCTTTACACCTGGCAGTCAGTATAGAGAGAGCCACCTCCATCTTAGCTCCCTGTCAATCATTGTTATAAGCTCCGCCCTTTACACCTGGCAGTCAGTATAGAGAGAGCCGCCTCCATCTTAGCTCCCTGTCAATCATTGTTATAAGCTCTGCCCTTTACACCTGGCAGTCAGTATAGAGAGAGCATACAAAGAGCAGGAGACATAAAACAATGTGTCTATTTCGCCTCTTCATTTACTTTGTTTTGTCCGGGCTTTGCCTTGTATGGTTATGATGTAATTTGCTAAATCTTTTAAATAATTATTTAAATAAAACAGAGCATCTTGTGCAGATGAGGTGAACACAGGTTATCAGTAATTTCCAGTGGAGGGACAGTTCCCTTTCAAACCTGGGAGTTTGGTTTCACTGACTGGAATAGTCACAGAAGATTGACGTGGACCCATCTCCTCTCATTTGCTTGTAGAGAGGATCATTATTTGATTGGCAGTTGGAATTATTGATAGTTATATGTATGTTTGACCACTAGGGGAAGTGGTTAGTCCACCTTATTGCACCCTTCTCATATTGTTACAAACTGTACTGGGCTCCATGCCACTATCCACTAGGGGAAGTGGTTAATCCATCTTATTGCACCCTTCTCATATTGTTACAAACTGTACTGGGCTCTATGCCGCTATCCACTAGGGGAAGTGGTTAGTCCACCTTATTGCACACTTCTCATATTATTACATACTGTACTGGGCTCTATGCCGATATCCACTAGGGGAAGTGGTTAGTCCACCTTATTGCACCCTTCTCATATTGTTACATGCTGTACTGGGCTCTATGCCGCTATCCACTAGGGGAAGTGGTTAGTCCACCTTATTGCACCCTTCTCATATTGTTACATGCTGTACTGGGCTCTATGCCGCTCTCCACTAGGGGAAGTGGTTAGTCCACCTTATTGCACCCTTCTCATATTGTTACATGCTGTACTGGGCTCTATGCCGCTCTCCACTAGGGGAAGTGGTTAGTCCACCTTATTGCACCCTTCTCATATTGTTACATGCTGTACTGGGCTCTATGCCGCTATCCACTAGGGGAAGTGGTTAGTCCACCTTATTGCACCCTTCTCATATTGTTACATGCTGTACTGGGCTCTATGCCGCTCTCCACTAGGGGAAGTGGTTAGTCCACCTTATTGCACCCTTCTCATATTGTTACATGCTGTACTGGGCTCTATGCCGCTCTCCACTAGGGGAAGTGGTTAGTCCACCTTATTGCACCCATCTCATATTGTTACATGCTGTACTGGGCTCTATGCCGCTATCCACTAGGGGAAGTGGTTAGTCCACCTTATTGCACCCTTCTCTTATTGTTACATACCGTACTGGGCTCTATGCCGCTCTCCACTCGGGGAAGTGGTTAGTCCACCTTATTGCACCCTTCTCATATTGTTACATACCGTACTGGGCTCTATGCCGCTCTCCACTAGGGGAAGTGGTTAGTCCACCTTATTGCACCCTTCTCATATTGTTACATACCGTACTGGGCTCTATGCCGCTATCCACTAGGGGAAGTGGTTAGTCCACCTTATTGCACCCTTCTCATATTGTTACATACTGTACTGGGCTCTATGCCGCTATCCAAATGAATTATTATATTCTGATTAGATGAGATCCACACTCAACATTCTATTCAATTTGTCACGACTCAAAATAGAGTTAATAGTTTGTTTATTATAATGTCAGATTCTGAAACTCTCACTGTATCAAATAAGAAATAAATGTAAGTAATACACATCATGTGACATCTTATCCTAACACCTGCAGTGTTGGCAAAGCATTATTGCACTAATTAAGCTGCGCGATACTTTAAGCTCAGTCAATAAGATTTAAAGGTAAATAAGGCGACATGTTAGATGGTATTACTCAAACTGTATGTTACACTGTATTACTGTGAATGGATGTTACATGGTATTACTCAAACTGTATGTTACATGGTATTACTGTGAATGGATTTATGTTACACTTTATTACTCAAACTGTATGTGATACGTAGTACTGTGAATGTATGTTACACAGTATTATTGTGAATGTATGTGGCATGGTATTACCCATACACTATGTTACACGATATTATACAGACACTATATTATACAGCAGGGGTAGGCAACCTTTTAGCAGCACTGTGCCGATATAGGATTGTGATGTCCCGTAGCGTGCCGATCCTATTTTTTTAAATTGAGGTGTGAATGCTGCCGTATTCTGCTTGTGCTTTGTATCGTTGTATTTGTGCGTATATGAGCTATTATATTGTATATGTTCATTAGTAGTTTATGGTATCGTGTATGATACATATGAATGTGGGCTGTGTATGGGGGCTGCTTGTGAAATTGTGTGTGGATGGATATGTCACATTGTGTGTTTGGTAGTGTGGGTGGCTTCCCTGGGGTCCAGTGGGGGCCAGGCTGGCCAGGTGCAGGTCAAGGACAGGAGCTTCAACAGCAGCTGTGGGCTGCTCTACTACAGTGTGGATTCCCATTCACAAGTGCTGGGAGGAAGTGATCTGAGCTCACTTCCTCTACGTGCTGCAATGCATAAATTGAGGATTTTCCTTCACCACCTTTTCGAATTAGCAGATATCTAAAGTTTCACTGGGACTCCTGATAGGCCAGAGCCTGTTTGGCTCTAGCAGCCTTGAGTGCCGTGGAAAAACACCTCGAGTGCCGTGCATGGCACTAGTGCCGTAGGTTGCCTACCCCTGTTATACAGTATTATACAGGCACTATTTTACACAGTATTATACAGGCACTATGTTACATTGTATCTTTGGTTCACTCAGTATTATACAGGCACTATGTTACACGGTATTATACAGGCACTATGTTACATTGTATCTTTGGTTCACTCAGTATTATACAGGCACTATGTTACATTGTATCTTTGGTTCACTCAGTATTATACAGGCACTATTTTACACAGTATTATATAGGCACTATGTTACATTGTACACTCAGTATTATACAGGCACTATGTTACATTGTACACAGTATTATACAGGCACTATGTTACACAGTATTATACAGGCACTATGTTACATTGTATCTTTGGTTCACAGTATTATACAGGCACTATGTTTATTATACAGGCACTATGTTACATTGTATCTTTGGTTCACTCAGTATTATACAGGCACTATGTTACATTGTATCTTTGGTTCACTCAGTATTATACAGGCACTATGTTACATTGTATCTTTGGTTCACTCAGTATTATACAGGCACTATGTTACATTGTATCTTTGGTTCACTCAGTATTATACAGGCACTATGTTACACGGTATTATACAGGCACTATGTTACATTGTATCTTTGGTTCACTCAGTATTATACAGGCACTATGTTACATTGTATGTCGTATGTTATATTATTATATCTTTGTTTCACTCAGTATTTTACTCTATCATTGTGCCCGGTTCTCCTCTGTCATTGCAGGATTACCTGGGCTGCATTATTGACTGTGGGCATCTCCCACTCAAACCCGAACAAGTCAGCACTTTATTCTGCAATGTTGAAGATATTTATGAATTTAACAGGTGAGTGTATATTTTATTTGTACCTGTAAGTTCTGGTGAGTGAGTCTGTTCTTGGTTCTGGTAAGGGAGTCTGTGCTCATAACCAGTTAGTCTGTGCTTGGTACCAGTGAATGAGTCTGTTCTCATTTCCAACCAAGGAGTCAGTGCTAGCTGCACACACATGTCTGACATAAATGATTGTGTGCCCATAAATAATGTGAGTAGCTCCATACCATGCTTCAATAAATCAGAGCCCAGTGACTGAGTCCATACTCGGGAAGTCATTGCTCAGTAAGTCAGTGAGCTAGTGCTTAATGAGTTAGTCTATGCTCAGTTCCAGTTTGCCAGTGCTCAGTGAGTATGTACTTAGTAAGTGAATGCTCAGTGAGTCTGTGCTTAGTGAGTGAATGCTCACTGTCTGTCTACACTCAGTGAATTGCTCTAGCTGAGACCTTATTAAATATAATAGTGATGAGTCTTCATTCTATCTGTGTTTGAGGTAATTGCAGGCTGATAGGTGGGGGGTTTCCATAGTATGACAGGGGTGGTCCAGAATGTCTGAACGCTGACCCCATCCCCCCAGACTTTACAAACAGGATGGCTCTGGTTTCAGAGAAGGTTTAATAGAGTCCAGTGCCTGGGTTTAAAAATAACTCCAGGCCTCTCACTGCACATCTGGAACCCGTTCTGCTCACTAAGGGTCCACGTTCCCACAGAAACTCAACATGTGGAAAGGGTTAAACCACGGCTGACATCACTTCCATAACATGTTCTGTGCTAGACAGTCATTCAGCGAGACTGTAATGTCTATCACACAATAGCTACCAATCTTTTCATTAGCTACTAGCCAAATTAATTGTTTGTATGATGGCAGCTCCGTCTGACCAATTGATTGTCTGTTTTATACGTATAATCCCTTTGATGGCTACAACAGTCCTCCATGATTGCCACTCTGACTGTCTCTAAATGTGTAACTCCTGATACGGCTACAACCATCCTCCAAGATGACCGTTCTGTCTGACCGTCTCTAAATGTGTAATTTCTGATACGGCTACCATCCTCCAAGATGGCTGCTCTGTCTAACCGTCTCTCTAAATGTGTAATTCCTGATATGGCTAAAACCACCCTCCAAGATGGCTACTGTGTCTGACCATCTTTTTAAATGTGTAACCTCAGAAATAGTGGCAGCTCTTTTTTGCTGTGACTGGCTTCATAATGGTGGCTCTGTCCAACCTTCTATACAAATGTGTGATCTCTGGCTACAACCGTACAAAGATGGCCACTATGTCTGTCTGTCTAAACCCCAAATACGGGGCGCTGCCCTCTGCCAAGATGGACACTCTTTCTGATTGTCTATTTTATATGAGTAAACCCTGATATGGCTACAACTATCATCCAACATTCTGTCTGATTATCTATTCTAAATACGCAACCATGCCTGGTAATGTAAGCGAATGTGCCTCTCCTTCCTGCCCCAGATAGTTGTTATTCAGCATTTTGGGGCAATCTGTGCGGAAATAATAATACATGGCTTTAAAAACAAACTTAGAAATAGATTTTAATCTAGACATTTGATAGCAATTTGCCCTGCACAGTGCGTACAGATTCCACTGATGCTCTGTAATGTTTAAACGTATGTTTTATCGCCCCCAGAAACCATTATTCCATTTGAAAATTATTTTTGAAAAAGCAGCTACAGACAGCAAAGAAGGTTATAGCCATTAGGGATCTCCATCATGTTCTACCAGTTAGGGAAAGGTGTTTGCCCCTAAAGTGCGAGGACTTCATTATTTAATGTAGGGCGCCACCTTAATGATCTTCTCAAGAATCCTGGCGACCAGGTGGCAGAAATATAGCCCAAGTCTATATTTGATAGCCCCGTATCATCCAACTTACAACACGTACTAACTCCAATCCTAAACACACATTTAGAGTATAAACTCCACCCCTTCTGTATTAATCGCAAGCTGTGCTGTATTAACCCTTTATTCCTGTGATGAACTGAGCCTTGTCACATGTTCTTGGAGGGGCCTGCTTGCCAGCCTCTTGCCAAAAGACTATGGGCCAGGTCAGCGACTGTAAAGATCCATATTTTATTCCCCCTGGTTCGACACTTTCCATAGAACCGAACACTAGCTCACTGGCGGACCAAAACCGTGAATAGACTTCGGGGGGACTTAGCTGCGAATGCCCTGGAACTATTTTCGGCTTGAATACTTTGCGGTTCCTGAACCTCTGAACCGATCTGGGTGATTTTTTGATATGTTATATCCCCGGATTGTCCCAATCTGGGTGAACAACTTTTGTGGGGGTTTCTTGTGTTTTAAGGCACTTCTGGGATGTTTGGAAAATGTGTGTTTTTTGTGTTTGGAGATAATTAAGTCAAGCACTATACTAAATTCAATTATCTCCCAGGCATAGGGGAGGGATTGATCTATTTTGTATGGGAGTGTCCTGGACCTAAGAGCCAATGTGATTGTGTATTTACTTCTACTGCGGTTTACTCTCAGGTCCAAGGGGGAGTGCCCCTTGCATGGGGACTGTCATAAAAGGCCAGTTGTGGCTACCAATAAACGAGATTTACTTTACCCTTAATGAAGTCTAGTCTCATGTTTGGGGGATTGGAGAGCTATATTCACACTCAGGATCACAACACTTGCTCTGATAAGAGCAGCCTGCTTCTCTGGACTAGGAGAGGTCTACCCATTGGATGTTGGATCCTGGTCTTGGATCCAGGGTGGGTGGAGGACAGTGAGACCCCAACCAAGCTCCGGCTGTTTGTGGGGTTTATGGTGTTCAGTGCAGTGCTTATGGTGCTCATAAGTACTAGGAAGCAGCGATAAGTGGTTTTGTCTCAGAGTTACAGGGGACTTGGGGCGAACAATGAAATGTCGCCAAAGTGAAACCAATGGTTTTTCAGGATCTCACTTCCCATTCCTCCCTAATAAAATAATGATCTGGGTTGGCACCAAATGCTTGCTGTTGATTCTGGTGCCAGTCCTGCTCTAGAGGTATCTTGCCTGCAGTTTGATAAAGACAGTGATGATCATTCTTCCATACCTAAACCCCCACAACTCTGGACAATGTGCTCCTTTGTAGCTTTCACAGCTCGTAAGCTTGTTCCGTGATATTTTGGTTATTATTTGTATTGAACTGGCTTGTCATAGGCTGACTCTTTGACCGTATGTGTATATATACATTTGTATGTGTTCATTCTCCCTGGTCTTCCACTTTCTGACTTACATGATTAGTAGGCTTCTGTGAAGTTACCACAGAGCTCCACAACAATAGCACACGTAATCTGTGGTGTGTATGCGTGTCACAGAGCTCCACACAAATAAAACTCAGAAATGTGAGGTGTGTATCAGAAATACCAGAAACAAACGAAATTAACTGAAAGTCAGTATGTATCTGAATTCCAGCTTTTGTTATAATAGTAAATAAATATAGAACTTATGATTCAATGTATCACAAAGATACAAAGAACCAGCTCCGTACTCCCATAGCCTGGGTTATGCTGATGGTGTCATTCTTTCTCCATTTGATAATGTGTATGTTGTAGCAGTAACCCTATATCTTGTGTTGCAGTGAGTTACTCGAAGATCTGGAGAACTGTGAATCCGCCCACGGGATTGCAGAATGTTTTGTCATGAGGGTAAGATGCCCCCTGCTGGGCAAATGGTTTCAAGCAGAATAATTTTGTAGCATATTTTTAAGAATTGTATTTGTGTTATTCACGGAGCTTCAGATAGTTTTTAAGTATTGGTAAATGTATTTTGGATTAGCTGTATTTTCTATGCAACAATTAACTATATTTTAGTATTGACAAATCCACATCTAAACTGAACATTATTCAGATTAATACAAGATGGCCTTGAATGCTCCCAAAATAGCTCAGCGAGATAGGTCAGCTAGCTTAAAATATACTTAAATTAAAAAATAAAACAATTTTCAACTCACTATTACTCTTGTCGGGAGACCCTTCGGTATGGCTCCCTGTCTTCCTCACACAATGGAAGGATGGGACAAAGTGCACTGCCTCCTCTATTATTATTATTAATTATATAGCGCCAGCAAATTCTGTAGCGCTCTACAATGGATGGACTAACAGACACGTAGTTGTAACCAGACAAATGGACGCACAGGAACAGAGGAGTTAAGGGCCATGCTCAGTGAGTTTACATGTTAGAGGGAGTGGGGTATAGTGACACAGTAACAGAGGGATTGAGGGCCCTGCTCAGTGAGTTTACATGTTAGAGGGAGTGGGGTATAGTGACACAGTAACAGAGGGATTGAGGACCTGCTCAGTGAGTTTACATGTTAGAGGGAGTGGGGTATAGTGACACAGTAACAGAGGGATTGAGGGCCCTGCTCAGTGAGTTTACATGCTAGAGGGAGTGGGGTATAGTGACACAGTAACAGAGGGATTGGGGCCCTGCTCAGTGAGTTTACATGTTAGAGGGAGTGGGGTATAGTGACACAGTAACAGAGGGATTGAGGGCCCCGCTCAGTGAGTTTACATGTTAGAGGGAGTGGGGTATAGTGACACAGTAACAGAGGGATTGAGGCCCTGCTCAGTGAGTTTACATGTTAGAGGGAGTGGGGTATAGTGACACAGTAACAGAGGGATTGAGGGCCCTGCTCAGTGAGTTTACATGTTAGAGGGAGTGGGGTATAGTGACACAGTAACAGAGGGATTGAGGCCCTGCTCAGTGAGTTTACATGTTAGAGGGAGTGGGGTATAGTGACAGAGTAACAGAGGGATTGAGGGCCCTGCTCAGTGAGTTTACATGTTAGAGGGAGTGGGGTATAGTGACACAGTAACAGAGGGATTGAGGGCCCTGCTCAGTGAGTTTACATGTTAGAGGGAGTGGGGTATAGTGACACAGTAACAGAGGGATTGAGGGCCTGCTCAGTGAGTTTACATGTTAGAGGGAGTGGGGTATAGTGACAGTAACAGAGGGATTGAGGGCCTGCTCAGTGAGTTTACATGTTAGAGGGAGTGGGGTATAGTGACACAGTAACAGAGGGATTGAGGGCCTGCTCAGTGAGTTTACATGTTAGAGGGAGTGGGGTATAGTGACACAGTAACAGAGGGATTGAGGGCCTGCTCAGTGAGTTTACATGTTAGAGGGAGTGGGGTATAGTGACACAGTAACAGAGGGATTGAGGGCCTGCTCAGTGAGTTTACATGTTAGAGGGAGTGGGGTATAGTGACACAGTAACAGAGGGATTGAGGCCCTGCTCCAGTGAGTTTACATGTTAGAGGGAGTGGGGTATAGTGACACAGTAACAGAGGGATTGAGGGCCCTGCTCAGTGAGTTTACATGTTAGAGGGAGTGGGGTATAGTGACACAGTAACAGAGGGATTGAGGGCCCTGCTCAGTGAGTTTACATGTTAGAGGGAGTGGGGTATAGTGACACAGTAACAGAGGGATTGAGGGGCCTGCTCAGTGAGTTTACATGTTAGAGGGAGTGGGGTATAGTGACAGTAACAGAGGGATTGAGGCCCTGCTCAGTGAGTTTACATGTTAGAGGGAGTGGGGTATAGTGACACAGTAACAGAGGGATTGAGGGCCTGCTCAGTGAGTTTACATGTTAGAGGGAGTGGGGTATAGTGACACAGTAACAGAGGGATTGAGGGCCCTGCTCAGTGAGTTTACATGTTAGAGGGAGTGGGGTATAGTGACACAGTAACAGAGGGATTGAGGGCCCTGCTCAGTGAGTTTACATGTTAGAGGGAGTGGGGTATAGTGACACAGTAACAGAGGGATTGAGGGCCTGCTCAGTGAGTTTACATGTTAGAGGGAGTGGGGTATAGTGACACAGTAACAGAGGGATTGAGGGCCTGCTCAGTGAGTTTACATGTTAGAGGGAGTGGGGTATAGTGACACAGTAACAGAGGGATTGAGGGCCTGCTCAGTGAGTTTACATGTTAGAGGGAGTGGGGTATAGTGACACAGTAACAGAGGGATTGAGGGCCTGCTCAGTGAGTTTACATGTTAGAGGGAGTGGGGTATAGTGACACAGTAACAGAGGGATTGAGGGCCTGCTCAGTGAGTTTACATGTTAGAGGGAGTGGGGTATAGTGACACAGTAACAGAGGGATTGAGGGCCCTGCTCAGTGAGTTTACATGTTAGAGGGAGTGGGGTATAGTGACACAGTAACAGAGGGATTGAGGGCCCTGCTCAGTGAGTTTACATGTTAGAGGGAGTGGGGTATAGTGACACAGTAACAGAGGGATTGAGGGCCTGCTCAGTGAGTTTACATGTTAGAGGGAGTGGGGTATAGTGACACAGTAACAGAGGGATTGAGGGCCCTGCTCAGTGAGTTTACATGTTAGAGGGAGTGGGGTATAGTGACACAGTAACAGAGGGATTGAGGGCCTGCTCAGTGAGTTTACATGTTAGAGGGAGTGGGGTATAGTGACACAGTAACAGAGGGATTGAGGGCCCTGCTCAGTGAGTTTACATGTTAGAGGGAGTGGGGTATAGTGACACAGTAACAGAGGGATTGAGGGCCTGCTCAGTAAGTTTACATGCTGGAGGGAGTGGGGTAAAGTGACACAAAAGTTATTAGTAGGGGCAATGAAATAGGCTGCTAGAAAAGTATTCACTGAGAATTTAGGTCATTTTTGACAGTTGCAGGTGCTTGGGAATGGGGGCTACATAATAAATGAGGGGACGCAGCAGACCCCAAATCAATATCAATTGGAAAATCAATTCAAACCACTTGAATTGAAATGCCAGCTCACAATCAATAAATCTCACGGATTCCTGTAGGGAATTGCCACATATGCCCTTACTTTAAAGGGACACTGTAGTTACCCAGAACATTTCATCTTATTGATGTTTCAGAGAAACTGCAATTAATACATTGCAGGGTTAAGACTGTCTACCAGACACCCACTAGAGGCACTTCCTCTTTGTGAAATGTCGCTAGACGTCCTCATGCTTTGTCTAGTGTCATCAATGGGATATGTGGTGCTCCCCACGTATGTACATTCGATTTATCCAACCAGCTGACGTCGGAGGAGGAACTCGAACCAGAGCCAAGGGACCATGGCGCTGCAATCAGTTACATGTAAAAAGGGGTTAGAACTGTTTGACCCCTGGCCGGGATGGGCGAGCAATACTATAGTGTTAGGAATGTAGTATTATATTCCCAACACTATAGTGTTCCTTTAAATTTTTCATCTATGTCTCATATTTCTTTTACAAGTTGATCGAATAATCAATTAAGGGAAAAATTTCACTTTGTGGATTTTGCCTCTAGAAATAACAGCTTAGATCGTTAAAATAAAATGCCAGTGCCCAAATTAAAATACAAACATTAAAGGACCACTATAGTGCCAGGAAAACATACTCGTTTTCCTGGCACTATAGTGCCCTGAGGGTGCCCCCACCCTCAGGGTCCCCCTCCCGCCCGGCTCTGGAAAGGGGAAAGGGGTTAAAACTTACCTTTTTCCAGCGCTGGGCGGAGAGCTCTCTCCTTCTCTCCTCCTCCGTTCCGCCCCGTCGGCTGAATGCGCACGAGCGGCAAGAGTTGCGCGCGCATTCAGCCGGTCACATAGGAAAGCATTCATAATGCTTTCCTATGGACGCTGGCGTGCTCTCACTGTGAAAATCACAGTGAGAAGCACGCAAGCGCCTCTAGTGGCTGTCAATGAGACAGCCACTAGAGGCTTTGGGGAAGGCTTAACCCATTCATAAACATAGCAGTTTCTCTGAAACTGCTATGTTTATTAAAAAATGGGTTAACCCTAGAAGGACCAGGCACCCAGACCACTTCATTAAGCTGAAGTGGTCTGGGTGCCTAGAGTGGTCCTTTAAATAAAAATCACTTGGCACAAGCTAAACTGCTTTAGGTGATTGGAGTGCCCTTTTAAGGACAACTTCCTGTCACGTGATTCCCTCTGATTTAAGTTGACCACCGTAATTTTTATTTTTTTATGGGGGACATGTTTTGGGATTGAGAGCCTGCTAAAATGATATCAAACTTTCAGCAGAAAGCAGTATCAATTTCTCCAATAGTTTCTGTAGTACTATTGTTTGCCGAATTGCTTAAAAAAAAAATCATAAACAAATAAAACACACATTTAGCAGAATGTGAAATTAGTTCTTATTGTTCTGTTGTTTTCTCTTTTATTCACAGAGTGAAGAGTTTGACATATACACCCTTTACTGCATGAACTACCCTAGGTAACCTGCAATCTCTCCTACTACTCCTTAATCTACCTTGAACCCCAGAATCCGCAGAATGGGAATATAGGGGACAGGTTCAGGAAGAGAGGGCCTGGGTGTGATGGTGAACCTAGAAGAAGGGCCACGGAGGCTATAAATCAGAAACTATTACCGTCTCTCCTAGTCACTCAAAATAGCACATGAAGCCCTGCGGAGACTAATGCTAGGGTTGGGTTTGCCAGGAATTTATAATGACATGTTCTGTCTTGTTTCATGTAATAAAAGTGATATTTCTGTAAAATTACAAATTTACTTTTATAACATTAAATATGATAATTTGGGACTATTGATTCACGCATCATAACCACAAATCATAAGTTTAATAGCAGATGGTTGGATTAATGTCAGAGAGGCGGTGAACCGGCCACTTGTAGGGAAAAAAAGCTTCATACTGATTGTAGGCAATACTGATTTAAGAGTCACTTCCCATTCAGCAGATCCAACTAATAATGAGAGACCCAGTGAGCTTACACTTCAGTGTCTCCACCCGAGGAGATACTACCTCTCCAAATCTGCTTCCAATCCAGCCTCAAGTCTAGGTTCCAGTCTAGCCTTTGATCTAGCCTCTCATCTAGGTTCAATCCAACCGCCAATCTAGGTTTCAATCAAGCCTCTGATCCAGCCTCTAAACAATCTTCCAAACCAGCCTCTGACCCAGCTTCATATCCAGCCTTCAATCTAGGTTTCAGTCCAGCCTCCTAATTGAGCAAGTTATCATGTGTCAAGCACTGGCTAAATACTCTAATAAGGCAGGTCTTGGCATCATTGGCATGGTCTATATGGGACAAAAAAAACAAACATCCTGCTAAGGCCATTTTACTGAAGACTATGTAGAAACACATTATCTAGAAACCATTGCATCAAAGGGGTAAAATCCAAAGTTCAGCTGCTGATAGACATTGATTCTAGATGCAGATCATGCAGAAATTTGGTGAAAAGTAGACATTTTAGAAGGCCAACAGCCTGAATGCCATTGCTATTTTAAGCTGCTCTTCTTTCTAGCATCTAGTGATGAAATGCACAAATAGATTAGCCCAGAGTAACACTGTTTTCTGCAGTTATAAAATGTTTTACATTCTTCTTCCTAGCTCAGTGTCTGTTCTGCGCGAGTGCATGAAGAGTGACGTTCTAGTGCAGTTCTTCAAAGAGCGACAGATGGTCTTATCGCACTCCCTCCCACTGGAGACTTATCTTCTCAAACCTGTGCAGCGTATAATGAAATATCACCTCCTCCTGCAGGTGAGGCAAGGGTGGTCATTTCCACTGAGAAAGGCCCTAATTCTGCCACCTTTTATTGATTCTCTGTTTTTGTTGACTATTTCAGACTATACCCTAAGATTTGACCACTTGTGTCGCCATTTTCTAGGGGTCTCTGTGGCAGACCATCTCCGTAACTGTATTTTAGATCTTCCTGTGGCAAATCTCACCTACCTCTTCACTGTGTTCTAACACATGTCCTCTGGCCACTGGACATTCGAAGAACTGACAATTCCCTGAGATTTGACTGTTTCTCTCCAATGTTCTAAATCGGCTTGTGAAATATCTCCTGATAATTGACCATGGCCTCAATCTAATTCTTTGGGATAAGCTTTTTAAAATGATCACAATCTGTAAGAACATTTTTTTCAAATAATTTGTCTAAAACAATTCCCATAGACATTAATGATATATCTACAGAACTCACCATTAAGTGGATGCGTTCTAGGCCATTTTCTGACATTATGTTTGACATCTATCCCATTTTTGTGACCCTATTCCTGGTATGTTCCTTCTTCTCTCCCTACATTTTGAGTGTCCTGCTGGCACTGTCCCTGGTTCTGCCACCCCATCTGTCCTGTGAAAGTGTGTCCGGCAGCTGGACTACTTCAATTAGCAGGTTCTGAGCTATCTCTTGATATTTTGTCCTGACCTGTAACTCTTAGTATTATGTTACTGAAATCTGACTGCATGTGTACATTCATCCTTGCTCTTTGCTATGCCTTGTCCCCTGAAAGTTTAGCATTCCCATCTCTTGCAGGAGTTAGCCAAGCACTTTGATAAAAATGCTCCTGGATATGAGGTGGTGGAAGAAGCCATTATTACAATGACTGCAGTTGCCTGGTATATTAATGACATGAAGAGAAAGCAGGAACATGCTGTTAGACTTCAGGTACAGAGTATGGAGATAAATGTATATCGGTCTTTCCTCTGTTGTATTTTCTCTGCTAATCCGTGTTTCTTTTCAGGAGATCCAGAGACAGCTGGTTAACTGGCAGGGTCCAGACCTGGGTGGTTTTGGAGAGCTGGTCCTGGAAGGGACATTTCGAGTACAACGTGTGAAGAAGGAGAGAGCATTCTTCTTGTTTAGCAAAATGATTCTCATCGCCAAGAAGCGAACAGATCTCTTTATCTATAAAATGCACATCTTTGTGAGTAACTTCACCCTGGCATCACCACAAACGTACATGCTTCCCCCACTGATTGTAATTCATCTGATTCCCTGTGCCATGAGACAGCCTGCACTCTAATTCCTGTGGAAATAAAAATAAATGATGTACAGTTGGTGGAATGGTCACATAGGTCTATTTTCTACCCTATGTGCAATAACTAGTAAACTGATAATGTGATATGTTTTACCATTCATTGTCTCTCTCCCTCCCAGTGCTGTAACTTGGCTCTTATGGAGCATCTCAAGGATGCACTGAGTTTCCGGGTGTCAGACTTAACTATTCCTAAACATCAACAAGTGATCCAGGTGAGAGCTGACGTGACCAATCCGTGTTTAATATTAATTGCACACTGATAATGTATAGACTACTAATGTACTTTAACAGCCTATTGACATCCTCAGCTGGTCAGCACAGACATTGTGATACAAATGTATGTAACCAGTCTGTGCTCACAGGCAGTCAGCACAGTGTATATCAGCAGAATAGTTTTTTGCCATAATGTCAATCAGTGCACACTGTCAGCTGATGTATCACAGGTCCGTGTTCACACAGTCAGTACACACTGTCAGCACATGTATAACCAGTCTGTGTTCACCAACGCATTGTACACACCCAGTCAGTTCATATTTAAGCAGTCTGTACACACAGATTCAGACAGTACAGGTCAGTCAGAATAAGTACACACTCCCAGGGACAATCAGTACATGCTGTAACCGGACTTGTAACCATTTCCAGGCTAGAAACCAGGAGGAGAAACGGCTGTGGATTCATCATATAAAAAGACTGATTGTGGAAAATCATCCAGCGTCCATCCCTCAAAAGGTAACCGTTATTTATGTACACACTATGCTATATACACACTGTGCGAGGTACCCACTATGGTATATACACTGTGCTAGGTAAACACACCGTGTGAGGTACACACTTGTGACGGACTGAGTCACGTGTTCTTGGAGGGGCCTACTGGCCAGCATCTTACCAAAAGACTTTGGTCCCTTTAAAAATCCATGTGAACAGACTTGGTTCATGGAAATTTATATTTGGTTCGGAAGCCGAACAGCTGCACGAACCGGAGACCACCCTGGAGCTTGTTAAGCCTAATTGCTACTTTGTAGCAATTTCCACCACAGGGTTCTAAGTGTTCGTCTGGGTGGCCGCAATTCCTATGGACAACCACGAGGTGGCAGCCATCTTGTTCCCGCGAACGCAGGCAGCGGTGTTGGGGCATGAATCTCATGGAACTGAAATCGGACACAGAAACTCCTGAACACAGCTGGATTTCCAGCATCGCCTGCGTTCGGTTCTACAACACATAGGAAGACACTGTTCGGTAGAAACGTTCCCACGAACAGGGGGATCAAGCTCCAGGGTAAGACTATTGACTCTGTTCTGTAGTTTTCGTTTTTAAACTACCGAACTAGACCGACCGCAAGCCCTGATTCTCTGGAACTGTTTTAGGCATGGGACCATGCGGCCGGTCGGTCAAATTATGACTTCCGGGAAATTCCTGAACCCCTAAACTGATCTGGGTGATTTTTGCATATGTTGGTCATCTAGATCAGGGCTGTCAGGGAATGTAACTTTTGTGGGTGTTGTGTGTGTTTAAAGGTAATTTGGGGGTTTTGTTAAAATGTATGGTTTTCTGTGCCTGGAGATAATTGAGTTTAATACAGTGGCTGACTCAATTATCTACCAGGCATAGGGGAGGGATTGACCTATTTTGTATGGGAGTGTCCTGGACCTGAGAGCCAATGTAATTGTGTATATGATTTTACTGTAGTCTAGTTTCAGGTCCGGGGGCTTGCATGGGAACCTGCATATAAGGACAGCTGTGGCTGCCATTAAACAGATGAATTTTACCCTTCATGAAGTCTAGGCTCATGTTTGGGGGATTGGAGAGCTATATTCACTCTGGGGATTGCTATAATCACTATACTCCATTGGATCACAATGATTGCTCTTGTAAGAGCACCTGCTTTGCTCTCTGAACTAGGGGAAGTATACCCACTGGAAGCTGGATCCTGGTCTTGGGTTAAGGGTAGGTGGAGGACAGCAAGACCCCAACCAAGCTGCGGCAGTTTGTGGGGTTACGGTGTCTGGTGCGGTGCTTATGGTACACAAGGATTACTAGGAAGCAGCGATTGATGGAGGTACCCACTTGGGGTGCCAGGCGGTCCGTCACAATACTATGCTAGGTATACATTATTGTATATACATCCCTCTATCAAAATCCTTTTTCTCAATTTTTTGCAGGCAAAGCAAGTTCTTCTAGAAAACACCTACCAACGTAAGTAATATCTGTCTGTCCATGTCCTGATTTACAACATTAAAATGAAATTGAGAGACATATGTCAGACTTGATGTTGTTACTGGGGTCTATCTCTGGGTGTATATCTTTGGGGGCTATATCTTGGGATTATTTCTTGGTGATAGCTCTGAAGGTTATCTCTAGGGGCTCTCTCTCGAATGCCGTTTCCATTGTATATAATGAATTTGCGAAACGTTACATTAGGTCTAAAAACGTCCACATCACATAGGGGAGCCCGTTCTAGTACCTTTTGAGTCATTTAGTGCACATATGAAGGACTATCATCTATGGAGAGGGGAGAAGGCAGATACTCAACCATGAAAATAAAAATATTAAATAAGTCTGTTTTTAATTTATATAAATATCTTTAAAGTTAAAATCACACAAATGCATATAACATAACTCACAATAAAACATTTAATCATCTTCAAAACATCTGAAATTAAACATGCATATAAAAAAGCAATATAGCAGCACAAATCAATGTCAGCAACAAACAGCAGCGAAAGGTTCCCCACGAGAGGCGCTGTGAAAGTCTTATACCCACGATAGTAAGGGATACAGCGTATGATAACACTGGGAATAGCTGTCCTATTCAGAGAACCTTCAGGGGGTCCCGCACAGGTCAGGATTCCTGTCTTGTTCCAGAGTCCCAATTCAGTGTTGGAGAGTTTGTGCCCAGGTCATTTCTCCAACTGCTCTCTGTTGAAAATTTCAGTAAGTCTAAAAGCCAAACGCATTTCCCCTATCAATGGCTCAATCTAGATTTTTCTCTCTCTATTTCTTCTCCTGCCTCAGCCTCCTTTGAATAACAAGCCTAATTATATATATATCTTGTTTAGGCCCTTATTCAATGCCCTTTCATAGTTTCTACCTTGCGTGCAGCAAGTCTTTCTTGTAATTTTGATATTGACCTTCGCTTGTTTATTGACTTTGTGCACTTCTGGAATCCTGAGCCGGCTTGTTAATTTGTATATCTGTATTTCTATAATCCTGATCAGGGCAATTTCTGACTTTGTCTTTACCTAACATTAAGAACCGGAAACTCTAAAGCCTGGTACATTTTTGATCCTCCATTTGTGGGTTTCCCATATCCTGTAAGTTGGGGTAATCACCCGTGACACCATGTGAAAAAGCCCAGGGGGTGCAGGCGGAACCCAGGTTCCAGATTCCAATATTCACAATTTATCTCCATTGGTGTGTATGTATAAAAATAGCACAAAAACTAAAATAGAAGAATCTACTCTCTATAAATATGTACATTGTAGCCATGTTCAGCTTGGTAATCTTCATTAAAGGGACACTATAGTCACCTGAACAACTTTAGCTTAATGAAGCAGTTTTGGTGTATAGAACATGCCCCTGCAGCCTCACTGCTCAATCCTCTGCCATTTAGGAGTTAAATCCCTTTGTTTATGAACCCTAGTCACACCTCCCTGCATGTGACATGCACAGCCTTCCATAAACACTTCCTGTAAAGAGAGCCCTATTTAGGCTTTCTTTATTGCAAGTTCTGTTTAATTAAGATTTTCTTATCCCCTGCTATGTTAATAGCTTGCTAGACCCTGCAAGAGCCTCCTGTATGTGATTAAAGTTCAATTTAGAGATTGAGATACAATTATTTAAGGTAAATTACATCTGTTTGAAAGTGAAACCAGTTTTTTTTTTCATGCAGGCTCTGTCAATCATAGCCAGGGGAGGTGTGGCTAGGGCTGCATAAACAGAAACAAAGTGATTTAACTCCTAAATGGCAGTGAATTGAGCAGTGAAATTGCAGGGGAATGATCTATACACTAAAACTACTTTATTTAGCTAAAGTAATTTAGGTGACTATAGTGTTCCTTTAATCATACCATGCCAGTAATGATGGACTGCATACAAATAGCCTGCAAACTGCTAAAAAAAAAACCTATTTGATTAGCAGACGTAGGACGCATTCCCGGCATCAGGACAAATCCATCTATTTTGAGATTTTATTTTTAACTGAACAAATTTTGTAGAAATTATTTTGAGCAGTGTGTGGGAACTGTTTTTTTTTTTTTTTTTGCCATTTCTTGTAATTTCTATCCATATTAGTGTTTTGCTATATATAGAGAGTATAAAAAAGACATTTTTCATTTAAAAACACAAAATACAATCTGTATGAGTGAACTTAATGACAAAGTGTGAAATTACAGTGCAGCATGTACAGCAAAAAAGTGCCAAAATTGCAAACTCTATATGGAAACTGGGAAAATCTCACTAACAAAGAGGTTTATCATTCAAATTGCACTATACCCGTGAAACACAGACAAACTGGGTAATAGCTGTCCTACAGTAACAAATTATAGTGAGTGTATGCATGGGAAGGAGGCTCACAGTAAATGTGTGTGTGCAGGGGAGTATTCTCCGAACGTTGCAGTAATAATGATACCCATTAACCCAATACAGATTCTCTAGATTTGCGAATCTTCCCAGACCCAGTAAAATCTCCCAGAATGGATGATTTGTGGACTTTTCCGCGGAGCCGAAGACAATCAGGTGAGGATTTGAGTTTATCCATTGAGACTTTGGTCTTTTTGTACGTAAAGTCTTTCTCATAATATGATAATGTCATTTTTATCAAGGAGGAATAATACTATCTTTATGACATCTTGAATTTTCCATCACAGTACAATCTCCAAACTGCAGTAATTTGAGAATGGAATTCCAAAATGTAGGCACAAAGTGCTGATTTGGCAGAATTCCCTAACCCAGCTGCAGACACATTTTAGCCTGAATGGAGTAGTTTGGCCTCCAGTTTATTAGAATTGGTGAATAAATTATAGCGTGCACGTTAAATCTTTAATTTTACACTAGATATGATCTGATTGGAAGAGAAATGGAGGTAGGAGATAAAGTACAGTCAGGCACTGAAATGAGAGTTAATGTTCGGCGTAAGTAGGTTATACTCCATGTTATGGTGGGCACCCTCCATGTTCTCACTACATTTCAAGAAAAGGAAGAGAGAAACTGCCTAAAAAATATAGATATGCGTATAAAAAATAACCTTTAATAGTGAACGAGATACAAGAGTGGTTAATTGGCACATTCACTCTCGGTACATCTGAGTATTACCATACAGAGGCACCAGTGAAATTTGTGCAGAATTGTAAGATTTAAAAAAGAGACACACAACACTTCATTTAGTGAGGATGTCATTAAAAAAAATATATATCAATTACATCCTATCAGTTGCATCCTACTATAGCATTGGTCTCATGTTACAGTTAATATAGGATATAGTGTTCCAATAAGTCAAGCTCTAACAGATATATATTGTCTGCAGCACTCTACAGAATAATCATATATATAGATTAGGAGGCGATTATAGTTAGGATATGCGTCCTTTGCTTAGGAGAGCACCTACTCTGGTTTGTTACTGATGTCACCCCAGTGATATTATGCCATAAAACACAGTGAAATAGCCAGAAAGAAATAGTTACTGTGCCTTCGAGGGCACCTACCAGATAGGAGAACTAACTGCAGGAAATGAAGCCTTACCGGCGAAACGCGCGTCGGGGTTTCTTTCGATCTCTCCCAGCATTCTATCCAGTGCACCTGCAACAATTATCTTTGGACATCTCTATTGAATTATTATCTATATTAGCTTTGTGGTGTATGTTGGGAGGGTGTGTAGGATTTAGCCGCATACCAATTCTGTGGCTTAATTCTTTCAAGCTTTTCAGTGTAGCGACATTAGATTATGACAGACCACACATTGTATTCACTGTAACTACCGCGATTTAAACGTTAGCTAATTTATCTTTATATTAGAGAGGTGCCCTTGAAGGCACAGATATAATTGGGAGGACATTTACATATATGCATATTTATTCTTCTCTCTCTCTTTCTTTGCTTCATTACCTGCAGTTAGTTCTCCTATCTGGTAGGTGCCCTCGAAGGCACAGTAACTATTTCTTTCTGGCTATTTCACTGTGTTTTATGGCATAATATCACTGGGGTGACATCAGTAACAAACCAGAGTAGGTGCTCTCCTAAGCAAAGGACGCATATCCTAACTATAATCGCCTCCTAATCTATATATATGATTATTCTGTAGAGTGCTGCAGACAATATATATCTGTTAGAGCTTGACTTATTGGAACACTATATCCTATATTAACTGTAACATGAGACCAATGCTATAGTAGGATGCAACTGATAGGATGTAATTGATATATATTTTTTTTAACGACATCCTCACTAAATGAAGTGTTGTGTGTCTCTTTTTTAAATCTTACAATTCTGCACAAATTTCACTGGTGCCTCTGTAATGTAATACTCAGATGTACCGAGAGTGAATGTGCCAATTAACCACTCTTGTATCTCGTTCACTATTAAAGGTTATTTTTTATACGCATATCTATATTTTTTAGGCAGTTTCTCTCTTCCTTTTTTTGCCACTACATTTTGTTTAGGGTTAACCCCTTCACTGCCTTTATACTTTCTATATATTAGGCTTGCACTCTGTCAAAACACTACATTTCAAGGTTCCATAAATGTCATTCACAGAGCCACCCCAGTACATGTACAGTCCCCAGCGGACTAAGAAATCATTCACTTTATTGAGTCTCAACAGCAGTTCCCCACATCGCCGCGGACGCAGACTGTCTGGTGAGTGAGCATACACAGAGGTAGACAGGTTCACTGAGTGACCACTCACTTCTAAATGTTGCTTTCCTATCCAATAGAGCCAGCCAAGGAAATCCAGGAAACACTGGAACATAGAGGTAAGTGAATGCTCAGTACGGTCACTTAGTACCTCTGCAGCAATGCTGTACAATCAATCAAATAGCACACCAGCAGCATTGCTCTACAATCACATAGTAATAGCACATCTATTCTGATTAGCGTACCTCTCCATATGATCTGTACGGTTACAGCGTACCTCCCCATATGATCTGTACGGTTACAGCGTACCTCCCCATATGATCTGTACGGTTACAACGTACCTCTCCATATGATCTGTACGGTTACAACGTACCTCTCCATATGATCTGTACGGTTACAACGTACCTCTCCATATGATCTGTACGGTTATAACGTACCTCTCCATATGATCTGTACGGTTATAGCGTCCCTCTCCATATGATCTGTACGGTTATAGCGTCCCTCTCCATATGATCTGTACGGTTATAGCGTCCCTCTCCATATGATCTGTACGGTTATAGCATCCCTCTCCATATGATCTGTACGGTTATAGCGTACCTCTCCATATGATCTGTACGGTTATAGCGTACCTCTCCATATGATCTGTACGGTTATAGTGTACCTCTCCATATGATCTGTACGGTTACAGCGTACCTCTCCATATGATCTGTACGGTTATAGCGTACCTCTCCATATGATCTGTACGGTTATAGCGTACCTCCCCATATGATCTGTACGGTTATAGCGTACCTCCCCATATGATCTGTACAGTTATAGCGTCCCTCTCCATATGATCTGTACGTTATAGCGTCCCTCTCCATATGATCTGTACGGTTATATTGTACCTCTCGCTATGCTCTAGTCTCATGACCCTCACACTTGCCCAGTCATTATAACACTATATCTGTTGGTTTGTTTTCCAGGTGGAGCACCATTGAAGGCAAGTTTCATTCATTCATTTTGGCTGCAGGATTTTTCAGACTGAATGTCGCATGTTGGCATGCATTTAGGCTAAATCAGGATTATTGTTTTTTTGTTCATATAAAGCTCATCAGATGAAACACACACAATGATCCATTTTTATGGATCTGGGATAGAAGCAGACGTTCAAATGAATTTGTCTCTGGGGTGGTGAACAGTGAACATGTTGGTAAAGCTACTCGCAGGCTGCACACTGACCTTAGCAATGCAAACCCACAATGCCAACGAGTAGCAATGGTAACATGGATCTTTAGATGTCATTTGTAGAGGGGACCTGATTAGATTATGAATAAAGATGATGATCTCTCACTGTAACGAATAACCAGTACAAACAGCATGTTTCTTAAATAGAGTATATCCTCAGTTACTACAGAAAAGGAAAAGATTCTGCCTAGAATAGCCTCTCCCCACCATGTCAGGCACAAAAACACCGGGAGAGGACAGTAAGTGCTAGAACTTGCACCAGCACTCAGAATAATGTATGCAGTCACTCACAAGCAATGACAAGGCAGGGATTCAGGTTGGAGGCCAGAGATAAAGCTCTAGTTCCACCTATTGGGCATGAATCCATTTAATGCATGTTCCATACACACTGCAAGGTGATCAAGCAAGAGGGAAAAAGATTGGGCCTGTTCTATGCATACAACAATCCCCATATTGGTTTATCGTGTGACAATGAATCTGTTTTCCCATGTTTTTTGCATAGTATAAGGCATGTCGTGTGACAGCAAAGTCGTATTCTACATCGGGTTTTAGTAAACCATTATCTCACGCCCAATGCTTTCCTCTACAGCATGCGGGCAGTGAAGGAGAGCTTTTTCCTTCCTCTGGCTCTCTCAAGTCTTCTGACAGTGTCTGTACCTTGGAGTCCAGCATCCTGGAGACAGCAGGCGAAGTCTGTGAGGAGACCCTAGAGGAATCCTCTTTCTGTTTGCCAGAAGATGCCTTGTTTGGCAGCCTCTCTATCACAGAAGAAATCATGGAATTGCTCAACCAGAAGGGATTGCGGTCTGATGTGAAAGACATGGAGAATTGCAATGATGATCCACAGAAGCAGACAGTTCTGCCAGAAGCAGAGGAGCAGGTAAAAATGGCGGCTTCAAAGACCTGGACATACAATCAGCAATAGAATTATAAGTCAAAGCATCTGTAATATCAATAATTTTGAGGTTTATACGTGGTCTATGTGCTTAATCTCTAGGAATGTTAACAATATATAGCTTTTAACAATGAACATAGCTCTATAATTTTATAATTAATATTTAATTTCTATTATCTGTAACCAGCTTACTACTGAACCAAAGATGATTGGACCACAGGAAGATCTGATTGAAGCAAATAATAAAGACTCTGCGCCATTAGAGGAAACTGGAGATGAATTACCGGATACTCGTGTGGTTGACACAAACTCAGAAGATTGCCCAGGGCACACAGCCACAGGAGAAGGTTGTGTGGAATCTCCGACATGCCAATCACATTCCACCAGTTATTGCTCAGAGGAAGGGAAGAAAAAGAATGCCAGCAAGGAATGTCCTCTGCATGTATTAGAGGAAGAGGATTCTACAAATTGCGTAGTAGAGGCTCCCAAACACAGTGAATTACAAGAGGAACTCTCTCCTTGTGTTGTGGAAGACATAACACACATTAAGAGTAAAGAAGGGCAGAATAAAACAGAAACTAAGGAGAATGGCAAAACTGAGCGAGGAGATCTGGAAAAGGCAAACGAAGGTCAGATTGAAAAATGTGTGAAGGTCAAGAGAGACTCCACCCTGACCCACGATGACCGTTTGCTGATTGAAAGAATCAAACATTACTATGAAACAGCAGAGGCTGGGGCTTCGTTTCTGGGTAAGGAGGACAGCATCTGCTACATCCCAACTGGGGTAGTGAAGGACTCAATTTTGAGATTCAATTACATCCTACAGCAGGAGGTAAAAAAAGACAGGGAAAGGAGTTTATGTGAGAGCAATGGCTGTACCATCAATAGTAAGCAGACCAGTCCACCAAGGAAACTACAGTCATGTATAGATAAGGAGTGTGACCGACCCAAAACCCTTCTGGGAAACACCAGTTCTGTAAAGCTTCCTTTAGAGCAAGATTCAGAGTACAAATCCTGTGCAGAGATCCGAAAAGCCTGGAAAGAAAAGGAGAAACCAAACAATCCAGAAAGCTATGGAGTCCTAAAAAGGCATGGTAGACATGAAGATCAAGACAATGTGCTAGTCATTGTTGAGGAGTCCGACCTTGAATTTGGAGCCCAGGTACTGAAAGAAGATTCTGTGAAAGAAGTCAAAAAGGAGCAGAAGAAAACCAACACAGAATTAAAAGTTACAAAACAGAATTCTCACCAAAATTTGGAAGCGGACAACAAAATTGCATTCTGTCCTTCTAGTCTGGGCCTATATGAAACAGAGGATATTTGCCTGATTGAAAACTCGGAGAAGATCATTAACAAGGTACAGCTGCTGGCCAAGATGTACAGTGAGAAGATCAGCAGAATGAAGACTCAAAAAAGAAATGGTGACAAGAGGCCAGTGATGCTGAATAAGGCAATAACGAGAAGTCTACCTCAAGTCATTGAGGACAGACCAAGAGGAAGAAACATGGCAGGTGAGTAGAGACATTTGAAAATGGCTACACTCCCGACAGTGATCATTTTATTGCTGTTTGGCCATCTCGTGAGTAAACCATTAATGAAGGAATATACTAGGTTATAAAATGTACAAATAAAATCACTCCCACTACAACATTGCATCATAATATATATACAAAAAAAAAAAAAATAAACTTGCATAATTTTTTTTCCTTTGGAGAAAATACTGAATATTTAGACCAGTGAACAGTGCATTATACCGCTTGACAGATACCCAAATGGTTAAAATTATTATGAAATATAAACATGCTTCTTACAACAGGGCTTGACAAATTTGCTTCAAATCTAGGAGTCAGCAAAAAAAAAAAAAAAGTTAGGAGCCAGGTTTTTCAATGTCAAAAATACACTATAATCACCAGTACCACTACTGCTTAATGTAGTTGTTCTCGTGTCTATAACCTGTCCCTCCACAATTTTCAATGTAAAACCTGCCTTTTCAGAAAAAAGGCAGTATTTACATTGTTGCCTAGTAACACTTCTAGTGAAAGTCACTCAGAGGGCCTCTAGAGTGCATCCTGGGTCAGTGCTGCATGGAGGTGCTGAATGTTCCCCATAGAAATACATTAATTCAATTCATCTCTATGAGGAGATGCTGATTCAAAACGCCATGCCGTGCCAAACACATGCAGAATAGCCTCCCAATGTTTTCCTATGGGAAAGCATTGGATTGGCTGAGATCATCAAGGAAA
The DNA here is from genome assembly GCA_933207985.1 of Pelobates cultripes. Taxonomy (NCBI): domain Eukaryota; kingdom Metazoa; phylum Chordata; class Amphibia; order Anura; family Pelobatidae; genus Pelobates; species Pelobates cultripes. The sequence continues at coordinate 10,035,201 of OW240920.1, read as the reverse complement.
AAGGTGATTAAAAACCCTTTACCCGTGTGATTGGAGGGGGACCGGTCACCTAAACACACACTCACTGACACACACATACTCTCACTCATTGACTGGCACACATACTTACATTCTCAGTCACTGCAATAACAACACACATTAAGGTGACCACCCAGCCTCCCCACCTGGAACTGGAGTGGTTCGGCTTTCCCTGGGGTCTAGTGGGGCGTCAGTCATCTCCCTGCTCTGCATCATAGAGCGCTGTTTAGTGATGCCGGGGCTGGAATGACGTCATATTCCAGCTCCCAGCATCACTGGATGACGCGCGAGGGAGCAGAGTAAAGAGGTTACAGCTCCCTCACATGCCTGCCAATCTGCAACAATCTTCTAGGAGCCTCCTGCACGTGCGCACACCGGACTCTCTCCCGAAGCAGGAAAACCGACCACATGCCCATGCTCTCCATCAGCTGGCTGGGTGGCCGACCTCCCGCAAATGCTCTCCCTTTAGCTGGGCGGGCGGCCGACCGCATGCCCATGCTCTTTATGAGCCTGCCGGCCGCCCGCCTTCACTCATAGGCGGCCAACCACCTCAGGGACTGTATGGGCTAACAAATCCCAGGCGCCAGGACTAAAATCCTAGTCGCCATGGTGACCTGTGATTTGTCGAGCCCTGTCTTACAAGATGGTTGTGATACTGGCTGTTACGGCACACTCAGCATAAAAGGGTTAAACCGCCGTTTAGGAGATCTTCCCCTTCCAGAGATACAGGCACAGCTACTGCAGAACACCAAACATCCGAACCGCATATAAGGGAATGCTCTAAACTCCCGAACTGGATACAAAATAGCACTCCAAACTCTCGAACTGGAACCTCACGAACAGCTGCTAGCAGACGAATAGGAAAAGCACCCAAGCGGCTTACACTCCTAGCAAACAGTCTCTATCAGCATACAGTAAATCCCTCCAAAGACGAGACAAGGCTCCATGTTGAGGGTCAAGCAGTGGTCTGTTTAATGAGGGCTACCTGCCCAGTATTTATGCAGGTCTCCCACCCGGTGGACACTCCCCTAGGGGACCAGATGGAAGACTGTGACAAGGACATTGTAGCAACCAATCACAGGATACACACTTAGCCATTCCCCTTTCTTACCCAGCACCCTCTGCTCTGCTCAGGGAGATAATTGTGAAGTAATTCAATTATCTCCCAGGACAGAGCCTAAACGCCATTTTAGATGACAATAACAAAAAGACATAAAAATACAGAACTGTTATATTTTACAACATTTTACAGGCATTCAACATGTCCCCAGATAGCTAGGATCTGAGCGCACCAAAGTACCGAATAGTGCTCAGATCCTATGCACACAGTCCAATCGCCGTGGAGCCAAAGTGTTCACAGTCAGTTCTCATACGAATGAGCTCCATGGGATTCCTATCTGGGGTATGGTGTAGTCAGGTACAACTACCGAATATAGGGCCGTTCGTGTACGTCTACCGAACAAGAAGGGAGGTCAGCGGCTTCAGCGGTGTTCGCGCCAAAATGTATAAGTTTTCAGTTCCATGAGTTGGGCATCGAACACTGCTGTGCATTCGCGTGTTTAAAATGGCCGCGACCTCGTGTTCTGTATACGAATGGCGGCCACCCAGCATTTGTCAATTAAGCTGCAGCTTCTGGGAGATTAATTGCCGACACACTCCAGCTCCCAGGTGGTCCAGTCATTCGTGTGTTAGTTCGGTAGGCACGAATAAGCCTTTTCTGCAGGGGAAAAAGAAGGCTTTTAACATGGGGCCATAATCCAAAGGCAACAGGCGAGCAACCAGGCTTCTCCAATGCAACGTGGCGAGACTGGCATATTATGCAATTTAGAACATCAAAAAAAGCCACTAAATTTTACAAGATAGGCAACAAAGAAATAAACTTGACCCTGAAATAATGACTATAACTGTAAAAATAAAAAAAATAAAAATTTCATCTGAAACAGAGTGTTACCCAATAGCTGTGTAAACCATCAGGACAAAAAAAAAAAATATATTAGGAAATAAAGTAGATATAATGTATACAGATAATAGGGAATATTAAAACAGCGATAACACAAATCACAAGCAAATATGTAAATTAAATAAACAACAAAGCAGTGAATCAACAAATCGTAATATTTTAAAGCAAATTTAGAAATCTGATCCTAACCAAGGAAACAGCATAGATTAGCTAATACATGCAATGCTGCTGGTTTAAAACACGTTTGAGAGAAACCAAAAGAGAAACCATTGTAGGTTTCCTAGACAGTCACCGGTTTACACTGATACAGCTTGAGGTAGACGTAAGCCAATATCCCATGATAATAATTAGCTCTATATCAGGGGACTTAATACGTAAAATGCCATGTGCATCCTTGTGTATAAATAAAGCTTTTATAATTATGGACATTTTTTTTCTTCACAGAGCCTCAGCAGTATGGTCATGTATTGGTCAGTGAGACACTTCTACATATTAAGTGTGTTCAAGAGAATGGTCTTCTTTTGACAGCCCCCCGTGAGAATTCGTCAGACCTGTCCAAAGAGGACATAGGAATAGAGACCTCTATGGCTGAACCTTCAAAATGTGAGCGAACTGCAGAAGCTGATAAATCAAGAGACGAGGTACCTTTGGGCTGTGGGTCAGAGAAACCATATTTAAACAATCTTTCCGAAATACCAAGTAAGCATATTGAAAGTGCGGAATGTTCAGTTCAACAATGCACGACAGTAGCCGTTGAAAACACATCAATTACTTCTGTGTCTGTTCTTGAATGTTTACCGGCTACCAGCATTCTGTCTACTTGTGAAAATAACACGATTGACATCTGTGGGCCTACAGACCAACTGACAGAGGTAAAAGAAGGCAGTAATGCTGGAGTATTTTCTGAATACATTGAAGGGAATAAGGAAGTTGCTGATGTGTCAGGTGAAATCAGTCAACAATGTACGGAATTATATTCAGCCAATGTTTCAATACCAGATGATGGTACATTATGGCCACCACCTACTGAAGATCAAAACTCCAACAATAATAATGAAGAAGAAGCTAATGTCACAGAAGTAAAATTGTATTTGGATGGGACAGAACCTACATTGACTTCTAATTCTAAGTTTGAAAACATCTTCAAGAAGAAGAATGTTGAGGAACACAAGCAACTAGAGACAACAGATAATCCAAACACAAAGGAGATTCCTAATCTACCACAAACAAAGGTCCTTGAAGAGTGTCCAGAAAATTATAGTTCCTCTATCAATGACCAGCCTAACACTGAAAGGAGGACTCCACACCTGCACGCCATAGAAAATATCTCAAGTTTACATTCTGAAGATCAGGGTGTTCACATGTGCCATATGACTGCAGCTAAACCAAAAAGGCAAACATGCTCACCTTCAGTGGTGGATGTTATGCAGAGATTGCAACTGGACTCCTCATTTTCTATCCCATCAAAAGAAACCAACTCAAAAAAACTGAATCTGGCGGCACGCTCATCCTCTTTCAAGAGCAAGACTGCAACTGCTGAGGATTTCCAGGACAGCCTTCAGACACCATTACATCATACCAAACAGAAACCTGAATTTGGAGCTACACCAAAAATCCTCATACCTTTTGCTTTTCAAAGGAAATTGTCTAGTGCCATAGCATTATCTAAGTATTTGCCAGAAACCCATCAAGGCCAATGTCTTACAAAGAAGGCACCAATGACAAAGTCAAAGAGCTCAGATGTAGAGCTGCAGACTCCACCAAGACACGAAGCACAGATAAAGATCACTGATTCATCACCATATGCACAGCTAGCTCCTTTTACTTTACCAGGAAATGAGAACAAGCCCAGAGCTTTGAAAAGTAAACTTATGCTGGACACAAAAGAGGAAGAAGACCAGAAACAAGGTGACACCAAATCAACACAAACGCTTACCAGATGTAAGGATATAAATAGCCCAACTACTTTGTCTTCAACTTGCCAGCAAAGATATTTTGGGGAGAAGGAAAGCAAACTGCTGGATAATCCTGTCTCTTGGTCTCCTGGCAATGCTGTTCTCATTGCCTTTCCTTGTCCTTCATCAATGAAACCAGCCCCCACTTCCACAGCATCTGAGCCAAATTCACGAGTCCAGTCCCCACAGACAATACGTAACCGAATGTTTTCACCTCCTCCCCATTATAGCACAACAACGCCAAAGTCTCCTCGAATTCCTTCCTTCTCAAGGTCTAGACCTTGCTCATTTACTCCTCTCTGTTTTAGCCATATTGAAAGATCATCCTCATCATCAGCTAATTCTACTCCAACATGCACAAGCCCTCCTGCTCTACTCTCATTTTCTAGTCCTCAGTCTGAGCCCTATGGCTTTCCTCTTCATACCCGGAGATCCCGGGGGAACAGCATCCACAGTGGAGAAGATGAAACTGGTTGCCAAAGGAGTGCACTACATTCACCGAGTTGGTCTGCAGATGAAGATAGCCAGTCAGGCTGCATCAACCAGTCACCTTCATTCCTGATCCCTGAAGTACATTCACACACAAGTGGTATTAGTTCCCATGAACTAACCAGCATTCAGTGGCCGGATGTACGCGAGCTACGCTCAAAGTATGGACCTCTTAAAGCCCAGAAGATAACCACTTATCAAAAGAAATCTGATATAAAACCATTAATCTTAATGAGATCCTCAAAATCTCTTGGTGATGAATCAGACCATTATCTGAAAAGAATGGGGTCTCTGGATGCAACCACTTTACCCTCCCGCCAAGAAGAATCTCTGAAAGAAATGTCACATTGTAACAATGCTGAAAAGTTTGAAGCCCCTGATACCAAAGACAAAGGCACCTTAAAGGCAAGTTATTCCACCACCGTTAACATTCAGATTGGAGGAAGTGGCAGAATATCATCTTTCAGCACAGCTCAGGTGAGCCTAACCCATCCTTTACTTCATGCCCCGGAGTCCCAGGCATTAAGGAAAATCAATGTTAAAGGAAACACCTTGGAACCAATGGCAAAGTCATGATTTGTGTCAGATGAGAGGTGGAAAGCCCGGCTAACAAGGAAGATACAGTAAATGGTTTATGAAGTCAGACTTTGTGATACGAAATAGACTATCGTTACTGGATATAAAAAGGGAACAATCCAATAGGCCACAATTTTAACATTTTAATGAGAAAAAGCAATTTGCCAGTTTGCACTTTTCTCCTATTTAGTTTCTTATTATTTTAACAATATTCAGATGGGACCGAACCATAAAAAAACTGCTCTTATCCTCTTAGAGGCTCAATGAAACTGCACTTTGAAAGTATTTACATTTGTCCTAACAAATGCCAGTGTTATTTGTATTGATCGTGCAATGAATGGACTCGCCACATGTAACTGTCATTCGTTGTGTGTTTAAATTGTGTATTGTATGTAGGGAACAGCCACTCCATGGGAAGATATGTATTCTGCGGTCAGTTTACTTATACATGGTACTAGTACGTGATTATTTAGCTCCTTGTCATCAGTTAGGGTCACTAAAAGCAGAGGTGACGAAAAAGATTTATTGGGCACATTCTCTAATCTTAAAGTCTAGGGAAAGTTATCATTACATAAAGTTATCATTACATATGTGTACATATGTTGCACAAACAGAGCAAGCTCTGCTTCTGTGCATTTGGAAGACATCCGTTGGCATGATATGGAAGAGGGGGTGCAGGACATGGCATGTAAGAGAGGGATCCCCTTTAAAAGGTATAGAATGTAAGTGAGAATTCGCTCCTTATGGTATAGAAAGTAACAACAGGATCTATTTCCAGTGGTATGGAAGGTAAGGGGGATATGCATCTGACGGTATGAAATGTAGGAGGGGATATGCATCTGACGGTATGAAATGTCAGAGAGGGATATGCATCTGACGGTATGAAATGTAGGAGGGGATATGCATCTGACGGTATGAAATGTCAGAGAGGGATATGCATCTGACGGTATGAAATGCATTTCCCTCTCTTACATCTGACGGTATGAAATGCATTTCCCTCTCTTACATCTGACGGTATGAAATGTAAGAGGGGGATATGCATCTGACGGTATGAAATGTAAGAGGGGGATATGCATCTGACGGTATGGAAGGTAATTGGGGGATATGCATCTTATTATATGGAATATAAGAGAGTGTATGTGTTTAAAGGTATGAAGAAGTATAGAAAGGAGACCTGTTTCTAACAGTATGCAGGGGAAGAAAGACATCAGTACTGATGATACAGACTGGTAGTATGGAGTTTGGGGATCGGCACCTTATGGTATGTTTATTTTCCTGGGGATGTTTGATATATCACTTGTACCAGAACACGTCTTAACGACAGGGAAAAGAAAGGTATATGTAGCATCAGCAGATTAAGTTTAAATAGCCAAAGTTTCATTTTAGGAACATGGGAATGAAGCTGACAAGAAGAAGCTTTTGAAAGAGATGAGCAATATGTGGCATTAAATTAGAATAGTGTAGCCTGGCCGAAATATATCATTTTAATGACGTGCCTGTATGATCACACTTCGACCATGGTACTTTGTAACTTGGTATGAAATATTAACACGTACGTAATCAAACTCTCTGTGTGCACAGCAGGAACTCTGCACCCAAAAACCCATGGTACATCGTAGCTTGGTATCTTAAATATAAAGAAATCATTGAGTGCACATTACAGACATAGCGAAAAGTCGCCGAGGTACATTGTAACGCAAGGTCACAGAGTTTCATGAATGTTAAGATACCCATCAGTATGCACACATACATTCGTGGGGCAGTCAAAGTCATGTTTTATCTGGTTACTGTATTGTTATATCTAAAACATTGCTTCTAAACTCCTGGGTGAGAATCCAAAGTTCGATCCCCAATGGTCACAACCCATGCAACTGCCCACAACGCATTTTTGCTGTAACAGCGGTGCCCAGATTAAAGAGCTCTCGGACACAGAAGAGTCCAATACAGGTTTTTTTTTTAGCGGAATGGTTTTCAAATATATTACATTACAGTTGAAGAATGGGTTGGTGATTTATTTTTCCAATGAAAGAATGGGTTGCAAACCTACTGCAGTAATCTGGATCTCTATAAAACAAAAATGTTATGAACCAGCAACCTTGCGCATGGTCATATGGAAGATTGTGGTCTCAGACTATAAGTAATGTGATAATCCAATGTTTTATACCCAAGGCACTCTATTTTATTTATACTAGACTGTGTAAGATAAAGGTGGGAGGAAAGTCCTCAGTGTAAATATGCGATAGACAATGGCAGTTATTATTAATCATGTTTACCTGTACATGTAATTTGTGTAAACCTTTTATGTATTTTTTTCTTATTTTGTCAATAAATTCCCATTTTGAGAGGCTATTACACAATTTAATTTTGAGGAAAAGGAGATCTCTAAAATGATATTATTAAAATGTTCAATTACAAAAAAAAACAAAAAAACAATCCATTTTACTGCACTGTTGGGGTTGATGTAATTAACATGGGGAGACTTAGGGATATGATGTAAATTATAAATAGTATTACCTATGGTAAGGCTATCTCATAAGCGTCAGTTCACAAACACAGAACACGTTACATAAAAACAGTACATAGAAAAGTAGGAAAATGTAAATGAAAGCGGTAAGAAGAGAGAAAGTTGGCGTTGGCCACAATGAATAATCATATTTTAAAGCATCTCTGACTGCAGCTTAAACTCAGGCTCCTTGAATGCTCGAAGTCCAGGCTATCACATTTTTAAGGACATCAGACGTAATAGAACAAGAACAGGATGTCTCACGCCTGTAAAGGTCATTATTGCTGGAGTCTGCGAATGAAAGCAGTTTACAAGGACAGCAGTACAGAGGCTTGAAATGTGTAAAGGTGTTTACTAAATACAATACCAGGTGAAGAGGAACCAGCGGTATCAAGAGAGCCATCATAGAGTAATCAGACAATGTACCAGGTGAGGGACCATGAGAAGTAGCAGCAAAGTACCAGGGGAATGACCATCCAAAGATGTGTTCATGCAATCTAAACCAGCGGTGCCCAAAAGGTAGATCCCCAGATAATTGAAAACTACAGCTTCCATGATGCTTTGCTGTTCTAAAGGCATGCAAAGCATCATGGGAGTTGTAGTTCTACGACACCTAGGAATCTAACTTTTTGGCACCCCTTATCTAAACCCTCAAGGCAGGCATCTCTGTCATAATAATTATTATTGCCATTTATATAGCGCCAACAGATTCCGTAGCGCTTTACAATGTTATGAGAGGGGATTTAACTATAAATAAGACAATTACAAATAAACTTACGGGAACAATAGGTTGAAGAGGACCCTGCTCAATCGAGCTTTCATTCTATAGGATCAGGAAAGAACGTCAGGTAACCTGAAGTCAGCAGACAAGTGACTGGGAAAACAAGAGAACGAGAGAAGGTGGAAAAGTTGGATAGCAGGTAGAAAAGTTCTGGAGCAAAGGAGCAATGATTCGAGAGTCTCTGGTTTTTAAAAAAACCATGTCAGGTGCATGTCTTATCAATCATAGTGAAAAATGTCACAGTGTACATACATTCTAAAACTCCTATAACTAAAACCATGGAAAAAATACACACACAAAAAAATAGAACTGAGAGAGGACAGACACCTTGTCCATAGATAGCACTCTGATATATCATGGAGGATATGCATTGTACATGGCAACAAGGAACCCAAGCCAAGAGCCGGAATAGCTGGAATATCTTGTTGAAACACTTGTGGCACCATTAACGTGTGACATTCAGGCTGGGAGGGTTATTGGAACACTGTGTGGTGTGTAAGTTCAGATTGTTGCAGGTGGAGTGTGGCTTGAGGAACTATACACTATCAATTCAGAACAGAATGCAGGACAGGTGAAGTTGTAGAATATATAGGACACATCCAGAACATAAACAATAATCAGCGACAACATTCAAACCACTAACAGGTGACGTGAATAACATGGATTATATTGTACCTTGATGTCCTCATTTCTGGTTTCCCTGACTCAGCTTGTCCCTGACCATTCTTTATCTATCAAACGTAAAGCCCAGCCACTCTAAGGACTCTCAGGACCGGTATACTTTAAATGTTTATTATCATTTATACTCTGTGTGTTGGGTCACTTAGACATCTTTACGTGTTGATTCTCTTTATGTATTTAAATGTTTCTATCATATCCCCCCTGTCTCGTCTTTCCTCCAAGCTATACATGTTAAGATCCTTTAACCTTTCCTGGTAAGTTTTATCCTGCAATCCATGAACCAGTTTAGTAGCCCTTCTCTGAACCCTCTCTAAGGTATCAATATCCTTCTGAAGATACGGTCTCCAGTACTGTGTACAATACTCCAAGTGAGGTCTCACCAGTGTTCTCTGTACAATGGCATGAGCACTTCCTTCTTTCTACTGCTAATACTTCTCCCTATACAACCAAGCATTATGCTAGCATTTCCTGCTGCTCTATTACATTGTCTGCCTACCTTTAAGTCATCAGAAATAATCACCCTAAATGCCTTTCCTCAGATGTTGAGGTTAGGACTATCAAATATTCTGTACTCTGCCCTTTTTACGTCCAAGATGCATTATCTAGGGATCAACCGATATTGATTTTTTCAGAGCAGATACCGATAATCTGTGAACTTTCAGGCTGATAGCCGATAACTTTTCGATATTCTGTACATTTACCATTTTGAAAAAATAAACTATTTCTAAAGCTAAATGTACAAAATATACATGCCACGTGTAGTGGATGCAGTGTGTTTAGACAGGGGAGCTGTGTGTGTTTGTGTAGTGTGTATATAATGAATGCAGAGTGTGTGTTTGTGTAGTGTGTGTATAGTGAATGTAGGGTGTGGTGTGTAACGTGAACGCAGTCTGTGGTATGTAAAGTGAATGCAGTGTGTAGTGTATGTTGCTGAATGGATGTAATTTGTGTAAAATGGGGGGAGGGACCATTTTTTATTTTAATTTTTAATATTTATGTTTGTTTGTTTTTTTCCCCCTCCCTGCTTGTTGCCTGGCCAGGGAGGGGGGCTATAGCAATCCCTGGTGGTCCAGTGGTATGGGCTGAGCAGTGGAGGGGCCGCAGCAAGCTGTTACTTACCTTCCCTGCAGCTCCTCCAGCTCACTGTGTAAATCTCGTTGCCTGAATGCCGCATGGAGCATTGCCATGGTAACACGTGGCGACGCTCTGGCGGTCACGGGTCTCGCGAGATTTACACAGGGGAGCTGGAGGAGCTGCAGGAAAGGTAAGTAACAGCTTGCTGCTGGCCCCCCCAGGACCGCCGGGCTTGTAATGGGCACGGCGGTCCTGGGAGGTATTATCGGCAATATCGGTATCTATATTGGCCGATACCGATATTGCCAAAAATACCGAATATCGGCCGATAATATCGGTAAAACCGATAATCGGTCGATCCCTAGCATTATCTTGCACTTATCCACATTAAATGTCAGTTGCCACAACTCTGACCATTTTTCTAGTTTACCTAAATCATTTGTCATTTGGCTTATCCCTCCTGGAACATCAACCCTGTTACATATCTTAGTATCATCAGCAAAAAGACATACCTTACCATCAAGACCTTCTGCAATATCACTAATAAAAATATTAAAGAGAATGGGTCCAAGTACAGATCCCTGAGGTACCCCACTGGTGACAAGTCCAAGCTTCGAATATATTCCATTAACTACAAGCCTCTGTTGCCTGTCACTCAGCCACTGCCTTACCCATTCAACAATATTGGAATCCAAACTTAAAGACTGCAGTTTATTGATAAGCCTTCTATGTGCAACAGTGTCAAAAGCCTTACTGAAATCTAGGTAAGCAATGTCTACTGCACCACCCTGATCTATAATTTTAGTTACCCAATCAAAAAAATCAATAAGATTAGTTTGGCATGATCTCCCTGAAGTAAACCCATGTTGTCTCTGATCTTGAAATCCATGTGTTTTTAGATGTTCATCAATCCTATCCTTTAACATGGTTTCCATCACTTTCCCCACTACTGAAGTAAGGCTTACTGGCCTATAGTTGCCCGACTCCTCCCTATTACCTTTCTTGTAAATGGGCACAACATTCGCTAACTTCCAATCTTCTGGGACTACTCCTGTTAACAATGATTGGTTAAATAAATCTGTTAATGGTTTTACTAGTACACCACTAAATTATTTTAATAACTTTAGGTTCAGGCCATCAGACCCCAAATACCTATTTGTATTTACTTTAGACAGCTGATATAAAACCTTTTGCTCTGTAAACTCACGTGTAATAAATGACTCATTTGTTTTCTTTCCTAACTGAGGTCCCTTTCCTTCATTTTGATCTGTAAATACTTAACAAAAATATTCATTGAGGCAGTCAGCTAGACCTTTATCCTCTTCTACATACATTCCTTCTATTGCTTTTATTCTACTAAACACTTGTTTTACTTTCCTTTTCTCATTTTTATATCTAAAATATGTTTTCTTTTGTGGCTTCCCTGGTTTCCAGTGGGACTCTGTAGCAGCAGGAGACATTATGTTAGTGGGGATTGCTGCGGCCGATGGGAGTGGGCTGCCGCTGGACTAGACTGCCCCCTCCTGTCTCTCCAGCTCCATGCAGCTCTCTGTGTACCAGGAGGAGGAAGAGAACTGTAATTACATCCTCCTGACACTGAATCCACACAGATATTGGGCACGGGCCATGCCGGATTGCCATTTCCCTGCATGGCCTCAGCGTCTGGAGGAAGTAAATACAGTTCCCTTCAATTCCTTCCGGTACACCGACGCACAGTGATCTACACAGGGATAGAGAAACAAGAAGAGGGGGAACGGGCTGACAAATCCCATGCACCTGGACAAAATTTGTTGTCGCCATGGCAACCTGGGATTTGCCAAGTCCTAAGATAACACATAATAATATTAATAGATTTATACGATTACTTTATACTAATAATATATACCAGATACAACCATTAAAGAAACACTCCAGACACCATACCCACTGTAGCTTTTACTAAAAGCAAATAGCGACTTTATTATTAACAGTCATTATTAAAGTAAAAACATTGTGTCTGGGATAATGGGTAAGAGCTTCGGACCTCCGTGGGTGCTGTGTGTCCATTGGGGAGCCCTGCATTGGGTGCTGAGGTGCATAGTACACGGAGTGTTGTGTGTTTAAATAAATACCTTGTATTGGGTGCTCTGTGTGCCCATCAGGATGCCAGTAATGAAGTCTGCTCTGCCAAGGAATACCGTTCATTGAGTGCTGTCCTGCACCAAGTAATGTCTGTGCCAATGAGGGTGCCCTGCAATGGGTGCCCCTGCAATGTCTGTGCACAGGAATACCTTGCACTGGGTGATGTCTGTGCCCATCAGGGTGCCCTGCACTAGGTGCTGTCTGTACCAGTGAGGATGCTCTGCAATGTGGTGAGGGTACTCTACAATGGGTGCTGTCTGGGACAGTGAGGGTGCTAACTACACCGATGAGGGTGCTCTGCAATGGGTGCACGCCATAACAGCAATGTAAAAAAATAATAATTGTATAATACATGTGAACGAAACGGTAACTAATACTTTTACCCAGTGGAAGTAGTGGCACCCACCATTGTAAGCACTTTAACCATTTTAGATCAGTTTGACATCTTACCTGCCTTCCAGCTCACACTGCTGTATGGGAAGACCCATTTCTACGTAGATAACTACGGCTCGTCGTCTCTTCCTTTAATACATTTATACCTAAATAATACAAACACGTTACTACGTATAAAACATTTATTAAATTATATAAATTAAACGGTCAGATATATTTTCTTATCAGATTAACGGACTCTATAAATGAAGGATGACCTGATAAAATAATTATATAAAGATACAGATTATATCCTTTACTATATGATAATAGCATTTCTATCAATAAAAATGTCCTAGTGATATAACTGTGTCACATTATACCAGAACATGAATAATTCTATAATTTAATAATAATAAATATAATAATGAATGGGATTAGAACACACATTAGATACAGTAGCACATTAAGCAGACACACACTGGGACACGTGACTCCCCGCTGCTAACTCAGTGTTCCATCACATTCCCCTACCAGTCAGAATGTCCTACCCACGTGACTTCCGGTGAGGCATGGCACAGGAAGTGTTAAAACGTTCAACCATGTTGTTGGAGGTGCCAACCGGAAGCGGAACCAGCTGGAGAACAGCTAGCACACCGGAACCGGAAATCCGTCACCTTATGTCATCTAGTGCAACCGGAAGTAGAAACTACTCGTGAAGAGTCTGGATTAAGAAATAAAAACTGCGAAACCCGGTAATAAAAATTATTATATATTATATATAGAGAGAGACTGCGATATCAGGTAATAAATATCATTATATATTATATATATAGAGAGAGATACTGCTATATCAGGTAATAAATATCATTATATATTATATATAGAGAGAGATACTGCTATATCAGGTAATAAATATCATTATATATTATATATAGAGAGAGAGACTGCGATATCAGGTAATAAATATCATTATATATTATATATAGAGAGAGATACTGCGATATCAGGTAATAAATATCATTATATATTATATATAGAGAGAGATACTGCGATATCGGGTAATAACTATCATTATATATTATATATAGAGAGAGAGACTGTGATATCAGGTAATAAATATCATTATATTATATATAGAGAGAGATACTGCGATATCAGGTAATAAATATCATTATATATTATATATAGAGAGAGATACTGCGATATCAGGTAATAAATATCATTATATATTATATATAGAGAGAGACTGCGATATCCCGTAATAAATATCATTATATATTATATATAGAGAGAGAGACTGTGATATCAGGTAATAAATATCATTATATTATATATAGAGAGAGAGAGAGACTGTGATATCAGGTAAAAAATATCATTATATATTATATAGAGAGAGAGAGAGATACTGCGATATCAGGTAATAACTATCATTATATATTATATATAGAGAGAGAGACTGCGATATCAGGTAATAAATATCATTATATTATATATAGAGAGAGATACTGCGATATCAGGTAATAACTATCATTATATATTATATATAGAGAGAGATACTGCGATATCAGGTAATAACTATCATTATATATTATATATAGAGAGAGAGACTGTGATATCAGGTAATAAATATCATTATATTATATATAGAGAGAGATACTGCGATATCAGGTAATAAATATCATTATATTATATATAGAGAGAGATACTGCGATATCAGGTAATAAATATCATTATATATAGAGAGAGAGACTGTGATATCAGGTAATAAATATCATTATATATAGAGAGAGAGACTGTGATATCAGGTAATAAATATCATTATATATTATATATATAGAGAGAGAGATACTGCGATATCAGGTAATAAATATCATTATATATTATATATAGAGAGAGAGATACTGCGATATCAGGTAATAAATATCATTATATATTATATATAGAGAGAGACTGCGATATCAGGTAATAAATATCATTATATATTATATATAGAGAGAGACTGCGATATCAGGTAATAAATATCATTATATATTATATATAGAGAGATACTGCGATAACAGGTAATAAATATCATTATATATTATATATAGAGAGAGAGATACTGCGATATCAGGTAATAAATATCATTATATATTATATATAGAGAGAGACTGCGATATCAGGTAATAAATATCATTATATATTATATATAGAGAGAGAGACTGCGATATCAGGTAATAAATATCATTATATATTATATATAGAGAGAGAGACTGTGATATCAGGTAATAAATATCATTATATATTATATATAGAGAGAGAGATACTGTGATATCAGGTAATAAATATCATTATATATTATATATAGAGAGAGAGATACTGCGATATCAGGTAATAAATATCATTATATATTATATATATAGAAAGACTGCGATATCAGGTAATAAATATCATTATATATTATATATAGAGAGAGAGACTGCGATATCAGGTAATAAATATCATTATATATTATATATAGAGAGAGAGACTGTGATATCAGGTAATAAATATCATTATATATAGAGAGAGAGATACTGTGATATCAGGTAATAAATATCATTATATATTATATATAGAGAGAGAGATACTGCGATATCAGGTAATAAATATCATTATATATTATATATATAGAAAGACTGCGATATCAGGTAATAAATATCATTATATATTATATATAGAGAGAGAGACTGTGATATCAGGTAATAAATATCATTATATATTATATATAGAGAGAGAGACTGCGATATCAGGTAATAAATATCATTATATATTATATATAGAGAGAGAGATACTGCGATATCAGGTAATAAATATCATTATATATTATATATAGAGAGAGAGACTGTGATATCAGGTAATAAATATCATTATATATTATATATAGAGAGAGAGACTGCGATATCAGGTAATAAATATCATTATATATATATAGAGAGAGATACTGTGATATCAGGTAATAAATATCATTATATATTATATATAGAGAGAGATACTGCGATATCAGGTAATAAATATCATTATATATATAGAGAGAGATACTGTGATATCAGGTAATAAATATCATTATATATTATATATAGAGAGAGATACTGCGATATCAGGTAATAAATATCATTATATATTATATATAGAGAGAGAGATACTGCGATATCAGGTAATAAATATCATTATATATTATATATAGAGAGAGATACTGCGATATCAGGTAATAAATATCATTATATATTATATATAGAGAGAGATACTGCGATATCAGGTAATAAATATCATTATATATTATATATAGAGAGAGAGACTGCGATATCAGGTAATAAATATCATTATATATTATATATAGAGAGAGATACTGCGATATCAGGTAATAAATATCATTATATATTATATATAGAGAGATACTGCGATATCAGGTAATAAATATCATTATATATTATATATAGAGAGAGAGACTGCGATATCAGGTAATAAATATCATTATATATTATATATAGAGAGAGATACTGTGATATCAGGTAATAAATATCATTATATATTATATATAGAGAGAGATACTGTGATATCAGGTAATAAATATCATTATATATTATATATTTAAAGGGCCGGCAGCTGCCGGCCCTGCCTAGGTCTTATTTTCGGGGTAGGGCTTATATTGCAGCCCACCCCGATAATCCAGCTAGGGCTTATTTTCGGGGTAGGGTGTATTTTCGGGAAAACAGGGTAATAAATATCATTATATAGAGAGAGAGACTGCGATATCAGGTAATAAATATCATTATATATTATATATAGAGAGAGAGACTGTGATATCAGGTAATAAATATCATTATATATTATATATAGAGAGAGACTGCGATATCAGGTAATAAATATCATATATTATATAGAGAGAGATACTGTGATATCAGGTAATAAATATCATATATTATATAGAGAGAGATACTGTGATATCAGGTAATAAATATCATTATATATTATATATAGAGAGATATACTGTGATATCAGGTAATAAATATCATTATATATTATATATAGAGAGAGATACTGTGATATCAGGTAATAAATATCATTATATATTATATATAGAGAGAGACTGCGATATCAGGTAATAAATATCATATATTATATAGAGAGAGATACTGTGATATCAGGTAATAAATATCATTATATATTATATATAGATAGAGAGAGAGACTGTGATATCCGGTAATAAATATCATTATATATTATATATATAGAGAGAGAGAGACTGTGATATCAGGTAATAAATATCATTATATATAGAGCGAGATACTGTGATATCCGGTAATAAATATCATTATATATTATATATATAGAGAGAGAGAGACTGCGATATCAGGTAATAAATATCATTATATATTATATATAGAGAGAGAGACTGTGATATCAGGTAATAAATATCATTATATATTATATAGAGAGAGATACTGCGATATCGGGTAATAAATATCATTATATATTATATATAGAGAGAGATACTGCAATATAAGGTAATAAATATCGTTATGTATTATATATATAGAGAGATACTGCGATATCAGGTAATAAATATCATTATGTATTATATATAGAGAGAGATACTGCGATATCAGGTAATAAATATCATTATATATTATAGAGAGAGAGATACTGCGATATCAGGTAATAAATATCATTATGTATTATATATAGAGAGAGATACTGCGATATCAGGTAATAAATATCATTATATATTATATATAGAGAGATACTGCGATAACAGGTAATAAATATCATTATATATTATATATAGAGAGAGAGAGATACTGCGATATCAGGTAATAAATATCGTTATGTATTATATATAGAGAGAGACTGTGATATCAGGTAATAAATATTATTATATATTATATAGAGAGAGAGATACTGTGATATCAGCTAAAAAATATCATATATTATATAGAGATACTGTGATATCAGGTAATAAATATCATTATATATTATATATAGAGAGAGATACTGCGATATCAGGTAATAAATATCGTTATGTATTATATATAGAGAGAGACTGTGATATCAGGTAATAAATATTATTATATATTATATAGAGAGAGAGATACTGTGATATCAGGTAAAAAATATCATTATATATTAGGGATCGACCGATATTGATTTTTCAGAGCCGACCGATATTGATTTTTTAGAGCCGATACCGATACGATAATCTGCAAACTTTCAGGCCGATAGCCGATATCTTGCCGATATTCTGTACATTTACTATTTTGAATAAATAAACTAATTCGAAAGGTAAATGCACAAAATATACATGCCACATGTAGTGGATGAAGTGTGTTTAGACAGGGGAACTGTGTGTGTTTGTGTAGTGTGTGTGTATATAATGCAGTGTGTGTAGTGTGTATATAATGCAGTGTGTTTATGTAGTGTGTGTATATAATGCAGTGTGTTTATGTAGTGTGTGTATATAATGCAGTGTGTTTATGTAGTGTGTGTGTATAATGCAGTGTGTTTTTGTGTGTGTATGTAATGCAGTGTGTGTGTGTTTGTGTAGTGTGTGTTTGTGTAGTGTGTATGTAATGCAGTGTGTGTGTCTGTGTAGTGTGTATGTAATGCAGTATGTGTACTGTTTGTGTAGTGTGTATGTAATGCAGTGTGTGTGCAGTGTAGTGTGTCTGTAATGCAGTATGTGTGCAGTGTAGTGTTTGTGTAGTGTGTATGTAATGCAGTGTGTGTGCCTGTGTAGTGTGTGTGTATGTAATGCAGTATGTGTACTGTGTTTGTGTAGTGTGTATGTAATGCAGTGTGTGTCTGTAATGCAGTATGTGTGCAGTGTCTGTCTGTGTAGTGTGTGTATGTAATGCAGTGTGTGTGCCTGTGTAGTGTGTATGTAATGCAGTATGTGTGCAGTGTGTGTTTGTGTAGTGTGTGTTTGTGTAGTGATGTAATTTGTGTAATTTTTTATTTTAATATTTTTTTTTAATATTTAAATGTTTTTTTTTTGTTTAGTCCCCCCCCAGTGTGTTTGTGTAGTGTGTATGTTATGCAGTATGTGTGCAGTGTGTGTGTGTGTAGTGATGTAATTTGTGTAATTTTTTATTTTAATTTTTTTTTTAATATTGAAATGTTTTTTTTATTTTTTGTTTAGTCCCCCCTCCCTGCTTCTTACCAGGGAGGGGGATATAGTATTCCCTGGTGGTCCAGTGGCTTGTTAAGTACAGTGGTGGCTCAGCAGCAGCAAGCGCTGACTTACCTTGCATGCAGCTCCTACAGCTCCCTGTGTAAATCTCGCGGCTCTTAGTGCCGCGCGGAGCGTTGCCATGGTAACCCGTGGCAACGCTCTGCGGCCGCGGGTCTCGCGAGATTTACACAGGGAGCTGTAGGAGCTGCATGCAAGGTAAGTCAGCGCTTGCTGCTGGCCCCCACAGGACCGCCGGGCTTGTAATGGGCCCGGCGGTCCTGTTATATATTATCGGCAATATCGGTATCTGAATTGGCCGATACCGATATTGCCGAAAATACCAAATATCGGCCGATAATATCGGCCAGACCGATAATCGGTCGATCCCTATTATATATTATATTTAGAGAGAGAGACTGCGATATCAGGTTATAAATATCATTATATATTATAGAGAGAGACTGCGATATCAGGTAATAAATATCATTTTATAATATATATATATATATTATATATAGAGAGAGAGATACTTGGATATCATGCAATAAATATTATATATATATAGAGAGAGAGACTGCGATATCATGTAATAAATATCATTATATATTATATAGAAAGACTGCGATATCAGGTAATAAATATCATTATATATTATATATATAGAGAGAGAGAGACTGTGATATCAGGTAATAAATATCATTATATATTATATACAGGTGATACTCGAAAAATTATAATATCGTGCAAAAGTTCCTTTATTTCAGTAATGCAACGTAAATGGGGAAACTAATATATGAAATAGACGCATTACATGCAAAGCGAGATAGTTCAAGCCGTGATTTGTCATAAGTGCGATGATTATGGCTTACAGCTCATGAAAACCCCAAATCCACAATCTCAGTAGTTTAGAATATTACATGCAATCAATAAAACAACGAGTGTACATAGAACAATATCGGACCTCTGAAAATTATAAGCATGCATATGGACTCAGTACTTGGTTTGGGCCCAATTACAGCCTAAATGCTTTGTGGCATGGGAGCGATTAGACCGTGGCACTGCTAAGGTGTTATGGAAGACCAGGATGCTTCAGTAGCGGCCTTCAGCTCTTCTTCATTGTTTGGTCTCATGTCTCTCATCTTTCTCTTGGCAATGCCCCATAGATTCTCAGTGGAGTTCAGGTCAGGCGAGTTTGCTGGCCAATCAAGCACAGTAATCCCACGGTCATTGAACCAGGCTTTGATACTTTTGGCAGTGTGGGCAGGTGCCAAGTCCTGCTGGAAAATGAAGTCAGCATCCCCATAAAGCTCGTCTGCGGAAGGATGCACGAAGTGCTACAAAATCTCCTGGTAGACAGCTGCATTGTGAAGCACCGTGGACCAACATCAGAAGATGACATGGCTCCCCAAATCAACACAGACTTTGGATACTTTACACTGGACTTCAAGCATCTTGCAGTGTGTGCCTCTCCATTCTTCCTCCAGACTCTGGGTCCTTGGTTTCCAAATGAGATGCAAAAGTTGCTTTCATTAGAAAAGAGGACTTTGGACCACTGAGCAACAGACCAGGTCTGTTTTTCTTTAGCCCAGGTAAGACGCTTCTGACGTTGTTTGTTGTTTAGGAGCGGCTTGACAAGAGTAATACGACATCTGAAGCCCATGTCCAGGATCCATCTGTGTGTGGTGGCTCTTGATGCACTGTCTCCAGCCTCAGTCCACTCCTTGTGAAAGTGCCCAACACATTTGAATGGCCTTTTCCTGACAATCCTCTCCAGGCTGCGGTCATCCCTGCTGCTTGTGCACCCTTTTCTTCCACACTTTTCCCTTCCACATAACGTTCTATTAATGTGCTTTGATACAGCACTTTGGGAACATCCAACTTCCTTCGCAATTACCTTTTGAGGCTTTCCCTCCTTATGGAGGGTGTCAATGATGGTTTTCTGCGCAACTGTCAGGTCAGCAGTCTTCCCCATGATTGTGATTCCTACTGAACCAGACCGAGAGACCATTTAAAGGCTCAGAAACCCTTTGCAGGTGTTATGGCTTACTTAGCTAATTAGAGTGGGATACTGTGAGCCTAGAATATTGCACCTTTTCACAATATTCTAATTTACTGAGATTGTGGATTTGGGATTTTCATGAACTGTAAACCATAATCATCGCACTTATGATAAATCACGGCTTGAACTATCTTGCTTTGCTTGTAATGCGTCTATCTCATATATTAGTTTCCCCTTTTACGTTGCATTAGTGAAATAAATGGACTTTTGCACAATATTCAAATTTTTCGAGGATCACCTGTAGAGAGAGAGAGACTGCTATATCAGGTAATAAATATCATTATATATTATATGGAGAGAGATACTGTGATATCAGGTAATAAATATCATTATATATTATGTAGAGAGAGACAGACTGCGATATCAGGTGATAAATATTATTATATATTATCATATAGAGATACTTCAACGTCAGTTAATAAATATTATATAGATTGTGATTTTGGGATATGTATCATTATATAAGATCGTTGAGAGAGATCTGGTTATAAAAATAATTATATATTAATATAAAGAGAAATACTGCTAACTTGAGAGAGAGGTGTGTGTGTGTGTGTCTGTCTGTCTCTAGATATATAGAGAGACATATAGATATGTAACAAGACTCATGTAAAAGTAATTGAAGACAACATGACAGGAATGTTCCCTAGGAGAAAGTGAGAGATATAGAGTACCTTTCATGGCGATTACCTTGTTTATTGTTCCTTTCAGAGCTCATTGGTGCAAGAAACAGGTGACCATGTCAGACAGCGAGGATAGCAATTTCTCCGAGGAGGATAGTGAGAGGAGCAGCGAAGCTGAGGAAGTAGAGGTAAGAGAGGCCATACATCTCTTCTATAGGAAATCTCTATAATGTTCCACTTCAGGACATGAATAGATCTTCCTCTCTCATTTGACTGCAGCAGGAAGCGGAGGAAGAGAGAGCTAGTGCTGCTGGCAGTGAGAAAGGAGATGAAGAAGAGGTTGAAGAGGAGGATGAGGATGAATATGATGAAGAGGAGGAGGAGGAGGATGATGATCGGCCTCGAAAGAAACCGCGACATGGAGGATTTATCCTTGATGAAGCCGGTAAGAAACCGTAGCATTAAATCACAAAGTACTCCTGTTACAAAGAGCACTGGTGATTAACAAATTGCTAGAAGTGGGCCTAATGCATTGCAAAGCCATGCACCATGCATGCCTCCAGCACTCGAGTTTATTGGTGACATGCAAAAATAAATCTCTCATAACATAAATATGCTCTTAAACACAATTGTGCACTCTTGCTCACCTGCAGACCAAGATCTCGTCTGACCACCAGGTTGGGTAATTTCAAAGTAACATTTCCGATTTCTGTGACACCCTGAATTGATCAGGTGGGGCTCATTAGACAGGTGACATAACACTGTTGGGTCAAAACGTTTTTAAAAACGAGGCTCTTAACCCCTTAAGGAAAGAGCTTCAAAAGCTTGTCTTCCACTTAATGACAAAAGCATTTTTTTAAAAATTTTTTTTACAGTTTTTGCAATAATTATGCTTGCACAATTAGTGCAGGTTAAGGAAAGTAATTAAAAATAAATTCATTTAGTTGTTCTGATTTACAGAATATATAATGTGTCTGGGATTTTAAGTTTTTTTTTTTTTGGTAGTTACGGGTCACAAAGCACAAGGAGTAAAATAAACTTTTAATATGGAGCGATTTTAGAATTTGGTATGTTTGTCTTGTAAGCTTAATAGCCATAAAAGAAAACGAAATTGCCACACAAAAGTATATATTTATATAAAGTAGACATCATGGGCTATTGTTCTAAGGTTGTTTTGACACTTTGTACGTAGCCATTTCACCGCCAACCTCTGCCAAATATTGGAGTAAAATTGTGTTTTTTTTGGTTTTTGGCACACAAACGTATAACAAAGAAATTCTCATGTGTATTTTGTAAAGTTCGTGTGTGCATTCCTGTACAAAGTTTTATTTTGTGTTCAGTTATATCTGCTGAGTAAAATGACACCCCCATTGTATGTCTTTGGCACTATTTCATGAAGCTACAGTGCCATATAGGAGACCTGTCCTTTTCAGTATTCACAGTAGAATTTTGAGAGACGGATTTAATGAGCCTATGCTTCCATTTGGGGGTATTATAGAAGTTTGACTGTTCAAAAAAAAAAAAACCCACAAAGGCCTACCATTTGTAAAAGTAGACACTCCAGGGTATCTCATAAGGTGCATATTGTGCCTTAACATGTCCCCATTTTTTCACCAATATCTGCCAAAGTATGTGGTAAAAAATAATTTTGTGCATTTTTTACATACGGATTGCATTTTTGCTGGGCATTTTGTATATTTCATATGTGCCACTAAGTTCAAACCCCCTGAATTATGCTCCGCTAAGTCTTTTGAGTAAAAGGACACCCCCATTGTATGTTTTTGGCACTATTTTGTGAAGCTACAGTACCATATAGGAGACCAAGCCATATCAGTTTTTACCGAACTTTGAATTTTGACGCTGGGCCTATGTGCAATTGCCAAACATCTTCGCAGGTTTTAAATTCAAACTACCCCACAAAGGCCTATCATTTCTTAAAGAAGACACCCCAGGGTATTTCAAAAGGTATATTTTGAACCTTAGCGTGGGATCATTTTTCCGCTGGCTTGTACCAGGTGTAGTGGTAATAAGCGTTTTTTTTCTGCTTTTTTGACACACAAAGTGAGTTTGCACAGTATATTTTGCAAACCTTATTTATGCTACGACTGTATAATACTTCATATGTTGCTCAGCTATGTGGTGTGAGTACAGCAATGCCCCCGTATGTACCTTTGCCATGTATATGTGGATGTTGAAGGGGCACATTTGAGACGCAGCCTTTCAGTTTTTTTCTAACTTTCTAACGCTGTGTCCAATGTTCCAATTTGGAGTATTTTAGATGGTTGATTATTAAAATTTCCCCACAAACACATACTATTTATTAAAGAATACACCCTGGGGTAATTCAAAAGGCATATCTTGAACCTTGGCGTGGAATAATTTTTTCTCTAGTTTGTTCCAGGTGTAGTGGTAATGAGCGTTTTTAAATGTATTTTTTTTTACCTTTTTTTTACTTTTTAAAACTAGTTTTTAAACTTTTGTTTTGCTTATTAATTTTTGTAAACTTTCCTAAAACTTTTTTTACAGATTTTTCTAAGCTTTTTTTTTTTTTTTACCGTTAACCCCTAACTAGCAGTAAGCAGCACTAATAGTAAATTCCCAATTTTCCCATAACTCCCACCCACCCCAGCTAGCAAAATATATAGTTATAAAATATTTAAATTAATTAATTAAATAAATTGAACCCCTGAGGGTTAAAAAATAAATAAAAGTTAATCCTTAGGGATTAAAAAAAATTAGATCACAGTATAATACTGTGATCTGTATTTGATCGTTGTAGGCAGTGATCGACTGGCAGGGAAGGGGTTAATTTTTATTTGGACTAGGTAAAGAGGGGTGTTTTTTTATTTTTTACTTAAACGTTATTAAAACATTTTTTAAGCTTAATTTTTAACTTTTTAAAGTTTATTTTAAAACTTTTTTTAACATTAACCCCTAGTTAGTCTAACGTCAAATCTCCAATTCCCCACTAACTCCCACCCACCCCAGCTAGCAAAATATATAATTATAAAATATTTAAATCAGTTAATTAAATTAAATTAAATTGAACCCCTGAGGGTTAAAAAATAAATAAAAGTTCATCTTCAGGGGTTAAAAAAAAATTAGATCACAGTATAATACTGTGATCTGTATTTTGATCACTGTAGGCAGTGATCGTCTGGCAGAGAAGGGGTTAATTTTTATTTGGACTTGCTAAAGGGGGTGTTTTTATTCTTTTTCTTTTTTTTACTTAAACGTTATTAAAACTTTTTTAACTTAATTTTGTACTTTTTAAAGCTTATTTTAAAACTTTTTTTTTAACGTTAACCCCTGGTTAGCCTAACACCAAATCCCCCAATTCCCCACTAACTTCCACCCACCCCAGCTAGCTAAATTTATAATTTTAAAATACTTAAATTAATTAATAAAATAAATGTAACCTCTGAGGGTTAATTCTTTTCTTTTTTTAACCCTCAGGGGTTAAATTTATTTTATTAATTAATTTAAGTACTGTTTTCAGTGATCAATTGGCAGGGAAAGGAGTTCATTTTTTATTAAAATGGATAAAGGTGGGTGGGATTTTAAATTAACTTTAATTTTTTTTTAACAGGGGGCAGGATCATCACTGATCCGTCTCCCTGCACTTCACACAGAACCAGGAAGTGCAGGGAGGCGGAAGGTAAGTATACTATGCACATGTGCTCGTTCTGACATGCTGTCAGAGCGAGCACATGTGCTGGGCAGCACTATCGGGTGCTCCCGGTCTGCCTCTAATACAGAGGCATACCGGAGCACCATTAACCCTGCGATCGCCGCAATAGCGGCGATCCGGGGTTAATTTTAACGGGTGACCGATGAGGTCCGTCACTCGTCGTTAAGGGTTTTCCCTGAATGACGGACATCGTCCGTCACTCGTCCTGAAGGGGTTAAAAGAAAAATCACTTTTTTGTCTGTTTTTTGTTGTTGTTTTTTTTTTTTTTTAAACTTTATTGCACACCTGGCAACACCTGTTGTGCAGTTCACAGCTAGGCAGCTTTGTCAGCATTATCCCTCTGCTCTCTTCATAACTGGCTGTTTTATATTTCTGTATATTCTGATCCAGGCAGCTTTAATATCTCTCCCTGTACGCTCCTTTGTATGAAAGACTGTTTAAATGTTTGTCAATTTAGTCCAAATGTAAAAACAGACGCATGAGTAGCCAAGCTGTTCATATGACTGAGTTGGAGAATATTTCCAGACCAGCTAATTTTCAAACTTTTTTTTTTTCCTTTTTCCTTTTCTCCGGAATTGATTTGGAAGTATTTAGGGTTTAGTGAATAAGCGTTAGTTGTATGTCACATGATCTGCTTGATCAGTTTCACTTTGTGACTTTCACTAAACATTGTGTATAACTGCAGATCACAAAAAAGTGTCCGAATTCTTTTAGCTCTGGCATGAAACAGAGGGGTCAGCAGCAAAGGGGCTGAAAACAGTAGGGATCGACCGATATTGATTTTTTAGAGCCGATACCGATATTCTGTGAACTTTCAGGCCGATAGCCGATATAATTTGCCGATATTCTGTACATTTACCATTTTGGAAAATAAAAACAATTTCTAAAGATGAATGCACAAAATATACATGCCACATGTAGTGGATGCAGTGTGTTTAGACAGGGGAGCTGTGAGTGTTTGTGTAGTGTGTGTTTGTGTGTTGAGGATGCAATGTGTGTTTGTGTAGTGGATGCAGTGTGTATTTGTTGAGTGTGTGTAGTGGATGCAGTGTGTATTAGTGTAGTGTGTATATAATGAAAGCAGAGTGTTTGTGTAGTGTGTGGGTAGTGTGCATAAAGTGAATGCTGTATATACTAAATGCAAAGTGTGTGTGTGTATTTATTTGTGTAGTGTGTTTATATAATGCAGAGTGTGTATGTTTGTATAGTGTGTGTGTATATAATGCAGTGTGTTTGTGTAGTGTGCATTATATATCACACTGCATTATATACACAAACTATGCAAACACACTGCATTATATACACACACTACACACACACTGCATTATATAAACACACTACACAAACACACTGCATTATATAGTGTGTGCGTAGTGTGTGTATATAATGCAGTGCGTTTGTATAGTGTGTGTATATAATGCAGTGTGTGTATTTGTATAGTGTGTGTGTACAATGCACACAAACACACTGCATTATATACACACACTACACAAACACACTGCATTATATACAGTCTTTGTGTAGTGTGTGTATATAATGCAGTTTGTGTGTAGTGTGTGTGTGTGTATATAATACAGTGTGTGTGTAGTGTGTGTGTATATAATGCAGTGCGTTTGTAAAGTGTATGTATTTGTGTGCATTGTATACACACACTACAAACACACTGCATTATATACACACACTGCATTATATACACACACTACACAAACACACTGCATTATATACAGTGTGTTTGTGTAGTGTGTGTGTGTGTGTGTGTATATAATGCAGTGTGTGTTTGTATAGTGTGTGTATATAATGCAGTGTGTGTTTGTATAGTGTGTGTATATAATGCAGTGTGTATTTGTGTGCATTGTATACACACACACTGCATTATATACACAGTGTGTTTGTGTAGTGTATGTGTATATAATGGAGTGTGTGTGAGGGGGCATTTTTTTATTAAATTATTATTATTTTTTTTAGATTTAATTATTTTTTGTTTGTTGTCCCCCCTCCCTGCTTGTTGCCTGGCCAGGGAGGGGGGATATGACAGTCCCTGGTGGTCCAGTGGTAATGGCTGAGCTCTGGGGGGAGCGGGCATCAAGCGCTTACTCACCTCCCAGCAGCTCCTCCAGCTCCCCAGTGTAACTCTCGCGGCCTGTCGATCCCTAGAAAACAGGAGCAGGTTTACTTGTGCATTACTTGCGATCTGTAGGTTTTAAGGAAAGTATATATATTTTTTTTTTTATTACTGAACTAGATTACTATATATATATTTCAAGTTATTCTTGATATTATATGCAGCAGATACTGTTTGTATCTCTGTACAGTAGCTTCAGTACCTCATACATTGGGCGTTTGAAAATGCTTCTTGTTTGACATGACCTGCATAACTAATTGGTTTCTGATTTTTGCTCAGATGTTGATGATGAGTATGAAGATGAAGATCAGTGGGAGGACGGCGCAGAAGATATTTTGGAGAAAGGTATGTTTTCTTTATGTATTGCCTATATACCTCTTTCCTGTGCTTTACTGTAGGGGTTATATCTCTATCCTGTACCTTACTGTCTGGGTTTATATCTCTATCCTGTTTCTTACGGTCTGGGTTATATCTCTATCCTGTCCCTTGCACTCTGGGTTTATATCTCTATCCTGTCCCTTGCTCTCTGGGTTTATATCTCTATCCTGTCCCTTTGCTCTCTGGGTTTATATCTCTATGCTGTCCCTTGCTCTCTGGGTTTATATCTCTATCTTGCTGTCTGGGTTTATATCTCTATCCTGTTTCTTACTGTCTTGGTTTATATCTCTATCCTGTCCCTTGCTGTCTGGGTTTATATCTCTATCCTGTCCCTTGCTCTCTGGGTTTATATCTCTATCCTGTCCCTTGCTCTCTGGGTTTATATCCCTTCCCTTGCTGTCTGGGTTTATATCTCTATCTTGCTGTCTGGGTTTATATCTCTATCTTGCTGTCTGGGTTTATATCTCTATCTTGCTGTCTGGGTTTATATCTCTATCCTGTTCCTTGCTGTCTGGGTTTATATCTCTATCCTGTTCCTTGCTGTCTGGGTTTATATCTCTATCCTGTCCCTTGCTCTCTGGGTTTATATCTCTATGCTGACCCTTGCTCTCTGGGTTTATATCTCTATCCTGACCCTTGCTCTCTGGGTTTATATCTCTATCCTGACCCTTGGTGTCTTGGTTTATATCTCTATCCTGACCCTTGCTGTCTTGGTTTATATCTCTATCCTGACCCTTGCTGTCTGGGTTTATATCTCTATCCTGTCCCTTGCTGTCTGGGTTTATATCTCTATCCTGACCCTTGCTGTCTGGGTTTATATCTCTATCCTGGCTTTATATCTCTATCCTGACCCTTGCTGTCTTGGTTTATATCTCTATCCTGTCCCTTGCTCTCTGGGTTTATATCTCTATCCTGTCCCTTGCTCTCTGGGTTTATATCTCTATGCTGTCCCTTGCTCTCTGGGTTTATATCTCTAGGCTGTCCCTTGCTCTCTGGGTTTATATCTCTATCCTGTCCCTTGCTGTCTGGGTTTATATCTCTATCTTGCTCTCTGGGTTTATATCTCTATCCTGTCCCTTGCTGTCTGGGTTTATATCTCTATCCTGTCCCTTGCTCGCTGGGTTTATATCTCTATCCTGACCCTTGCTCGCTGGGTTTATATCTCTATCCTGTATCTTGCTCGCTGGGTTTATATCTCTATCCTGTCCCTTGCTCTCTGGGTTTATATCTCTATCTTGTCCCTTGCTCTCTGGGTTTATGTCTCTATCTTGACCCTTGCTGTCTGGGTTTATATCTCTATCCTGTCCTTTGCTGTCTGGGTTTATGTCTCTATCTTGACCCTTGCTGTCTGGGTTTATATCTCTATCCTGTCCTTTGCTGTCTGGGTTTATATCTTTATCCTGTCCCTTGCTGTCTGGGTTTATATCTTTATCCTGTCCCTTGCTGTCTGGGTTTATATCTCTATGCTGTCCCTTGCTGTCTGGGTTTATATCTCTATGCTGTCCCTTGCTCGCTGGGTTTATATCTCTACCTTACCCTTGCTGTCTGGGTTTATATCTCTATGCTGTCCCTTGCTGTCTGGGTTTATATCTCTACCTTACCCTTGCTGTCTGGGTTTATATCTCTACCTTACCCTTGCTCTCTGGGTTTATATCTCTATCCTGTCCCTTTGCTCTCTGGGTTTATATCTCTATCCTGTCCCTTTGCTCTCTGGGTTTATATCTCTATCCTGTCCCTTGCTGTCTGGGTTTATATCTCTATCTTGCTGTCTGGGTTTATATCTCTATCCTGTCCCTTGATGTCTGGGTTTATATCTCTATCCTGTCCCTTGCTGTCTGGGTTTATATCTCTATCCTGACCCTTGCTCTCTGGGTTTATATCTCTATCCTGTATCTTGCTCGCTGGGTTTATATATCTATCCTGTCCCTTGCTCGCTGGGTTTATATCTCTATCCTGACCCTTGCTCTCTGGGTTTATATCTCTATCCTGTCCCTTTGCTCTCTGGGTTTATATCTCTATCCTGTCCCTTGCTGTCTGGGTTTATATCTCTATCTTGTTGTCTGGGTTTATATCTCTATCCTGTCCCTTGCTGTCTGGGTTTATATCTCTATCTTCCCTTTTCTCTCTGGGTTTATATCTCTATCCTGTCCCTTGCTCTCTGGGTTTATATCTCTATCTTGCTCTCTGGGTTTATATCTCTATCCTGTCCCTTGCTGTCTGGGTTTATATCTCTATCTTGCTCTCTGGGTTTATATCTCTATCCTGTCCTTTGCTGTCTGGGTTTATATCTCTATCTTGCTCTCTGGGTTTATATCTCTATCCTGTCCCTTGCTTTCTGGGTTTATATCTCTATCTTGCTGTCTGGGTTTATATCTCTATCCTGTCCCTTGCTCGCTGGGTTTATATCTCTATCCTGTCCCTTGCTCGCTGGGTTTATATCTCTATCCTGTCCCTTGCTCTCTGGGTTTATATCTCTATCCTGTATCTTAGACTGGGTGTATATTTGCACTTTCCCTAATTACCCAGTTTATGTATATTTGCAACCCGCCTGCTTTTCACTTCCGATATGTTTTGCTGTTTTTGAAAAGTATGATGGAATAAAGGGTCGTGCTGATTTTCCAATAAAATGTGTACTAACTTAGCATTTCATTTCTTAATTCCTTGCATGCACGCTTTCAGTTTCTGGTAATAAAACTCTCTCTGTTCTAGCTTGTGTGTGGTGTTGGGTAACGTGCTGATGTGCACTCACAGACAGTGTATATTGAGTGCATGTCTGAGTGTATCCGAGCTAGTTTTACTCCAGACACATGTGAACCCTGCTCTGCCACCACCTCTCTGTTCTTTCCTTCATTGCTTCTCTTTAGCTTGTAGGTTTTTTCCTTTTTTTTTTGCTCATCCTTCTGCCACCCTCCCTGATCTGTTAATTTGTTCATCGATATGCTTTCTCCTCTACATTCCATACATGCACCTTTATTCCCCAATGCCCTTCCTTTACCCAGCTCTTGCTTGCTTGCTCACTATCTGCTACACACACTCCCTTTGTTAGCTCATTGCTGCTTCTTATACCACATGTTATCATTTCTCCCCTTTCCGGTCCCTCATCTCCCCGGTCGTTGATTTTGCTGCTATGTTTTGCTCCATTCTGTCTTGGCTCCATCACTCTTCACAGCTGAAGAAATTGAAGGTAAGTGATCACATGGTCTTCATTAAAACTTCGGTGTCTGATCATAGCTTCACTTAAAGTGACGTGGCTTGTGTTTTGTTTATAGTAAATCATATTAAACTTCCCTGTTGCCTTGTTCCCCTTTAATGGGATCTGGACACTTTCCCCAGTTAGATATATTTACAATACAGCAATTTGAGCTTATATTTAATAGTATACTAGTTTGTATATTTATAGTGAACTTACCATGACAGGTTTGTTTTAAGTAATCTTCAACTTCTTCTTAATAAAGATAATCTGTTTTATTGCTATAGAAGATATTAAATACTTATTTCCTTACAAGTGAGTTACGGTCGCCAGGACCACAAGTTTGTGGGTGTTACAGCAGTATAATACCCACCTATCATTTTCCTAATTTGTTCTGCACTTCTCTTATTCTGTTAGCCCTACTTAGCAATGCTTCCCACAGCAGGGCGTTCCTCCCCATAAGGCCAACGTGGTGTGTTCATGTACCAGCGTCTGAACTGAGCGACTGCTCTTACTCTGTTAGCCCTACTTAGAAATGCTTCCCACAGCAGGGCGTTCCTCCCCATAAGGCCAACGTGGTGTGTTCATGTACCAGCGTCTGACCCGGTTCGACTGCTCTTACTCTGTTCCTATACTCCTCTGGCAAAGTGGAAGGTGTGTTTGCTAGAGGAATAATTACAGAACAGGTGAATGAGAACCATCAGTCGATAATTTCTCACCATTGCTGATGTAGCTCTCTATGCCAGCAGTTTATTGACGGGTGAGAGATCATATTTTTTAGATTTATTTACCAATACATTGCTAGAAAAATATAGAGGTGAAATATACGGTGCATCGTTAGAGCTTAAGTTAGCATACTCATGTCAAGTTAAAGTTTTTCTAAAACTTTTGGAAAAGAACCAGATAACAAAACTGCTGCATGTAATCCATAACCATGTGAGGTTAACAGAAGCCAGCCTCCCTGCTTGGAGTATACAGGAATCGGCAGCTAGCCTTCCTGTTTGGAGGATACAGGAATTGACTGCCAGCTACACTGCTCGGAGGATACAGGAAGTTCACAGCAGCCAGCTTCCCTGCTCGGAGGATACAGGAAGTTCACAGCAGCCAGCTTCCCTGCTCGGAGGATACAGGAAGTTCACAGCAGCCAGCTTCCCTGCTCGGAGGATACAGGAAGTTCACAGCAGCCAGCTTCCCTGCTCGGAGGATACAGGAAGTTCACAGCAGCCAGCTTCCCTGCTCGGAGGATACAGGAAGTTCACAGCAGCCAGCTTCCCTGCTCGGAGGATACAGGAAGTTCACAGCAGCCAGCTTCCCTGCTCAGAGGATACAGGAAGTTCACAGCAGCCAGCTTCCCTGCTCAGAGGATACAGGAAGTTCACAGCAGCCAGACTCCCTGCTCGGAGGATACAGGAATCGGTAGCCAGCGTCCCTGCTCGGAGGATGCGGGAAGTTCACGGGCAAGCCGGTCTCTGCTAGGAAGATACAGGAAGTTCACGGGCAAGCCGGTCTCTGCTAGGAAGATACAGGAAGTTCACGGGCAAGCCGGCCTCTGCTAGGAAGATACAGGAAGTTCACGGGCAAGCCGGCCTCTGCTAGGAAGATACAGGAAGATCACGGGCAAGCCGGCCTCTGCTAGGAAGATACAGGAAGATCACGGGCAAGCCGGCCTCTCTGTTTGGAGGATAAAGGAAGTTTGCGGGCAAGCCAGCCTCTCTGCTTGGAGCATAAAGGAAGTTCGCGGTCAAGCCAGCCTCTCTGCTTGGAGCATAAAGGAAGTTCGCGGTCAAGCCAGCCTCTCTGCTTGGAGGATAAAGGAAGTTCGCGGGCAAGCCAGCCTCTCTGCTTGGAGCATAAAGGAAGTTCGCGGGCAAGCCAGCCTCTCTGCTTGGAGCATAAAGGAAGTTCGCGGGCAAGCCAGCCTCTCTGCTTGGAGCATAAAGGAGGTTCGCGGGCAAGCCAGCCTCTCTGCTTGGAGGATAAAGGAAGTTCGCAGGCAAGCCAGCTTCCCTGCTCGGAGGATACAGGAATCTGCAGCCAGCGTGCCTGCTCGGAGGATACAGGAATTGGCAGCCTGTCTTCCTGCTCGGAGGACACAGGAATCTGCAGCCAGCGTGCCTGCTCGGAGGATACAGGAAGTTCACGGCAGCAAACCAGTGCAGAATGAAGATTTATGTGTGCTAGCAGCAGTTAAAAAAAGCAAAAAACAAACCGAAAAAGAAAACTAAACTTGTCATGTACAAAGCTTTCCTACATTAAAATAAGGAAGGTTATACTTAATTCACTTATTCACTTTGTAGAAACAGTTCTCTGTAAGGGGGGCACTTTTTGGAGCAGAGTCAGCAAAATGTCTTAGTGGCAACTCCCCTCACTCACTGTATGTTTCATCTTGCAGCTTCTAACATTGACAATGTGGTCCTGGATGAGGACCGCTCGGGGGCCCGGCGACTGCAGAATTTGTGGAGGTAGGAAGCCCACATTTACAATGATCCATCTGGAGAATATATGGAGTTGATCATTGCACATTCTTTGTCCAGACTGGTTGATCTCACCTGCATTTTCTCCGCAGAGATCAGAGAGAAGAGGAACTGGGTGAATACTACATGAAAAAATATGCCAAGTCTTCTGTAGGAGAACAGTGAGTATCCATACCCAACTTTAGTTTCAGATTTAAATGTAATAAATGCTGGAACTCAATGAGTGGGAAAGAAAAGTCATAAGGAAGGTAATATTTAAATTCAAGATCGTATATCTTTAGTTATTTAAGGAGAAACTTTGCTTAAAGTGGTAAAGAAGAATTTGTTCCTGGATGGTGTTTGACTTTGCCGCGCTCTGCGGTGTTTCCTGTACAATGTCTAGGTTTGAACCATTCTGTAAATCTTTATTTTCTTTTCCTCCTTTTCAGCATATATGGTGGATCTGATGAATTATCTGATGACATCACACAGCAGCAGCTGCTTCCTGGAGTCAAGTAAGTGGCACCTTCTCATTACCCATTGCAGACCATCCTCTCTGATGAGAACAGGGGAATCTTCCCTCCTAGCTGTCTCACAATTAGACAGGTAATCTAGAATTGTGCACGATTAAAAAGTGTGCCATAAACCCCTTTAAGACATTCTCATATCAAACATTAATTTTTCATTGTATTTTCTCCTGTAACATTTATGGTGAAATATGGAAAGTTATCCATTGTGTGCTGTATAAATGTTTTTCTATTTGTGATATGCGAGTTAGATTCACTGTATATATATTTCTCTTTAATGTGCTTTAAATCAAATGATTTATTTGTCCTGCAGAGACCCCAATCTCTGGACAGTAAAATGCAAGGTAGGTGTATGGGAGGGGGATTTAAAGCGTTGTGTTTAGGGGTATCAGAACGTGGTGCTTTGGTGTGTAGTGATTTATTTTGTATGAGTATCAGAGCCTGTTTTGCTATTATTTCATGCTATGCGTGGATTATTAGTTGATGCTATGTGTGGAGTATCGGAGCATATTTTGGTATTAGATTATGATATATATGGCGTGTCGGGGCATGTCTTGGTGCATTGTGCTGGGGATGAGTGTGGACTATCCAGAAGTTTAGGGCTTAGTATTGGGGGTGTTCCAGAATTATGTATGGGGCGTTTTCATAAATTGTATGGGAATCTTCAAGCATGTTTGGGTATAGATGCATTATAAACTGGATGCTTGGGGGTAACAGATCCTTTAAATTTGCTTAGGTTTGAAAACATTTAGGTGTGTATTAGAGCGTTGTATGCAAAAAATGTACGTATTAGAGCTCTGTATGCAGAGCATGTGAGAACTTGCATGTGTAAGGACATTAGAGAACGATGGGTATTAGAGCAACTTGGTGATGTGAACTGGCTTCAGCATCTCCCTTTACTCCCACAGATTGGAGAGGAAAGAGCCACTGCCATCGCCTTGATGAGGAAATTCATTGCGTACCAATTCACAGATTCAGTAAGCGGACTAGAATTACCTTTAGTTATACTTTTATTTAATCTTTCACACAGAGTTAATCCAGAGATATCCTTAAAGTGGATCCCAAATGACATGATCCAGATAACAATATTTCCTTACATTAACTGGGCCACATGGCACCCTCCGTTATACCTTTTCTAATGGTTTTCAGCTTTTTGCTGAACCCTCTCTTTAATATTTCCCTTTTTGTTCCCCAATCTTCTCTTTCAGACTGTTCTCACTTGTCAGGTTCTCCTCTATCTCCCTGATTCCTGTCTCCTCTTCGTTTTCTTTTGTGAGCTTTGTACATTTCTTTCTGCAGCCTCTTCAGATTAAATCGGTGGTTGCCCCGGAGCATGTTAAGGGTTATATCTATGTGGAGGCATACAAACAGACTCACGTTAAACAGGCCATTGAGGGAGTTGGCAATTTGCGCATGGGCTTCTGGAATCAACAAATGGTGCCCATTAAGGAAATGACTGACGTTCTGAAGGTTGTGAAGGAGGTTACAAATCTCAAACCTAAATCCTGGGTGCGACTGAAGAGAGGTATCTACAAGGACGACATAGCTCAGGTAAGCGTTTAATGGTGTGTAGACGCTTGGATGACGATTTAGCCTTTCAGTGTCAAATGGAGCAACGATTGGGAGAAAGAGGCGTTAAACTAAACTGTTTAATGGTTTCTGGAGAGATGAGGAATAATTTGTAATCTGTGTAAATCCTGCTTCCTAGGTGGATTACGTGGAGCCTAGTCAGAATACCATATCGCTTAAAATGATCCCCAGAATTGACTATGATCGTATCAAAGCACGCATGAGTCTGGTATGTTATGTTTTCCCGCACTCAGTGTCTCTCCATCTCTCATTTTTCGCTTGCTCTTTCCTCGCTTTTCTACCTTTCCACATCCTGCCTTTGTTTGTGACCTCACCTACTCCCCAAATTGCTACCCAACCTGTCTTTGCTCCACCTTTGCTCCTGGGATCTTTTTTTTTTTTTTGTCAACTAGTTCTCTTGCTCATTTGAGTGTTTTTCTTCTTTATCTCTTACCACATGCATGCTCTGCTTCCTACATTTTATTTATCTGCCCATTCCTGGTATCTGATGATGTATATCATTGTTTGCTATGATTTTGACCTCTGCAGAAGGATTGGTTCGCCAAGAGGAAGAAGTTCCGCAGACCCCCTCAGAGGCTGTTTGATACAGAGAAGATAAGGTGAGTACATTTTCGGTGACTTGCTTATGTGACAGATTGAAAAAACAGGTGAATAGGAGATTTTAAAAAAAAATTTTTTTCCCAAGCTGCATGTTGAGATTTTAGTTTAATCCCCGTCACAGAGAAGGATTCACCAGACTTCCTTAATGTATGTAAAGCACAAGGTCTCTTTTCAGAACTCGCTTTTCACAGAGCTTTGTACATAGAGGAAATGATATCCCGGTCGTACCAGTTGGTCACCCATTGGTGGATCCTGCACATACCTGCAACCTCTCTCTTTGTTCACAGGTCCTTAGGAGGAGATGTGTCTTCAGATGGAGATTTCCTCATTTTTGAGGGCAATCGTTACAGCCGTAAAGGTTTCTTGTTCAAGAGCTTTGCAATGTCTGCAGTGGTGAGTAAGCATGGCCATATTTCTTTAATTTTTCTTACTGGCAATACACCGATAACATATACACAGCCCCGACCATGAGTAACCTGCTTACTGGGAATACACCGATAACATATACACAGCCCCGACCATGAGTAACCTGCTTACTGGGAATACACCGATAACATATACACAGCCCCGACCATGAGTAACCTGCTTACTGGGAATACACCGATAACATATACACAGCCCCGACCATGAGTAACCTGCTTACTGGGAATACACCGATAACATATACACAGCCCCGGCCGTGAGTAACCTGCTTACTGAGAATACACCGATAACATATACACAGCCCCGGCCGTGAGTAACCTGCTTACTGGGAATACACCGATAACATATACACAGCCCCGGCCACGAGTAACCTGCTTACTGGGAATACACCGATAACATATACACAGCCCCGACCATGAGTAACCTGCTTACTGGGAATACACCGATAACATATACACAGCCCCGGCCATGAGTAACCTGCTTACTGGGAATACACCGATAACATATACACAGCCCCGGCCGTGAGTAACCTGCTTACTGGGAATACACCAATAACATATACACAGCCCCGGCCGTGAGTAACCTGCTTACTGGGAATACACCAATAACATATACACAGCCCCGACCATGAGTAACCTGCTTACTGGGAATACACCAATAACATATACACAGCCCCGGCCGTGAGTAACCTGCTTACTGGGAATACACCAATAACATATACACAGCCCCGACCATGAGTAACCTGCTTACTGGGAATACACCGATAACATATACACAGCCCCGGCCGTGAGTAACCTGCTTACTGGGAATACACCAATAACATATACACAGCCCCGGCCGTGAGTAACCTGCTTACTGGGAATACACCGATAACATGTACACAGCCCCGGCCGTGAGTAACCTGCTTACTGGGAATACACCGATAACATATACACAGCCCCGGCCGTGAGTAACCTGCTTACTGGGAATACACCAATAACATATACACAGCCCCGACCATGAGTAACCTGCTTACTGGGAATACACCGATAACATATACACAGCCCCGGCCGTGAGTAACCTGCTTACTGGGAATACACCAATAACATATACACAGCCCCGGCCGTGAGTAACCTGCTTACTGGGAATACACCAATAACATATACACAGTAACCTGCTTACTGGGAATACACCAATAACATAT
Organism: Pelobates cultripes; assembly: GCA_933207985.1. Taxonomy (NCBI): domain Eukaryota; kingdom Metazoa; phylum Chordata; class Amphibia; order Anura; family Pelobatidae; genus Pelobates; species Pelobates cultripes. Next base: position 9,997,639 of record OW240920.1, on the reverse strand, counting down.
ACACAGCCCCGGCCGTGAGTAACCTGCTTACTGGGAATACACCGATAACATATAAACAGCCCCGGCCACGAGTAACCTGCTTACTGGGAATACACCAATAACATATACACAGCCCCGGCCGTGAGTAACTTGCTTACTGGGAATACACCAATAACATATAAACAGCCCCGGCCGTGAGTAACCTGCTTACTGGGAATACACCAATAACATATAAACAGCCCCGGCCACGAGTAACCTGCTTACTGGGAATACATTGATTTTTTTTAAATGCACAAACTAGGCAGTTCTGTCTCCCCGTTCCGGTACACTTTATAGTGGGGTTCAGTCCCTCTCTGTTCCCGATCTCTGGATAGTTGAATAGTGCTGTGTACAGGAGTGTGATGTCCCTTATGTTTCCCAGATCACGGATGGGGTGAAACCAACTCTGTCTGAGTTGGAGAAGTTTGAGGATCAGCCTGAAGGAGTTGATCTTGAAGTGGTTACTGAAGCAACAGGTAATAAATAAGTGTTTATCTCCCTCCCCACCCCCAGTTCTCAGCTAATGTATTGGATAATAATCAGGGAAGGTGAATGCAATGGGTTGTTATTACTGTCCATCTCTGTATACAGACACAGAAAGTTTCTATGGGCGATTCTCTGTAAATCTGTAATACCTATCCTGAAAAAAAACATCTCTTGACCCATCCTCCCCTTCTAACTATCGTCCCTTATCCATGCTCCCTTTCTCATCAAAGCTTTTGGAAAGACTTTTCTTTACCCGTGTGTCCCGCTTCCTTAATTCCAACTCTCTCCTTGACCCTCTTCAGTCTGGCTTCCGCCCTCTCCACTCTACTGAGACTGCTCTTATCAAAGTGACTAATGACTTAATCTCCGCTAAATCCAAAGGTCACTACTCCATATTAATTCTCCTTGACCTCTCTGCTGCCTTTGACACCATTGATCATGCTCTCCTCCTTCAAACTCTTCAATCGCTCGGTCTCTGTGACTCTGTCCTCTCTTGGTTTTCCTCCTATCTCTCCCATCGCTCATTCAGTGTCTCCTTTTCTAATGATACCTCCTCCCCTCGTCCTGTCTCGGTTGGAGTCCCCCAAGGCTCTGTACTTGGTCTCCTTCTATTTTCTTTTTATACTGTCTCTTGGCAAACGTATTAACTCATTTGGATTCCGCTACCACCTGTACGCTGATGACACTCAGATATACCTCTCCTCCCCGGACCTCTCCCCTGCCGTCCTGCAACGTGTCACTGCTTGCCTTTCTTCCATCTCTGACTGGATGACCTCACGCTTTCTGAAACTCAGTCTCTCTAAAACTGAACTCCTTGTCTTTCCTCCTCCTAATACTGATCCTCCTCTCTCGCTCTCCCTTCAAGTCAGTGATATCCACATAAGTCCATCCCTGCAAGCACGCTGTCTTGGCGTCATACTTGACTCTGGTCTCACCTTTGAGTCTCACATCCAGTTTGTTGCCAAGTCCTGTAGGTTCCAACTCAAAAACATAGCCCGCATCGCCCCTTTCTTACGCAAGATGCTACCAAGGAGCTTGTCCATGCTCTAGTAATTTCCCGCATGGATTACTGTAACCCTCTCCTGATTGGTTTCCCCAAAAGCCGTATTGCCCCGCTACAGTCTGTAATGAATGCTGCAGCTAGGCTGATTTTCCTCTCTAGTCGGTCCTCTCACACCTCACCCCTCACCCCACGGCCAACTCGTGCTTGCAGGACCTCTCGCGGGCAGCTCCTCTCCTATGGAATAGCCTGCCTACCGCCATCAGACTCTCCCCTAGTCTTCAATTATTTGAGAAGGGCTTAAAACCCATCTCTTCAGGAAAGCTTATGGCCTCCCAGAGTAATCTCTACCTTACATACCTGTCTCCTGCTCTCTCCTATGGGACAGTGCTTTGCTCTCTCCTCCAGCTCTGCTTCTCTCCTACTTGATATTTCCTGTCCTAATGTTTCTAATACCCCACCTCCTATAGTCTGTAAGCTCGTTTGAGCAGGGCCCTCCTCAACCTATTGTTCCTGTAAGTTTTCTTGTAATAGTCCTATTTATTGTTACATCCCCCCTCTCAAAATATTGTAAAGCGCTACGGAATCTGTTGGCGCTATATAAATGGCAATAATAATTAAGGATGTTGCTTCTCTAGTAGTGCTTCATTAAAGAAAGGAAAAATCAGTTTGAGCCAAATTCTGGGCAATGGATTTCTCTGTGTATGTTGTGCGTATACAGAACTGTGTTGGGTTATTTTGGGTGTGTATATTGTTGATGTGTAATGTACTTATTGTCCTGATTTTGTTCAGGAAAGGAACGTGAGCACAGTCTGCAGCCGGGAGATAATGTGGAGGTTTGTGAAGGAGAATTGATAAATCTTCAGGGAAAGATTCTCAGCGTGGACGGGAACAAGATTACTATTCTACCAAAACACGAGGATCTTAAGGTGAGGCCACTAACTAAACACAACACGAAACCCACCAAACTCCCCCTCACCTTACCTCCAGGGTCGTAAGCTCCGCAGGACCCTATCCCATCACTAAAACTCCAATATTCCTGTCCCACTGCTACCTTACTGCCCTCAGAAACTCACTACTGGGTCTACATAATCCCCTAGAAATATGTCCTTGATGGGGACTAGCAATGCAATCTATTCTCCTTCATACCAAAAACAAAGCATTCTATAGTCCTCATAGACATGAATTAATCTCTCCTTCCCTTTTATTCTGGGAGATATGGAGCCCATGGCATGATGTATATTCTCCCTTTCTATCCAAATACCACTGTGCTGCACGTACCCTGCATCCTGAGTTCTTATAACTGCAGCAATTTGCAAAAATCACATGGCTATAAGACATTACTCTCGATTCAATTCCTCCTTTATGTCCGTTTCATTCTATTTGTACACACAACATGTGCAAATTACATGCACACATAGGAAGGATTCTTTTAAACCTTTAAGTGCTGAAATGAGTCTCTTACCAGTCTTTGGCTTGGAATTCAGCTGTAGAAGATGTAGCCTTTATTTAATAATTGTTACACATTAGGTGTTCTCATACCCCAGTGTTTGGGCCGTTCTTTATATTCCTTCATTAATTCCATCCCCTCTGTCTTTTCTACAAATGAAGAGTTGAGAACCCTTTCATCATGCCATTTTTATTTTTTTTATTTTTTACTTTTCTCTGAAATAGGACATCCTGGAATTTCCAGCACAGGAATTGAGAAAATATTTCCGGATGGGGGACCACGTGAAGGTCATCGCTGGACGCTATGAAGGAGACACCGGTCTTGTTGTGCGCGTGGAAGAGAATTTTGTCATTCTTTTTTCTGATCTGACAATGCACGAGGTATGTATCTGTTCTCTTTGTCATCAATATGCTTTGTAACTGACTGACTAATGGGTTTAAAAGGACACTCCACTGCCCGAATACAAAACAAAAATCATTGTTTAGTAGACATAACCCCTATGAACATGCATGCATTTAAATATGCATTTTTTTGTTGTTGGTATATCTACAAAAAAGCTTGCTAAATCAGCAGATCTCTTGTCTGAAGCCTTTGCTATCCTCTACTTCTAACCCCGCAAAGTTATTCTGTGGCTGTCCAATCACAGACTTTCAAAAGCAGCTCATTGAGAAGTATTTGCAAGGCAGGTGTTCTGGATAATTTCTTCCTCTTGAGTTTAGCTCAACTGAGCTAAACAAACCAGGAAGTAACAGGACTTATTGTCTGATTGACCCCTAGTGGGGTGTAACCAGGTTAATTTAGAAAAGTGATAATTTCTTTTAAAATCTGCACTTTTTGTAAAAAAAATAAATAAAAAATCCACTCTTCATACATAAAACACTTAATCAAGCTACATTGCCTTAGGTTTTTGCAGTTTTCCTTTATAATTTATTCATCTCCTTTTGCTCAATTTACTGGAGGTCCATTTGTAATATATCTTGCACATTATATATCTTTTACATTTTCCTGCCTTTTTTAAAAAACATTTTGTTGATGATGCAGTGTTCCTATTATATGCGATAAGTAAACCATAGTTATGGTCTCAAAAATGATCCGAAACCCAAAGAGTTCCAGAATAGCTTCTACCATCTGTGTATTTTCTAACCTAGTCCATTTGTTATTAATGTAAATAAAGCTTTGATAGTATTTTAATGTTCCACCAACTTTAGCTAAAGGTGCTCCCTCGAGACCTGCAGCTGTGTTCAGAAACCGCGTCAGGAGTGGATGTCGGAGGGCAGCACGAATGGGGGGAACTTGTTCAGCTAGATCCTCAAACAGTGGGAGTCATTGTACGTCTAGAAAGAGAAACCTTCCAGGTGAGTGTTTATGATTGTGTTATCCTCGTATTGTCTCATTACTCTGCCCAAAATGAACCAGATTTATTGATACAGGGGCCTGTTCTGTTATATTGGGTAATAGAGCACCGTAACAATAATTCAAGTCTTATTGCTATAATTACTATAATGCAGTGTAATTCCACCTGATATAGAGATATTGCTGCAATAGAGCCCGGTTCAGTGTGATGTAGAGATATTGCTGTAATAGAGCCTGTTCAGTAGAGATATTGCTGTAATAGAGCCTGTTTCAGTGTGGTGTAGAGATATTGCTGTAACAGAGCCCGGTTCAGTGTGATGTAGAGATATTGCTGTAATAGAGCCCGGCTCAGTGTGATGTAGCGATATTGCTGTAATAGAGCCCGGTTCAGTGTGATGCAGCGATATTGCTGTAATAGAGCCCGGTTCAGTGTGATGTAGAGATATTGCTGCAATAGAGCCCGGTTCAGTGTGGTGTAGAGATATTGCTGTAATAGAGCCTGGTTCAGTGTGGTGTAGAGATATTGCTGTAACAGAGCCCGGTTCAGTGTGGTGTAGAGATATTGCTGTAATAAAGCCCGGTTCAGTGGTATAGCATATTGCTGTAATAGATCCCGTTCAGTGTGGTGTAGAGATATTGCTGTAATAGAGCCCGGTTCAGTGTGATGTAGAGATATTGCTGTAATAAAGCCCGGTTCAGTGTGATGTATATTGCTGTAATAGAGCCCGGTTCAGTGTGGTGTAGAGATATTGCTGTAATAGAGCCCGGTTCAGTGTGATGTAGAGATATTGCTGTAATAGAGCCCGGTTCAGTGTGATGTAGAGATATTGCTGTAATAGAGCCCGGTTCAGTGTGATGTAGAGATATTGCTGTAATAGAGCCCGGTTCAGTGTGATGTAGAGATGTTGCTGTAATAGAGCCCGGTTCAGTGTGATGTAGAGATGTTGCTATAATAGAGCCTGGTTCAGTGTGGTGTAGAGATATTGCTGTAATAGAGCCTGGTTCAGTGTGATGTAGAGATATTGCTGTAATAGAGCCCGGTTCAGTGTGATGTAGAGATGTTGCTGTAATAGAGTCCGGTTCAGTGTGATGTAGAGATATTGCTGTAATAGAGCCTGGTTCAGTGTGGTGTAGAGATATTGCTGTAATAGAGCCCGGTTCAGTGTGATGTAGAGATATTGCTGTAATAGAGCCCGGCTCAGTGTGATGTAGAGATATTGCTGTAATAGAGCCCGGCTCAGTGTGATAGGAGTCTGATCGTTGCATTACATCACCTTGAAATTTGAATACCTTATACTTTTTGCAATTACTAAAGCAGAACAAAGAGTAGAAAAGATGGAGGCATCTTTGCCCCAGTGCTTTGGGTGATTGTACCAATGTAGTAGAATGTTTTTTTGTTTTCCATAGGTTCTGAACATGCATGGTAAAGTAGTCACAGTCAGACACCAGGCTGTCAACCGGAAGAAGGACAATCGCTTTGCTGTGGCTTTAGATTCTGAAGAGAACAATATCCATGTTAAGGACATCGTCAAAGTCATTGATGGACCACATTCGGTTAGGACATCCTCTTTTTATTCATTCTCACACTGCATTATTCACTTTCTTTCTCGCTCAATTTAATTACTTTTATTCTACATTACCCTTTCTCTGCTTTTAGGGCCGAGAGGGTGAAATTCGGCACTTATTCCGCAATTATGCATTCCTGCACTGCAAGAAGCTGGTTGAAAATGGTGGAATGTTTGTGTGCAAAACGCGTTACTTGGTTTTGGCTGGAGGTTCAAAGGTAAAGATGGGCACCCTAAATGGAGTGGGTGGGCTTCTTATTGTGCCTTCTAGTCTTCTGACCTAATGTCCTTTTACAGCCTCGAGATGTTACCAACTTTACAATTGGAGGGTTTGCCCCAATGAGTCCCCGAATAAGTAGTCCAATACATCCTAGTGGAGCAGGTATGACCCCTGAGCACATAATCAGAATGTCAGTGTCTTGTAGACCAATGAATTCACATTGTGTCCCGTTCCATCAGGTCGTGGTGGCATGGCTGGAGGAGGTGGTGGTGGTGGTGCAGGGAGGGGCCGAGGTCGTCGAGACAACGATCTCATTGGTCAGACTGTTAGAATCTCACAAGGTCCTTATAAAGGTAAGTGGCCGTTAAGTGGTCATTGTAAACGTTATATTTACCGTATACTGAGAGCTCCTTCTCACACTAAGTATAACTCTTTAAGGATCTTACATCTTCTCTTTTAGGATATATTGGGGTTGTGAAAGATGCCACGGAATCCACAGCCAGGGTGGAGCTTCATTCCACATGTCAGACCATCTCTGTGGACAGACAGCGCCTAACTGCTGTGTCAGTAACACTCTACAGTTTTACATCGATATTTAACACTGTACAAGCGCTTTTACCATGTATATATTTTAGTATCTGCCCTCGACTTATTGTCCGGGTGTCTTCACTTAAATTTCGGTACCAGAAGTAACATCAATTTCTTCATTGGCTGCTCAGTATGTTTAAGGTTCTTGTTTTTCTTGTCCAGTGGTTCTCGGCGTCCCGGAGGAATGACCTCTACTCATGCTCGCACCCCTATATATGGCTCCCAGACCCCCATGTATGGTACCGGTTCCAGAACTCCCATGTATGGTTCACAGACTCCACTGCACGATGGTGAGATACAGTGTTCACCTCCCCCACTTTATTTTTATATGATCGGATTTTAGTTTCCTTAACTTTTTAACTCTGTCATTGTTGCATTTCTTTGTTTCCTCCTAGCTTTAATCCAGTTTTTCCCCTTCACGCTTTTCTTACCTCCACCTTGTTGCAGGGAGCCGGACTCCTCACTATGGATCTCAAACACCTCTGCACGATGGAAGCCGAACCCCTGCTCAAAGTGGGGCCTGGGATCCCAACAACCCAAACACTCCTTCAAGGTGAGTGTGTCTCAAAACAGTAGATACTGTGTGTGCATGTTTTCCAGGTTCTCTTCATTGAGTGTATGCACTTTTTCTTCAGTCTGAGTGGGATTCTCCATCTGCCGGCATGTACGTGTGCTGGTTACTCTCCGTTCAGTCTGTATGCTTGACTACTGCTCAGCTCAACCTTCTACTAATTCCTATTGCACAGGGCGGATGAAGAATATGATTACAGATATGATGATGAACCATCTCCATCACCCCAAGGCTATGGTGGTACCCCTAATCCCCAGACTCCCGGATATCCTGATGTGCCATCTCCCCAGGTCAATGCTCCGTACCACCCTCAGACTCCAGGAACACCAGCCATGTGAGTGTATTGTTCAAGTTCGACTTCTCCTACTGCTTAAATTGTACAATTGTTGCCCAGTCGTCTACACTCACACATTGTGCCAATTCTGTCCACTCGAATATCATACAGACCTTACATTCACCTAATTCCTCACATAATCTCTTAAAGGTCTAACTTTTACAGCCATTTACACTGAATATCTTGTACAGGCTTCTTCAGCAAACCTCATGCCGCTTAGCACCCTCTTCAGTCACACTCATGTCTCGTCACACCTGCGTTTCATACATTCATCTTCAGGCTCTTAAATAAGCCTCTCACTTGCAATTTCTATCACTCACATTGCAATCTCCTTCTCTTCTCCTCATTTCTTCCTATTCAGGTACAACACGGACCAGTTCTCTCCGTATGCTGCTCCATCACCACAGGGCTCCTACCAACCAAGCCCAAGTCCACAAAGCTACCACCAAGTGGCCCCAAGTCCTGTGGGCTACCAGAACACCCACTCGCCTGCCAGCTACCACCCCACTCCATCACCCATGGCATATCAGGTAACAGAAACCATCCGAGCCTCTATTTGAATGGTATTTAGGAGTGATTTATTACATATGCTAATAATGTCTGTTTCTATAAAGGCCAGCCCTAGTCCCAGCCCTATGGGTTACAGTCCGATGACCCCTGGTGCCCCATCTCCGGGTGGATACAACCCGCACACGCCTGGCTCCTCCATAGAACAGATCTCGAGTGACTGGGTGACCACTGATATTCAAGTTAAAGTGAGAGACACTTACCAGGACAGCCAGGTCGTTGGACAGACTGGAATCATCCGCAGTGTCACGGTGAGTTAGAGCCTTTGGAATAATCTAAACTTTAGATTAGCATGAAGAAACCGAGGAGTCACAAACCTAGTGCCCCACAATGTTTGTGTAAATCTTCTCCAGAGCTCCAATGCTTTGGAATGAATAGCCGCACAATGCACCTTAGGCCACCTAACATCCTAAAATGTGCTTCCCTCCCATAATGGCTGCTGTCTCATCTCCCTGCACTGGTGGCAGATTGTATCACCTCTCCCATTGCCTTTCACGCTTGGCTTTTCCAGGCATCTAATACAGAAATCTTACAGGTCAGGCTGTCCCATCCCCTAACACTGAAATCTCCCCTCTGCATTCTATTACAGATCGTTGGGCTGTCCCATCCCCTAACACTGAAATCTCCCCTCTGCATTCTATTACAGATCGTTGGGCTGTCCCATCCCCTAACTCTGAAATCTCCCCTCTGCATTCTATTACAGATCGTTGGGCTGTCCCATCCCCTAACACTGAAATCTCCCCTCTGCATTCTATTACAGATCGTTGGGCTGTCCCATCCCCTAACACTGAAATCTCCCCTCTGCATTCTATTTCAGATCGTTGGGCTGCCCCATCCCCTAACACTGAAATCTCCCCTCTGCATTCTATTACAGGTCGTTGGGCTGCCCCATCCCCTGGTACTGGAATTATAACTTACCTCTTTGCTCTCTTTCAGGGTGGTTTATGTTCTGTGCTGCTGCAGGACAGTGAAAAAGTGATCAGTATCTCTGGAGATCACCTGGAGCCAGTCACCCCAACAAAGAATAGCCGGGTAATGCATCTTAGTGAGCACATAATAGGATTGCTTGATCCCTGTCACTGTTCCTTACATTGACACCCATCTTTCTCTTTGCTGTAGGTAAAGGTGATTTTAGGGGAGGATCGTGAAGCGATGGGCGTCCTGCTCAGTATTGATAACGAAGATGGTATTGTCCGCATGGATCTGGATAATAATATAAAAATCCTCAACCTTCACTTTTTGGGCAAATTGGAGTCCTGAGCTTGGGTGGGAGCAGTGCTGGGGTAGCTGTATATTGGTATTGGGGTTTAAAACACATAAGACCAGGTGTGACTAGTCAGTGTGTTTGTATAGTGATAATCACACCCTACACCATGCATTTTGTAATATCTCCCCAAATAAAGGATTCTATGCAGCTACTGTGCATCTGGCCGGCTTCTGCCATGTCTTGCGTCCTGTGCACAGTCACACCAATGGCAGTCCGCACTCAGATTTTATCAAGGAAGCTTTGAGTGTTTGTTTTCATTCTCCACTCATCTGCAGCAGACCTGGAATATTATTTTTTTTTTTTTTTTTTTAAAACATTATTTGCGCTTGTTTTTGCTGAAACAGAGGCTGTGTATTCTGTTATAAATTCCATGTGTGATATTTATATGGTGCTCTCAATAAACAAGACAAAATTTGGCTTTGGTTATTTTCTCAAAAAGGGGCTTCAGTCCACTCTTTGTAACAATCTGTGAATAGTGAAAGAAATGGTTGACATCATGGAATTTTAAGGTAACATGGCTCAAAAGGGCACATTTACATTATTAAAATCCTAACTGTGGTACTACGTGATATGACTGAGCGTGGATGTGTTCTGGCCTAAAGCTACATTGCTTTTATAGGTTTCAATCCTCAAACACTACAGCCTTTTTTGTTCACATTTCTGACATGCGTTACCAGCGTCCAGCATCTAAATATTAAATTCTTCTGGTTGTCAGATTAAATGTGGATCAATGATGGTTTGGATTAAGTGAATTAGATAAGAGCTCAGTGATACCGTCAGCGTCTTGGAACCACTTGTCTGATGCTCTTACAAGGATCCTTGATGGGTCAATAAAATTAGTTAAGTTGGGCAACAGTAAGAATTGTTTTTTTTTGGTGCTCTGTGATAAATCATAAAGCATCTACATTACTGTTTTATTGCTGCAGAGCTCTGGGATAGTACACACTGCACGTAACAGAGGTTTAACAGTGGAGCTCTGGGATACACATTACTGAGTTGCATTTCTGCAGAGCTCTGGGATACACACCACATTGTGGGATCATGCACATTACTGAGAGTTGTGGAGCTGTGGGATAATGCACATTGCTGAGAGTTGCATTGCTGCAGAGTTCTGGTGTAATGCACATTGCGGAGAGTTGCATTGCTGCAGAGCTCTGGTATAATGCACATTGCTGAGAGTTGCATTGCTGCGGTGTTGTGGTATAATGCACATTGCTGAGAGTTGCACTGCTGCAGGATAATGCACATTGCTGAGAGTTGCATTGCTGCGGCGTTGTGGTATAATGCACATTGCTGAGAGTTGCACTGCTGCAGGATAATGCACATTGCTGAGAGTTGCATTGCTGCGGCGTTGTGGGATAATGCACATTGCTGAGAGTTTCATTGCTGCGGGATAATGCACATTGCTGAGAGTTGCATTGCTGCGGCGTTGTGGTATAATGCACATTGCTGAGAGTTGCATTGCTGCGGCGTTGTGGTATAATGCACATTGCTGAGAGTTGCATTGCTGCGGCGTTGTGGTATAATGCGCATTGCTGAGAGTTGCATTGCTGCGGGATAATGCGCATTGCTGAGCGTTGCATTGCTGTGGGATAAATGCGCATTGCTGAGAGTTGCATTGCTGCGGAGCTCAGGTACAATGCACAATGTTGAGAGTTGCATTGCTGCGGAGCTCAGGTACAATGCACAATGTTGAGAGTTGCATTGCTGCGGAGCTCTGGGACACTGCCCTGCATGTTACTGTTGTGGAGCTCTGGGATTGTTAATGAGCTAACGATCTCCAGTGATATTTTATGATCTGTATTTTTGGGTTATAACCCGGAGAGAGGCGGATCTCCTATTCCCCAGCTTCGCTATTTACTATGAGGCGGCGGTAGGACATTATAAGGTGAGAGCTCTCAATGGACGAATGTCCTTCACTAGCGACATTATTCTCAGTGAGCTTGTGCTCGGGTGTATAGCGCTCGGACACGTGGTCTCCGTTCGGCGCTCTGATTGGCTGCATTGTAGAAGGTTCTTATTGGTTGGATGGATACCCAGCTGTGATTGGCTGTCAGGTCAGACATTCCATCCAACATGGCGGCTGCGATGGGTCCTGCGTGCGGGAGGTCAGGGCGGCTCTTGCGGTTCCTGGGGCCTCGGACAGCGCGGGGCAGCCGGAGCCTGAGCTCGGTTACCGGCCCGGGGGGACTGGCGGGGGCCGCGCTGCGGGAGGTAACCGGAGGGGGAGCGGGGGGCACCTACCGACCGACTACACCGAGACTGACTGACACCTACCGGCACCTACCGCACTGACTGACTGACAGCCACCCCC
>OW240920.1:9962918-9985597 GCA_933207985.1 Pelobates cultripes | reverse complement strand
GACCCCGATACCCTCCCCGCCTAACCTGGCCCTAGACTGACCCCGATACCCACCACTGTCTCACCTAGCTTCTGACACAATTCCTCACCTAACCCAGATTGATATAATACCTTTTCATGCATGACTATAATATTAACTCCTTACTTTGACTTTCCCTCTCCTCGCAAACAGAGAAAATTTGTGCACACATAATATCCAAAAGGCAGAGTTTAATTCATGAAATGGTACAGTAACGTTTTGCTTCAAATCCTGAGCCTTTACGAATACCTTCCCCTGGCTGACTCTTTAACCCAAACCGGTCACATTCCCCCACCTCATTCCAACCCATACCATCGTCCTTTCCATGTGTTACCTAACCTAACACTTTCCTGGCCCTTCTCCCAGACTCGGTCCACCGGCTTCTCCCAGCCCGTGATTGCCTTCCTGTACTCTGCTTACCATACTCAGCCCACACTATTGGCTGCTCCTACTTATTGCAGTCCCAGCTTATCACCTTTACCTGCGATAACTAGATCCCGTCTGTCAACTTCCACTGCCTGACCCATCTCTCTATATAATCTCCAGAATCCCGGAGATGACTCTGACGAACAGCAGAAGAAACAGAACACTGCAAATACCAGAAAGATTATTTTGCGAGTTTCTGGATTGATGGGGGTTTTGGCTGGTGGTGCCCTGGTCTATGTATTTGGTAAGAGAAACAATGTAGAGAAGAGTTTGTAATATCTGGGTCACTGTAGACAAGACCAGAGCAGGGAAAATCTCACAAAGGAAAATTATATTAAACAGCTTCCCACATAGAAGTAGAGTATCTTACCATTTATAGTGATCTTTTATTTCACTGTAATGGAAGCCCTTGGCTCATGGAAGGGCTTAGGGCCCGACCCGAAGAGCCCTTACAGAATTAAAAGGGGTTCCTATAGCTCCTGGGTATCCCTAGATGCTTCATAACTCTTCCACCATTCTCTCCAAATAGCGCTGTGATTGGTGGTCAATGGACAAAGCAACAATTGATCAAAGGTGCACCGGACGTCGGTACAGTTCTGAAACTTATCTCCCAGTCAGGTGGTTGGTTTGCAGATTGGGCCCAGGTGATCCCCAGAGTCTCCAAACTCCGGTTGGGGGACATAGAAAGCAACCAGGGCTCCATCACATATCTCAGATATTGTCTGAATAATAGAACAGTACCGTTTCATTTCTAAATGGTTGTTTCTCCGCCCCAAAACCCCAAAATTATGGAAAGGATCAACAAATAAATAAAAACTGTGTGTGTAAAAAAAAAAAAAAGCTTAAACCTTCACTCCAAGCACCACAACAGCCTGTTTACACATTGCGCTGTTAGAGTTCCTTTGTCACTGAACAGTGTCTTGTATCTGCCGCTCCTAGTAACAACAAAGCAAGACTTTTCACCTTCTCCTCTGCCATTTGGATCAAGTTGCGCACGTTCATCCCATGTCAGGTTGTGTTCTGTTATATCTCTGCACACAGTCTTTGATCAGGGTAAAGGCAGCTGTGGCGTGGCATTGTTTGGGCCTTTTTTTTTTTCTTTTTCTTTAAAGCAGTTTTACCTCTCTGGTCTGAATGGGGGCTGAACTGGATAACTGCAATAATCTCTGCTAGTCAATAAAACCCATAGACCAAAATAAGAGGCCTGATTAGTGCAGCCCCTTTTTGGTCTTCCTACTTTTGTAGTGAATTAGCAGAAGGTTTTTTTGTTTGTTTGTTTTGTTTTTTAATTTTTTTTTATATAATGCATTAAATTGGGGTCACTAAGATCACATTTAATTGAAAAGAAGTTTGCAGAGCAAATTGCTGTTTTATTGTGTATCTTTGTCGCTTTGGGGATGGAAGAGTTGTCCTCTGTTTCCTGTATGAATGTACCTTTTATTTTATTTTTCAAAGATCATTCTCTCTAAATTTTAAATTCTCAGAGACAGAGGTGAGAAAGGGATAAGGGAATCTCATAACGTATTCTGGGATAAACTGAATACAGTTAAACCATAAATAGCACAGATATTTTAAGCAAGTCCGTCTCAAAGAAAAAGGGAAATGCAATCTGTCATTTGTTATTGGAAATGTATGTGCTTATTAAAGGGACACTATAGGCACCAAAACAACTTTAGCTTAATGAAGCAGTTTTGGTGTATAAATCATGTCCTTGCCGTCTCACTGCTCAATTATTTGGCATTTAGGAGTTAAATCACTTTATTTATACAGCCCTAGTCACACCTCCCTGCATGTGACTTACACATCTTTCCTAAACACTTCCTGAAAAGGAAGATATGTTGGATTCCTTAATTGCATGGTCTGTTTAATCTAGAATTTCTTATCTCCTGCTCTTAGTGGCTTCCTACACCCTGCAGGAACTTACAATGTGTTTTTTTTTGTTTGTTTTTTTAACACTTTCTGCACCACGAGAGGGGTCTGTCTGTAGTTTCCCTTTAAGTTTCATATACAGAGCAAGAGATTAAAAACTGCTAAAGTAATATCTGAAACCATTTTGTTATGCAGGCTGTGTCAGTCAAGACCAGGGGATGTGTGTCTAGGGCTACATAAACAGAAGCAAAAGTCACTTAACTCCTAAATGGCATCTGCATCTACTCCCCCCATTTCTATAATTTATTTACTTCTGTAATGCAACTGTGTTTCTATCCACAGGCAGTAACTCTGTGGACGAGCAGGGGAATAAGGTGAGCTCTCACTATGTGCATCCATCACATTGATCTATTTCATACCAATATCCCAGGTAAAACTCAGAATATTGTAGTTGGTCTATAATAAAAGCGACACTGTCACTCCTGCCCCTGAAAAATTAGTATTTCATAAATATATAATCTCTATAAAACTCATTTCACTGAAATTTTTAACCCAGTCAAGCGATTTACATAGACAATGTAGAGGGATTAGTTTGTCTGTATTTCTCATTCGCCTGATTTTTCTCAGGGACTCTGGGTGGAGCTACAGAGTCAATCCTGATAGCTGTCACCAGTGACGCCAGGAGGGAATTGGTTCTAGCTTTGGAGGATCCCGCGGTCTTGTGGGATCCTCCATAGACAGACCTCAATGCTCTCGCTTATGTCGGCTCCAAAGAGGACCAGCTGTAGACTCCACCTTACCTGCTTTCTCGGACCACCAACAGCAATGTCACTGTCGTAGGTCTTTATGATTTTGGCAAAGTCCACAGACTTTGACAGTGCCGCTATAATTCGATGTGTCAATTCTGTGATATATTAACACTCATCTTTTAGTGTTCCTAACCTCTTTACAGATAAGTGAATTAATTTGATTCAGATTCTAGCCTACCCATCACTTAATTCCTGCAATGCAGGCGCTTGGGGCTAGTTCATGGATCGTGCCCCCTCTGTAGGCTTACACGGCTTTACTGCCAGGCAGGGAGGGTACAGAATGGGCTGAACGTGAACATTTTTAAATATGTTGCTGGATCGCAGTACATTTATTTGAGTTAATATGTGCATAAACACTATATTAAAGTGCTTTAATATTAACCATAATGCTTTAATCTCACAAGATGTGACCCTGAACTAATAAGACCGCTAGATACCCCCATCCAGACTGATTGTAGTTTAGTGGCCTTGCTTTGGCCTCCTGCCCAATCACAGAGTTCAGTGCTATTCTGTATTCTATAGCTGTTATCATTTTACCAATAGAGGTCAGTGCACTCTGAAATTGTTGTTGGGCAATGTTTTCTATTGCCCACTAGGTGGCAGCTTGATGCTATCTTATTTAGTTTTTTTACGTGGATATTATTTATAAAGTGCCAATAAATTCTGCAGTGGTGTACAATGGATAGTAAATGAGACTTTATTACCCCCTGCACCCCGACTTATTTTTGCTGTATGAAAGTAGCATTTTACTGTAATAATGGCAGCTGGTATCTGCTTTCAGAATGAGCAGTGGCTATGGAGTCTTAGTCGCAGTTCTTGTCCCACACACCAGGCTGTCACTGTGACAATCTAAGAGCAAGAAAATAGGAGAAAAACACAAAACCAGGTGTATAACACTAAAAGAAATCAATTACAAACCGGAAAATCTGTGTGGACATGTTTCCAATGCAGTTTGTAAAATGTCGCATAGCGTAATGCAGCAAATCTCATGTATAGTGTTAGCATCGCCCTTCCAGGGTATAAAGGGTGACGAATCCTCCTCCTGTTTCTATATATAAAACAAAAAATAGCCACAATAGGACGAAACACAGCCTTTATTTGTTTTTTATTTTCCTTTCTCCTGACATACCGCCGATACTGGAGATACGCCCAATATGTCTTCACGTGTGTAATGCGATATTATAGGAGTTGGATTCTTTACCCGATATATCTTGGAAGGGCGATGCTGTTTGTTTGTGATTGCATTACACTATACAATTTATTTGCCGTATTACGCCATGTGCCACGATTCCGTGGAAACATCCACACAGACTGGAATCTATCTCTTTTGGTGTTATACACGGGGTGTTGTGTTTTTCTCCTATTGTTTTGCTTTTAGATTTTCTTTGGTGTATTTGTGAGATACACTTGGGAGGGTTTTATATTGTGCTTTGCTCATGTTGTTTAGTGTTTTATTCCAGTTTCTACGTTTGTCACTGTGACAGTGGGAGCGCGCAGGGGTTAAGCCGTGTTGTGTATGCTGTGGTCCATTCCCAGATGCCACACTGCAGGAGGTAGTTTACCATGGCTAGTAACGTTTCATCCCTGGCTACTAGCATATGATTGGAAATTGGGAGCCCTGTATAATCACTGTTCAGCCAGATTATACATGAAAAAACAATAGATAAAAGGACAGAAACAGAGGGGAGGTAGTTATCTAATCCATGTCATACAATCAGGGCTCCACATTTTTATTTGTCATCTGTCAGCTGCAGCCTGTTATATGTTTAGCCTCTAGGGGGCAGAGATGGCTGCATATTATGCTGCTTGTACGGGAAAATAAATCTAATGCTCAGTGCAATGAGTGTCAATGTCCCTGCTAAAAGTTATTTGTCTTAAAACGCCTCCAGCCTTCTCCACTAAAATCCTTGCACTCTCCGTAAATAGGAAACCAGGTACAATTTTAAATGAGCCTTATGAGTTTAGCCTGAGTCGCAGTCCGAGATGGGGCTGTTATTGAAGTCTGAAATGTGGCCTGGGCACCATTCTGCTATTGGTATCTGAATCATACCCGCAGGGAGACACATGTGGCCTGGGCATCGTTCTGTTATTGGTGTCTGAATCTGAATCATACCCGCAGGGAGACACATCTGGCCTGGGCATCGTTATGTTATTGGTGTCTGAATTTCCTAGAAGTCATAATTTGACCGACCGCACGCATGGTCCCATGCCCAAAACCATTTCAGAGAATCAGGGCTTGCGGCCGGTCTAGTTCGGTAGTTTAAAACCGAACAAACTACCGAACCTAGTCAATTTTCTTACCCTGGAGCTTGTTCCCCTCATCCAGACTAACGATTCCACGAACAGTGCCCATCTAAGTTATGTAGAACCGAACGCAATGGTGGCGATGATGGAAGTCCAGCGGTGTTCAGGGGTTTCCGCGTCCGATTTTTTTTGTTCCGTGTGATTTCATGCCCAAACACCGCTGCCTGCATTTGCGGGAACAAGATGGTCGCCACCCATACAATCAATTAGAACACTGCGGTTAGAATTGTTACCAAGTGTTAATAAGGTTTAACAAGCTCTGGGTTGTCTCTGGTTTGTGCGTTTGTTTGGTTCCCGAATTATATAACCCCAAATGCACAAACAAAGCCTCTTCAAAGTATATTAGCCTGGTCTATTGCAGGGGGGCATAGTTCTGAGGCTGGCAAGCAGGCCCCTCCAAGAACACGTGGCAGAGGCATTTCTGCTTCAGAAACATACCTGCAGGGAGATACATGTGGCCTGGGCATCGTTCTGTTATTGGTGTCAGAAATTGAATTCTACCCGCAGGCACATTGCCAGCTCTGGTTGGGATCACTGCCAATCTTTTCAAGAACATAGAAAGATTTTATAATGATGTTATTATAGGAATTTGTAATGTGATCTTGACATATGAGGAGAAATGACGAAATTGGGGGCAATTGTATGAAGTTATAATACAACCTATGCCACATTTTTATAACTTTTTATGTTAAAATTCACTACATTTTGTTTTTGTCAAATGAATGTGCCTTTGATTTGTACCATTAAAGGCATCCTTGAGCATCACATTAGATGAAGATCCCCTGGTTTCTCATACAGTCTATATTTTAGGGATTTAGTGAGGGGATGTATCAGCTGGTTAGATAATCACATCACTTGCTTTTTGAGAAGCAAGGAACACAATAGAGCATTACTATATATTATAGTTTAAAGTGGAAATTGTATTGCAATTCTGTATTTTGTTTTTTTTACTCGGTGTGTGTATATTTTACACATTATTTTATAGCTTGATAAAAGCCTGCTAAGCTCCAAATGTAGCTATGCCACTAACCGTGGTTGTAATAAAAGAAAAATAGAATTACTGTGAATTTAGTTTATTTTTTCTATATATGGTCTGGGTGTTACTCAAGTTTCTGGCATCCAGAATGTAGCCGTGATCTCTTTAGGAAGGAATTAAACCAGTTTCCATCAGACTGTGTGAACACTCTAGTTTATAGGCTTTAAATGCTGTGACGAGGAAGCTTTCATTGATGTTAGAGTGCAAGCTTTGAATCCCTCTTGTGTGTCTTAGATCTCTGACTGTTTGCGTTTTTCACAATGTGACTAGGTGCGACAGACGGGCTGGTGGCGTTGGGTTTATGCCTTTTGATTAGGGCTTCCTCTTCACCTTGGCCTTTTGTATGGAAAATGTTTGTGAAGCTGTCCCTCCTTGTCCTGGGAGATGGACATACTTCAAAGGGCAGACATCACAGGGATGTGACAAGTGTGCCTCGTGTCACCTGCGGGGACAGTTACTGGATGAAAGGCCTCCTGCTGGTGTCTGGATGGGGTATAGGGCTGCTGACTGACACCATTTGAAGTTACACAACTGTGTGAAAAGCAAGGAAATGGCAGGAGATCTGTGTGATGGAGCAAAGGATAGTTCCGTTTTTATTAAGTGTTGAGAAGGTTAATCTTCATTGTCTTATCAAATCCTCTGCAAGAAAATATATCTTTATTGATTAGATTATTTGCATTGCTTCTTAACATGACTTATAATAAATAGAGTGGTATTATTTTATACATTTGCCAGTTTTCTGATTTTATAATAATCCAAGTGCTGATTCTATAGTTAACTTCTTACATAAAAGTCCAGATAATAAACGTTCCTACTAATGCTTGAAAGGCCACCTCTTCAGTGGCAGAAGAAGGCTTGTGTTCATTTGCATGCAATCATTATTACTAGGTTATAACAGAGGTTTTATAATACGAAGGGGGACAGTGTTGATATCTGTGACTGTCTCAGAATGAATTGCCCCAGCATGGAAAGCACATTTTATGATCGTTTAATATGATGTCTCTAGATCCCGAAATGACATCACTATTGTTTTACACGTTTCAGTGTTCTGTATCTTTATTGGGATCATTTCATATTCGGGTAAGTGTTTAGTGTAGGAGTTAATGCATGGTTAACGGGAAGAACTTTCCTGTAAGCGTAGCATAGGGACATGTTCCAATGCTGTCAGAGATTAATGGGAGTTGGAGTCCCAGGCAGGAGCTATTTTCATTTGCCACTGACTATCTAACATCTGGCAGAGCTGGATGTGTATGTCCTAGTTTTGCTAGAAATTAGGGGCACCCAGACTGTACGTGATCTGTGCATTATTACCCATTCACCATCTGTGCTGTACATGACCCTAAAACATTTTCTGCACATTAAACTGACCGGGAGATCACATGGTTAGATTCACAGATAGGGTGTGTAGATATGTGTAATACTGTGTGTGTGTGTGTGTAATACCGTGTGTGTAGATGTGTGTAATACTGTGTGTGTGTGTGTAATGCGGCAGATCACTGTGCATGTCTTAGCTATAAATCTGGTTCTCTAATTGTACAGATTGTTTCTTTATATTATATATTGTCAGTAGAATGTATTCCGAACACGGACTGTGAAGCCCTGTGTACAGAGCGAGCTATAATAATCCTTGTGATGGATGCTTTGATCTTCCATCTGCTTCCTATCGCCGTCATTCATTTGTGTCTCACCGTTTTGTGATTAAAGCCCACACTTCTCAGACAGGTTATGGCACACTCTGCGATGGGGCTCCCAGGCTTCGATGTTTATTGTGTTTCACACCTTGTACAATGTCCTCTTTTCGCAATCTTCTTCCTCCATCACTCACCTTTTTTTCCAGTGCTCCTCCTCCTTGGCTGAGATAATCAACCTTGATGATCTTATCCAATTCAAAGCATTGGGAGGCTATTGCGCACTCACGCAGAACACAGCGTCTTCTCATAGAGCTGCGTTGAATCAACTAATCTCTATGGGGAGAGTTAAGCATCTTCATGCAGAGCGTGGAGACGCTGAACATAGATGCTGCACACTATGCAGCACTTCCCCAGGAAGCACCTCTTGTAGCCATCTGAGTAGTGGCCACTAGAGGTGTTCATAGGCTGTAATGTAAACACTGCATTTTCTCTGGATAATTCTACTCACCAGAACAAGTACATTAAGCTGTAGTTGTCCTGGTGACTATAGTTTCCCTTTAATGCCCATCATGTGAAACCACCTGTTAAGACACCCCTGGCACAAAGGAGTGAAACTGCCGTTTAGTTAAGCTTCCCCTTCCTCAATAATGCAGACTCAATTCGTATATACTCCAACCGTACGAACTGCAACCAGGGGAATGCGCCAATCTCCCGAACGGGATCCGTATGGATGCTCCAAGCTCCCGAACAATAAATCCACGAATCACGGCTAACAGCCGAACAAATATATCCTCCAAGCGGCTTACGGTTCCAGCAATCAGTCGCTAACCGTGTGTAGTAAATCCCTCCAATAACGAGACCAAGCTCATATAATATTCCCAGAATGCATCCTGGTTTCTTCCCCTCTACCCTGGAGATAATTGAGAAGTAATTCAAATATCTCCAGGACAGAGGCAAATCGCCATTTTAAATAAAGCCTGAAAAACACATAAAAATAAATAATTACACAACTACCGAACATTTTATATTTGTGTAACACATCCCCAGATAGCCTGGATCTGAGTGCATATTCTTAGCGAATAGCGCTCAGATCTCATACGCACAGTTCAATCGCCATGGAGTCAAAGTCTATTAGTCTTTCGGTAAGAGATTGATACCGTGGGAAGGCTATCTGGGTTAAGTCCATTCGTATAATCCAAACTCCCAAACGGGCCGGTGTTCGCATGCCTTGACGAACGAGAAGGGCGGTCTGTAGTCTCAGCAGTCTCAGAAAAAGTGTCAGTTTTTAGTTCCATAGATTCCGCACCGAACACCGCTGGTCTTTCGCATGGTTTAAGATGGCCGCCACCTCGTGGTCGACATACGAACGACGACCACCCTGCATTCGGTTATAATTAAGAGGTGTCTGCTGTTAACCACAACGTTCTAATTGGGATCAAGAGGTTAACCAGCAGCACACTTCTCTTCTGGGTGGCCGTCCGTTCGGTAAGTTCATTCGGTAAAAAGTCAGAAATGCGAATAGGGGCATTCGGACAGGTAATTCCACGAAAGGAAGGCAAACTAGATGAACCAGCAATATTAGTCTTACAGATGAATCTGTCACACCATCCTATTGGATTAAAGGGGAACTTTCATTCCTCTGCATTTTACACTATTAAATAAAACATTGATAAGTGTTTCTGTTCCTTTTTACAATATAACAGAATAAGAACAGACCTTTAAAATTCTAGCGCAATCCGTAGATACACAGGAGACAAATTAGGGACTGACTTAACTTGTGTAATTGCCGATGGTGTGTGGTCCCCAGGGCATGCACTTACCATATGGTACCAAGTAACCCAGAAATAAGCAATACCTTATTGTGTGATTTTATTGTAAATCTCACTAATCAGGCTGAATCTGTGCCACTCTGGAGTCCATAATTCATTGTTCGGAACCATTTTATTTTGGCACAATCCACCTACTGCTTGCCTGTGCCTTCTGTGGGAATTGCTGCCAGTTTGTCACATTATTATTGTATAGCACTGTGGAATTTGGCGCTTTATAAATAACGTATTCAATGTAAATAAAGTAATATTAATTACTGTCACTGGTAGAATATCTGGAAGCCTTAGTGCTTGTAATTACAGAAACAAACCGCAGATGCTTATTGATTTGTGAGACCTCACAAAAAGTAAATGAACGATGGCAGACATGAGATGAAGATCTTGGCCAGACGCGTTTTGTTTTGGTCACTGTTTGAGAAGTGGTCCTTTAATGCAAAAATCTGCTGCATGATTCAAACTAAGAACATACGTTTAAATATAGTTATGAAAGTGGTTTTGCTTTTTTCCTTTCATTCCTTAATACATTTTGTTTATTGCAATCTTCATTTATCGCTAGTTGAATATTTTCCCATTGCTTATTTGTCTGTAAATGCTATAATTTGCTGTTTAAACCTGCGTAGCGTGCAGTAAGCAGCCAATATCTGTGCACTATATACAGATCGTTAGCGCGCAGTAAGCAGCCTATATCTGTGCACTATATACCGATCGTTAGCGCGCAGTAAGCAGCCTATATCTGTGCACTATGTACAGATCCTTAGCTTGCAGTAAGCAGCCTATATCTGTGCACTATATACAGATCCTTAGCTTGCAGTAAGCAGCCTATATCTGTGCACTATATACAGATCCTTAGCGTGCAGTAAGCAACCTATATATGTGCACTATATACAGATCATTAGCTTGCAGTAAGCAGCCTATATCTGTGCACTATATACCGATCCTTAGCTTGCAGTAAACAGCCTATATCTGTGCACTATATACCGATCGTTAGCGTGCAGTTAGCAACCTATATCTGTGCACTATATACCGATCGTTAGCGCACAGTAAGCAGCCTATATCTGTGCACTATGTACAGATCCTTAGCTTGCAGTAAGCAGCCTATATCTGTGCACTATGTACAGATCCTTAGCTTGCAGTAAGCAGCCTATATCTGTGCACTATATACAGATCCTTAGCTTGCAGTAAGCAGCCTATATCTGTGCACTATATACAGATCATTAGCGTGCAGTAAGCAGCCTATATCTGTGCACTATATACCGATCCTTAGCTTGCAGTAAACAGCCTATATCTGTGCAGCTATACCTATATCTGTTAGCGTGCAGTAGCAACCTATATCTGTGCACTATATACCGATCGTTAGCGCGCAGTAAGCAGCCTATATCTGTGCACTATATACAGATCCTTAGCTTGCAGTAAGCAGCCTATATCTGTGCACTATATACAGATCCTTAGCTTGCAGTAAGCAGCCTATATCTGTGCACTATATACAGATCCTTAGCGTGCAGTAAGCAGCCTATATCTGTGCACTATATACCGATCGTTAGCGTGCAGTAAGCAACCTATATCTGTGCACTATATACCGATCCTTAGCTTGCAGTAAACAGCCTATATCTGTGCACTATGTACCGATCGTTAGCGTGCAGTAAGCAGCCTATATCTGTGCACTATATACAGATCCTTAGCTTGCAGTAAGCAGCCTATATCTGTGCACTATATACAGATCCTTAGCTTGCCGTAAGCAGCCTATATCTGTGCACTATATACCGATGGTTTATGCATTGTCTGCACCTACTTATTACTCCTGTCTCTCTCTTCTGCAGATACCTGATGAATTTGACAGCGGTAAGTAAAGCAGCCCAGTTAGGTGTCCTGAACCTGACACTAAATTACAATTTTCTGTATAGGGCCAACATATTCTGCAGCGTTGTACAATGCAAGACAAACATTTAATTCTAACACTGCATGTGTGACATATGGAAACAGAAGGTGAAGAAGGCCCAGCCCCATGAGCTTACAATCTCCCTGCAGTAACCCTTTCATGCTGGACTCCTTCTGTGCTGTGTAATGCACTCAGGGGACCTAATTCTAATTTCCCAGAATCGCATCATTTACCGTTATTTTCTTGCCACTCGAATTGATCCTTACACAGACGGCATGGAGTGAAAGTGGTCACAGGGCTCAGCTGTGCAGTTAGCATAACAATACCCCCCACCCCCTCACACATGGGCTTATGGGGATTTAACCGCAGAGTTAGTGCAAACGGATAATCAGTGCAGGTCCCAGTGTCATCAGGCACAGCAGCTTTCTCAGTATTCGTTCAATAACTTCATGCTTTTGTCTTGTCATAGATTTTATGCCTTCACTGTGTCTTCCTCCGTTCTGTTGGTTTCACTGACCCGCCACATGCGCTGCTTTCCTCCCCAATCACACTGCGTTCCCTTCTCTTACTCTGTGTTCTTCCCTATCTCACTTTGTGTTCTTTCACCATGCTCTTTCTCCCCTGAACAATCCTTGCGTTATTTTTACCCCCTGCCCCATTGCTTTCTACCCCATCCCCCAGTTTTCCCTGCATGTTCTTTTCCTATTCTCTGTTTTATCTCTCCCATGCTTTCCTTTGTTTTATTTCTTCTGACAGGTTCTCCCATCCTATTCTTTCCCTCCTGCTGGTTTCTCCCATCCTTTACTACAGCTTTCTTGCTGAATTCGCCCATCCTTTCCGTTATCTCTCCTGCCTGGTTCTCCCATCCTTTCCGTTATCTCTCTTGCCCGCTTCTCCCATCCTTTCCGTTATCTCTCCTGCCCGGTTCGCCCATCCTTTCCATTATCTCTCCTGTCGGAATTCGCCATTCCATTCCGTTATCTCTCCTGCCAAATTCGCCCATCCTTTCCGTTATCTCTCCTGCCCGCTTCTCCCATCCTTTCCGTTATCTCTCCTGCCCGCTTCTCCCATCCTTTCCGTTATCTCTCCTGCCCGCTTCTCCCATCCTTTCCGTTATCTCTCCTGCCCGCTTCGCCCATCCTTTCCGTTATCTCTCCTGCCCGCTTCGCCCATCCTTTCCGTTATCTCTCCTGCCCGCTTCTCCCATCCTTTCCGTTATCTCTCCTGCCCGCTTCTCCCATCCTTTCCGTTAGCTCTCCTGCCCGCTTCGCCCATCCTTTCCGTTAGCTCTCCTGCCCGCTTCGCCCATCCTTTCCGTTAGCTCTCCTGCCCGCTTCGCCCATCCTTTCCGTTATCTCTCCTGCCCGCTTCGCCCATCCTTTCCGTTAGCTCTCCTGCCCGCTTCGCCCATCGTTTCCGTTAGCTCTCCTGTCCGCTTCGCCCATCATTTCCATGATCTTTCCTGTTGGGTTCTCCCTGAGTTTGAGCTGGCTCAGCTATTGCCGTTTGCTTACTCTGTCAGTCTGTCTTGTTATTTCAGACCCTCCTTTTGTACAGCAAGTTAGAAGAACGTACAAATATTTCAAAGATTATCGTCAGGTGAGTGTTCCTTTTTCTCCT
Source organism: Pelobates cultripes (assembly GCA_933207985.1). Taxonomy (NCBI): domain Eukaryota; kingdom Metazoa; phylum Chordata; class Amphibia; order Anura; family Pelobatidae; genus Pelobates; species Pelobates cultripes. The sequence continues at coordinate 9,972,182 of OW240920.1, read as the reverse complement.
CACAAAGTCTCCAACCAACGTTTGTCTTCATTCTCACCGTGTTTTCTCTCTTTCACAGATGATAATTGAGCCTACGAGTCTCAAGCTTCTGCCCGATCCCTTAAAGGAACCATATTACCAGCCACCCTACACATTGGTCCTAGAGTTAACCGGCATCCTGCTGCACCCAGAGTGGTCGGTGTGTATTCTCCAAACGTCATCCAGATTGTCTCCACTGTTCCCTGATCTGTCTTGGCCGGTTGGATGATCAGTGTCTGTCCTGTCCCCATCTTCTTATTGTTTTTCACTGTTCCCATTCCCTAGGGCCCAGGGTTGCTCTTGCTGCACCCTCATTCCGCCCCCTTTGTCAGTTTTTTCTCGTTGCTTTTCTAATCCTGAGTTCTTTTCAGTTAGTGACTGGTTGGCGATTTAAAAAGCGGGCAGGCATCGATAACTTGTTCCAACAGCTGGCTCCTCTCTATGAGATTGTTATATTTACATCTGAAACAGGACTGGTAAGTGATTGCTTTGTGTTTGCACTATAATATACTGTGTGTGATATCAGAGCTTCTTCCGATCACTTCTCGTGCCTTTTCTCTCTCAAAGACTTATCCCTTCCAGCTTTAAAATCACTATAGTTATTATTACACTTTATTTATAAAATGCCATCACATTCCGCAGCGCTTTTCAATGATGTGTGTACAGAGAAAAAGCCAAAGGTACAAGATATCTGAGACCATAGGAGATTTTACAAATCTAGGAGGAGTTGGGGTCCCTGTTCCCATGGGAACTTACAATCTTGATACAATTTTTTGAGATGCTCTGTATTCATGTGAATTCTAGAAGAGAACACACAGAGGAGACCATACTCCACACGATATTCTGTTAGAAGACATTACCCATGTTTATGTTATCCACTCCTTTCTACATATATGTGAAGGAATAGGCTGGGTTAAAGATGGAGCCTTTTTCCCCCTCTCTTCAAGTCATCTTAACAGCTAGGATCTTCGTCTCTTCAGAAAAATACCTGAATTTCCCTGATTTACTGCAAACCTGCTATTTCTCTGTGTAGGGATTTATGTGATATGTTCAGTGGTCACGAGTAGTTTCATTTATGAAGAAACATAAATGCACTGACATAGGCTGCAACGTCATACAACGGATATTCAAGTAACCTTTCCTTTTTTATTTCCTCTCAGACAGCGTTCCCTCTTATTGACAGCGTGGACCCACATGGCTTTGTGTCATATCGGCTATTCCGCGACGCGACTCGTTACATGGAAGGCCACCACGTTAAGGTGCATCCACTGACTTTCTTTGCAAATAAGGTGCGCGCACTACATGTGTATGACATTTCTGACCACCATATCTGCCTTTAGGACATCTCTTGTCTGAACAGAGATCCTTCACGCGTTGTGATAGTAGACTGCAAACGGGAAACCTTTAAACTTCAGCCTTACAATGGCTTGGCCATAAAGCGGTGGGATGGCAACTCGGAAGATCGAGCACTCTATGACCTGACGGCTTTCTTAAAGAGTGAGTGAAGGTTTGAGGGTTGTGTGTGAGGTCAGTGTATAGCATTGTGAATAGGGTCAGGGTGGGCAGCCTTTCTTGAGATTTACCAGTGGGTTTGTTTGATCAGTTTTACCAGGTCAGCGAAACTGGTCAGCTTTAAATCCATGATACAGGCTCCAGTAAAGCAGCCTTTTGATCTATGCCATCTTTGCTCCCCTGATTCAGCTATTGCAGTGAGTGGTGTCAGCGATGTCCGGACAGTCCTAGAGAACTACTCCCTCGAGGAAGATCCCCTTGAAGCATTTAAACGCAGACAGACCCAGCTGGAACAGGTTACTATTAATACTGTTAATGTTGAGGCTTTAAGTTCCCACAAGTTGTAATGATGTATGAAGGTGTTGGCAAATAGCGTGTATGTATTGATGCACCCCCCACCTACAATGACTAATTCATAAAGATAGAAGAGAGACTACTTTGTCTCTCTATATTTCCTACGCCTAACACTTTTAGACACTGGGCGGAGCTACCACTGTCTACAAGTTTTAATCCCCCTAGCTGTCACCAGTGACGGCTGCGGGAATATGGCTCTATGTATGGAGGATCCTGCTGTACTCTCACGCATGCGCAGGGTTCTGAAGAGAACCAGCCGGGAGAAGATGGCCACACCCCAAGGGTCAGATTCGGGTTAGTAAAATTCACCTTTACCGAGCCACCGAATTCTGCAGTCTTTAGACGGTGACAGTGCCACTTCAATGCCTTGTTAGCTGGAGAGAAGGATTAAATGCATAATTTCTTAAAAGGACACTCCACTGCCCAATTAAAAATACATTTTTTTAAAATCACTGTTTAGTAGATCTACCCCAAAAATAAACATTGGTACATTTAATTATGCATATATTTTTATTTATTTTTTAATTGTGGGTAATATCTAAAAACAACTTGCAAACTCTTTTGCAAACCCTTCCCTTCTAACTCCGCCCAGACTTTCTGTGGCTGTCCAATCACAGATTTCCCAATGCAGCTCAATGAGAAGTCTTCGCAAGGCAGGTGCTCTAGGCAATTGCTGCCTCTTGAGTTTATCTCCACTGAGCAAACCACCAGGAAGTTACAGGACCTGCTGTCTGATTGACAAGGTTTATGTATTATCTATTGAAATCTGCACTTTTTTGTAAAATGAAAAAAAACCAAACAAAACACACTCTTCACACACAAAGCATTTCAGCAAATTAAAGTGTTTTATGGGTCTGGAGTGTCCCTTTAAATTTGCATGGTCATCCAAAGGGTTTATTCACTTAACAGTGGAAAAACTAAATAGCAAATTGCTATTTTAGCATGTAAAATCATTAGTGGGTTCCTTCCATCCATCCATCCATCCATCCTCTTTCTCCATCCCCCCACCCCCATTGTGCAATAAAAGTTATTATTTTATTGAAAGACCGTGAGTGCAGTCGTCCACCTTGTCTATTTGCAGCCTGATTGCAAGGAATTCCAGCCCATTTCTATAGATAGATATTCTACTTGTAGTTTTTTATATTTTTGCTTATACATTAAACTACAAATAATTTAAGAGGATTTTGGTGTTTGCAGAAATGAGTCTGTGCATTCTAGTTTTTTCTCTTCACCCTGCGCTACACCCGCTGTTTGCTGCCACTTTAAATGCTTACGCTGCTAACAAGAACTGGTTAATCTCTGTACATACTGCTAAATACTGTCTTTTGTCTCCTTATCCAGGAGGAACAGCAAAGATTATCTGAACTGTCCCAGCTCAGCAAGAGACCAACCATGTCTCTAGGTTCCATTACCAGCCGCCTATGGCCCCGATCCAAGCAGCAGTGACACCAAGCCCTCCTTGGTCCTGTGTACGTGGCGAGGGCCTGAACACCTCCTGGCCCTGTGTGATTATTAATAAAGACATTTTGTAGGAAATGGTGTGTCATTTTCTAAGGGAGATGCCGGGCCTTATGTGGGACCAGCTCTTGGAACCAGAGAAGTGATCAGCAAGTTTTCTCAACATCTTTAGAAGAATTTTTGTGCAATCCATGAGAAATACATGTTTGTTCACGGATATAATCCATATATACGAGTCATTCCGACTACCCAGCTGACTCTGTAATAAAACAGGAGCTACAATAAAAAAAAAATATAGGTGTAAAGTACACATTGGGCTCAGCTTAACACAATGTAATAGAGTAAGAGAATGCCATCCCCCAAATATCCCCCATTTGTTCCTCTCCCTCCCTCTGCTGTCTCCTCCGTTCCCATTATTTACAGGATAACAAGAGGAAGTTGTTTTCCGTACAGGAAGCGATTCTGTCTGTTCCCACGTCCCTCTTCAAGGGACACACTGAATGTTTGGTATCTATACTGGCCTTTAATAAAGAGGGTGTATAGCAGAGCTGTATCCTATAGCTAAATGTTTGGTATCTATTCTGGCCTTTAATAAAGAGGGTGCAGAGCGTGTTCTAGGTGTATAGCAGAGCTGTATCCTATAGCTAAATGTTAGGTATCTATACTGGCCTTTAATAAAGAGGGTGTATAGCAGAGTGTGTTCTAGGTGTATAGCAGAGCTGTATCCTATAGCTAAATGTTAGGTATCTACTGGCCTTTAATAAAGAGGGTGTATAGCAGAGCTGTATCCTATAGCTAAATGTTAGGTATCTATACTGGCCTTTAATAAAGAGGGCGTAGAGCGTGTTCTAGGTGTATAGCAGAGCTGTATCCTATAGCGCAGAGCTTGTCCTAGTTGTATAGCAGAGCTGTATCCTATAGCGCAGAGCGTGTCCTAGTTGTATAGCAGAGCTGTATCCTATAGCGCAGAGTGTGTCCTAGTTGTATAGCAGTTTCATCCTATAGCTAAATGTGGAGTGTTGAGCACAGAGCATGTTCTAGGTCTCTCACAATGAATAGTGTGCGTGCTAAAGAAGTCACATGCTCCAGTAATTCCTCTCTATAAAAGTCACCATAATTCTCCACAATCTACATCCTGACTTTGCCCATTATAGTCTGTCCAAATTCACACATTTTCCTAGAGCCTTCCTTTCAGCTTCTTTCATACAATATACATTTCACTGCCAGCTCTTCTTCATTCACTGCATTATATCATTGTGTTGGTGCTTGTTATTTAATAGATTGCAAGCTCTGTGGCTCAGGTTAAGCATGTTTAAAATTTCTCACCGATATGTCTCAGGAAGTATGTAATGCAACACATTTCAAATTCTCTTATGCAGTGGCGATTTTATTTTTGCTAATATAATTAATTGCAAGTTCTTTAGGTAAGGCTTTCGTACTCACTAATAAACAATAGGGCTGAGCAGCACAGAGGGTCTGAGGGTGGGAGCAGCTGTCGCTGTAGAACTGAAGGGGTGAGGGTCAATCTGCTAACCCCACACACACTGACAGCTGGACATCACCACCTCTGCCTCAGGGCACTCCTCTGAGACAGCTGCAGAAGGACTCTGCTAGGCATTGTCTCCTGATAACCGGGAGTGTGCATGTACACCAATGCCAAGGCTAGGTGAACAAAGATCAAATCTGTACATTTGGACCATATCTCAATCTACAATCCACCCGCCATTTCTTTTATTATAAAAATCCTGGCCAGAGACTTGTTTGTTCATTTAAGGGAAGATTTTACTTTCCCACCTAATATTTATTTATGGAAGATGTACACTGGTTATGCCCCGTCACTGAAGGTAGATTAGCAATAACCATTAGACCGTACACTAACCATCGCATCGGTATATAATTGTGTAAAACGTTAGCGTGTTTCACGATGGCTCACAGCAGTGGAAACACTTCTATATATTCTATTCTGGCTCTAAGGAATCATACACTGGAACCATTTTAAAAGTTGTCCAAACTAAACCCGTTTTTTTCCCCCAACACGTTAAAAACTAATTGTGTAAAACAACAAAAGCACAATTGCACAGTGCCAGGAGCAGACCGACGACCGAGAAATGGGATTTGTGCAACTCACATCAGTTGAACGTTGCTCTCAAGTTGGACAGTGGGTGCATGGTATTCAATGGTGGAAAGTTCTGATTAGAATTATGTTTTTTAGAGTTTCCGCCTGGGTCAAAGTGTCTGAATTTACAAGGTTATTTGCTAATGTCTCATTTAAGGCCAAAACAAGCAAACAGGAACAATTCTCTATGTTGGCTATGCTTCAAGTACGGCTTCTTCGGCCTTAAATTTGAAATTCACTTTGAATTCTTACTTTGCTAAATAACTCTGTCAGTGAGCATTATTGCTGTGGAGCTCTGTTATACGCTCTGTCACATCAACAATAATGAGTTCCTAGAAAAGGACAGATGGATTTTGGACCAAAATAGGGACTACCGTCCTAAGTAGGGTCACTTGGGATGTATGCACTTAAAATTTTTGGTGTTTTCCATCAGCATGGTCCAAGTGTCTCCATTTTTCCTTGATGTTAATACTTTTTGTTTTCCCAAGTTAGGTCCCCAATGCCAAGTCCAAGTGTAGCCATAATTCCTCTTCATAGTTAGGACTAAACACATGATTCTCCCAGCATTCCTGCTTCTGTATTTGTGCCGTAGATGGTATGGTAGGAGCGATAGAAATGAAATGCTGTGTGAACCCCCTCCCCACCTCAAACAAGTTCTTTACAACTGATTGTGCCAAGAGAACAGTCATCATCATTTGGGGGATTATTCATTAAACCCACAATTTACGTGAATTGAAATATGAATGGTTGAAGCTGAAACTATCAAGTTGCGACTGTAGATCAATTGAATGTTTCCAAATTGGCTAATTTAGCCTAAATGTTGCTATTTAGTAAATAAACCCCACAGTTGTTCATTCTGTTGTAAGAGCCCCTCCATTGAATTACTGGGGGAAAATCCCAGAACCCATTTCTTTGCTCAAACCCTGGAATAGCCCACAGCAGCGATTACCTGTAATGCCATCTAATATAAGGGTAGGACTGTCTCTGTCACTACACAAATGGATCTCCCACAATCCTAATTTCCTTCTTCCAAGTAACAGTGTGTCCTGGTGTGAAATACCATGTCCTGGTGTGAAACAGCATGTCCAAGTGTGAAACCGTGTGTTCTGGCGTAAAATGTAGTATCTCAGCTTTGTCACATTCACAGAGGTTGTATCTGAATGCGGTATGTTCCCAGAGCAGTCTGTAAATTGGAGACATGATAGATTATTTAGCAAGATTGGCTAAACGTGTCTTTCCCAAAGAAACCTAAAATGAGGCATTCATCCCTAGATTGAAACCTGTCTCTCCACCTCTTCAAACTGTCCACGTTCATTGTTTTCGATTTGTGGTTTTATTTCCTCTTGCAAAATTGGAAAGCACTGCAGCCTTTATTGGCGATATATAAATGTTATAAATATGAAGTCTAGAGAACAGTGGAATGGCTCAATTCGCCCAGAATTTCCATGTCGCTGTTTCTGCGCTTGGCAGTGTATGTAAGAAATCGCAATTCTCCAAGAAATGTACACTGATCTTACTCTCGGTAGAATCAGTCGGCAACAAAAAGGCTCGCTGAAATACCGTTCGCTTGCTGATAAAATGAAAACTTTAATGGTCACTTAACAGCAGGTGGCCTAAAATTACAAATCACAAGGGAGCCACACAAAAAGCGGAAACCTAACATACTTAATCAAAGGGATATCAGCTAGTTCAAATTAAACAACAGAAAAGAGAAGGTGAGTGTCAGGTTTAAATGATGGAGGGTAGACTGCAGTCTGTGCATGCTGCATGGCTAAATCAGTATGTACTTATTCAGTAATATAAACACGTACAAACTGCGCATGGCAGAATGCTGTGTGCTGATACATCATTTGGCTAGCACCAATTTGAGGCTGCTATTTATATCCTTTGGATAAGCTTTTCAATTGAGCACATTCTGTGATTAATCGACAGAAGTCACCGTTAAAGTCTATGGGAATTTCTGTAGATACATTATTTGATAATAGATGGTTTAAAAAGTATTTAACTAGATTGGAGCATTTAATGTAAATATAGCATATTAATACATGGTAAATAAGGATATATGTAGTTGCCAATTAATTAAAAATAGTAACATTGTAAAGCTCTACGGAATCTGTTGGCACTATATAAATGGCGATAATAATAAGCCTCTAGTGACGCATGTAAAATCCAAACCAGCATCTATGGCACAGAACTGGGGTCTTGCAGGCGCCCTTTAAATTAAACAGTTGAGTTTGAGCTCCAGGAATGAAGAAGAGGGATCACCACCTCAAACATTACACAGATGGCTAGCAAATGACCAAAGTAATTAGTCAGTAGCCATACAGATGCTAAGCTGGGATCCATTGATTGTCAAACTGTAAACTGCCTAACGGCCCTATGGGGTCTCACAGGCTGGGTCATTTTACAGACACAAAATAGAGATACATGCAGTGATATTAATTATAGAAAACATATATAGACAGTGTCTCTCACACTCACTGCCCTCGGGACCTTTCACACTCACTGCTCCAAGTCCCTCTCACACTCAATGCTCCCAGTCCCTCTCACACTCCATGCTCCCAGTCCCTCTCACACTCAATGCTCCCAGTCCCACTCACACTCGCTGCCCACAGTCTCTCTCACACTCAATGCTCCAAGTCTCTTTCACACTCACTGCTCCCAGTCTCTCACACACTCACTGCCCCAGTCTCTCTCACACTCAATCCTCCCAGTCCCTCTCACACTCACTGCCCCAGTCTCTCTCACACTCCATTCTCCCATTCCTCCGCCGCTTTAGATCTCTCTCCGCACTCAATCCTCGGTCTCCTGCTTTGTTCTCTCCTCAATGCTCCCAGTCCACTCCATACGCCGGTCTCTCTCACTCAGTGCTCCCAGTCCCTCTCACTCACTGCCCCAGTCTCTCTCATCGTGCTCCACCGTCCACTCTCTCACGCTCGCCGCCGGTCTTCTCACCTCAGTGGGTCCTCTCCATACTTTGGTGCTCCATTACTCCCGATTCCCTCTCCACACTCACTGCCCCAGTCTCTCTCACACTCTTTGCACCAGTCTCTCGCCGGCGTCGATTCCTCTACACACTCACTGCTGGTCCTGCCGCCGTCGCCGATTCTCGCCACCGCTGTCTCTCTCACTCAATCATCAGTCCCTCTGCGCCGCTTTATTCACCCACGCCGCTTTAGTCTCTCTCACTCAATCCTCGGTCTCCTTCACTCGATATCCAGTCCACTCTCATAACACACCCAGTCTCTCTCACTCAATCCTCCCAGTCCTGTCACGCTCACTGCCCAGTCTCTCTCACACTCAAATGCTCCCAGTCCTCTCACTCAGGTTTCTCTCTCACCTCAGTGTAGTTCCTCACCTCAATCCCTCCCAGTCCCTCTCACCTCAATCCTCCCAGTCCTCTCACTCACTGCTCCCAGTCTCTCACTCACTGCTCTGTCTCTCTCACACTCAATCCTCCCAGTCCCTCTCACACTCACTGCCCCCAGTCTCTCTCACACTCAATGCTCCCAGTCCCTCTCACACTCACTGCCCCCAGTCTCTCTCACACTCAATCCTCCCAGTCCCTCTCACACTCCCTGCTCCCAGTCTCTCTCACACTCAATCCTCCCAGTCCCTCTCACACTCACTGCCCCAGTCCCTCCCACACTCACTGCCCCAGTCTCTCTAACACTCAATCCTCCCAGTCCCTCTCACACTCTCTGCCTCAGTCTCTCTCACACTCAATGCTCCCCGTTCCTCTCACACTCACTGCCCCCAGTCTCTCTCACACTCAATCCTCCCAGTCCCTCTCACACTCACTGCCC
>OW240920.1:9934501-9962625 GCA_933207985.1 Pelobates cultripes | reverse complement strand
TTAAACCATACATTTATAAAAACATTAGCAGGTGTTCAAAAGGCCCTGTCTATGACATCACTTGCTGCTGCAGCTTGACACAGGTCAGAGTATTTCGGTGGTTGCCATCTTCAAACGGTCGTATCTTAAAAACTATAACTCCTACAGTGAAGAGCTTTATATTGTGAGAATCACAAGACCCAGACCTACATTTTGATGCATAGTATGTCTCTGAAGCATTAAAATTGAAGGCATAGTCGCAGTTTAGAAATTGCACTTCAAATTTGAGATGCTTCTTGCAGAGGAAGTTTCACGAAAAGTCAGATGGACGCATTTGCCAAAACAAATGATTATATTGTGAAACTATCAGGACTATGGCTTAGCCGCTGACATGTTTAGTGGCAGGAGGGATAGCTGAACGTTTTGATATAAGATTTGTGTAGGTGGGCCTGAAAATAAGGGAGTGGTGGGTAAAGCCGGAAATCATGTCCTGATTTTTCAGCTTTTGCCAGCTCCCCTAGCTTTTGCCATTCATTCCTATGGGGACAAATTTCGCCACAAGAACGGGCTTATTATTCCTCGTGGAACCATTCGCTTAAACGCTCCCACAAAGTAATAGCAATCCGACCGAAACAATCTGCACGCTTTTGGTAAATTTTGGTCTATGTAGTGTAAAAACTGTGGGAGGAGTTAGGGTGGCAAATTTGGCTATAATAAGAATAAGAATAAGAACTAGAAAAGTTACAATTTCAGGGGAAATTGTGTGAAGTGTTCTTGCCTCCACCTGTAGTCTACAACCGGAGTGGGCGGAGTAACTGTTATCATTTACATAGCACATTTAATTGCAACGTTGTTGCACAGTTACATTAAACCATACATTTATAAAAACTTTAGCAGGTGTTCAAAAGGCCCTGTCTATGACATCACTTGCTTCAGCAGCCTGGCCCAGGTCAGAGTATTTTGGCGGTTGCCATCTTCAAACGGTCGTATTTTTAAAATTATAAATCCTACAGCGAAGAGCTTTATATTGTGAGAATCACAAGACCCAGACCTACATTTTGATGCATAGTATGTCTCTGAAGTTTTAAAAATGAAGGCACAGTCGCAGTTTAGAAATTGCACTTCAAATTTGAGCTTTGTAGAGTGAAGTTTCAATGAATGTCAATGGACGGTTTTAGTTGCAAACAAATGATTATATTGTGAAAACTATCAGGACTATGGCTTAGCCGTTGACATGTTTAGTGGCAGCAGGGATAGCTGAATGTTTTGATATAAGATTTGTGTAGGTGGGCCTGAAATTAAGGGAGTGGTGGCAGTTTAGAAATCATGTCCTGATTTTTCAGCTTTTGCCAGCTCCCACTCTAGCTTTGCCATTCATTCCAATGGGACAAATTTCGCCACAAGAACGACGATATTCCGTGAACCATTCGGCGAAACGTTCCACAAAGTAATAGCAATCCGATCGGGAACAATCTGCACGTTTTGGTACATTTTTGTCTATGTAGTGTAAAAACTGTGGGAGGAGTTAGGGTGGCAAATTTTGCTATAATAATAATAATAATAATATATATGTGAGATAACATTAAGTGGTCTTGCTATGCAAGAACACTTAATAACTAGAAAAGCTACAATTTCTGGGGAAATTGTGTGAAGTGTTCTTGCCTCCACCAGTAGTCTACAACTGGAGTGGGCGGAGTAACTTATCATTTATATAGCACATTTAATTGCAACGTTGTTGCACAGTTACATTAAACCATACATTTATAAAACATTAGCAGGTGTTCAAAAGGCCCTGTCTATGACATCACTTGCTGCTGCAGCCTGACACAGGTCAGAGTATTTTGGCGGTTGCCATCTTCAAACAGTCGTATCTTAAAAACTATAACTCCTACAGTGAAGAGCTTTATATTGTGAGAATCACAAGACCCAGACCTACATTTTGATGCATAGTATGTCTTTGAAGTATTAAAAATGAAGGCACAGTCGCAGTTTAGAAATTGCACTTCAAATTTGAGCTTTGTAGAGTGAAGTTTCAATGAATGTCAATGGACGGCGTTAGTTGCAAACAAATGATTATATTGTGAAAACTATCAGGACTATGGTTTAGCCGTTGACATGTTTAGTGGCAGCAGGGATAGCTGAACGTTTTGATATAAGATTTGTGTAGGTGGGCCTGAAAATAAGGGAGTGGTGGCAGTTTAGAAATCATGTCCTGATTTTTCAGCTTTTGCCAGCCCCCACTCTAGCTTTGCCATTCATTCCTATGGGACAAATTTCGCCACAAGAACGACGATATTCCGCGAACCATTCGGCGAAACGTTCCACAAAGTAATAGCAATCCGATCGGGAACAATCTGCACGTTTTGGTAAATTTTTGTCTATGTAGTGTAAAAACTGTGGGAGGAGTTAGGGTGGCAAATTTTGCTATAATAATAATAATAATAATATATATGTGAGATAACATTAAGTGGTCTTGCTATGCAAGAACACTTAATAACTAGAAAAGTTACAATTTCTGGGAAATTGTGTGAAGTGTTCTTGCCTCCACCTGTAGTCTACAACTGGAGTGGGCGGAGTAACTTATCATTTACATAGCACATTTAATTGCAACATTGTTGCACAGTTACATTAAACCATACATTTATAAAAACATTAGCAGGTGTTCAAAAGGCCCTGTCTATGACATCACTTGCTGCTGCAGCTTGACACAGGTCAGAGTATTTTGGCGGTTGCCATCTTCAAACAGTCGTATCTTAAAAACTATAACTCCTACAGTGAAGAGCTTTATATTGTGAGAATTACAAGACCCAGACCTACATTTTGATGCATAGTATGTCTCTGAAGTATTAAAAATGAAGGCACAGTCGCAGTTTAGAAATTGCCCTTCAAGTTTGAGCTGGCTTGAGTGAAGTTTCAATGAATGTCAATGGAAGGCGTGAGTTGCAAACAAATGGTCATATTGTGAAATCTATCAGGACTATGGCTTAGCCATGGACATTTCTAGTGGCAGCAGGGATAGCTGAACGTTTTGATATAAGATTTGTGTAGGTGGGCCTGAAAATAAGGGAGTGGTGGCAGTTTAGAAATCATGTCCTGATTTTTCAGCTTTTGCCAGCTCCCACTCTAGCTTTGCCATTCATTCCTATGGGACAAATTTCGCCACAAGAATGACGATATTCCGTGAACCATTCGGCGAAACGTTCCACAAAGTAATAGCAATCCGATCGGGAACAATCTGCACGTTTTGGTAAATTTTTGTCTATGTAGTGTAAAAACTGTGGGAGGAGTTAGGGTGGCAAATTTTGCTATAATAATAATAATAATAATATATATGTGAGATAACATTAAGTGGTCTTGCTATGCAAGAACACTTAATAATAATAATAATATATATGTGAGATAACATTAAGTGGTCTTGCTATGCAAGAACACTAATAATAATAATATATATGTGAGATAACATTAAGTGGTCTTGCTATGCAAGAACACTTAATAATATATATATGTGAGATAACATTAAGTGGTCTTGCTATGCAAGAACACTTAATATATATGTGAGATAACATTAAGTGGTCTTGCTATGCAAGAACACTTAATAATAATAATATATATGTGAGATAACATTAAGTGGTCTTGCTATGCAAGAACACTTTAATAATATATGTGAGATAACATATGGTCTTGCTATGCAAGAACACTACAATAATAATAATAATAATAATAATAATAATATATATGTGAGATAACATTAAGTGGTCTTGCTATGCAAGAACACTAATAATAATATATATGTGAGATAACATTAAGTGGTCTTGCTATGCAAGAACACTTAATAATATATATGTGAGATAACATTAAGTGGTCTTGCTATGCAAGAACACTTAATAATATATATGTGAGATAACATTAAGTGGTCTTGCTATGCAAGAACACTTAATATATATGTGAGATAACAATAAGTGGTCTTGCTATGCAAGAACACTTAATATATATGTGAGATAACATAAGTGGTCTTGAGCATAATATATATGTGAGATAACATTAAGTGGTCTTGCTATGCAAGAACACTTAATAATAATAATAATAATAATAATAATAATATATATGTGAGATAACATTAAGTGGTCTTGCTATGCAAGAACACTTAATAATATATATGTGAGATAACATTAAGTGGTCTTGCTATGCAAGAACACTTAACAAGGGGGGTAGTAAGAAGAACACAAGGAGGAGGGGGGAGAGTAAGGGTGAGGAGAAGGGGGGGAGGGGAGGAGAGACCACTAAGGGGCAGGGGAGAGCTCGAAGGGACAGCTCTATAGGACATGGGGGCAGGACAGGGAGCTCTTTCACACTACGCACACACACACACACACACACAATGCATCCCTATACATACACAGAAACACACAATACATCCCTACACACAGAGAAACACAACACAACACAATGCAACCCTTACACACACGCAAACACACACACTGCTTTTCTTACATACACACAGAAACTCAATGAATCTCTTACACATACTCAATGCACACACATACAGACACACACACACACACCTTGCATCCCTTATGCATACAAACACAGTTTCACCCAATGCATCCCTTACACACAACCAGAAACACACAATACATCCCTTATACACAAACACACTGCATCACCTACACAAACTGGTATCCCTATACACTACATACCATAAGCACACATTCGATCCTCTACAATAACACATAAGACATCCCCTACACACTCAACTCCCTGTGAGCGTGCTCATGGGTGGGTGGAACCTAAGTGGACTTATGAGTGGGCCTTGTGGGCATACTCACCGTCAGGCCTTGGGGCCCAGACCTTGAGCTGTGTAAGGGGCGCCAAAAAAATGGAGCTGCTTCCAATTCTCCCAGAACATTGAATTTTGTGACCACAGTTGCAAACAGCCTCCAGAGATCCTGTTCTACACCAGACCAATGGAGCCAAACTGCAGCCCATCATCATCCTCATCTGGTTGTAAGTAGGCAATCTAGTATATTAGTGACACTAATCTATAATTTACCTCACATTAAAGGGACACTATAGTCCCCAGAACCACTTCAGCTTAATGAAGTGGTTCTGGTGTCTATAGCCAGTCCCTGCAGGCTTTTTAATGTAAACAGACACTGTGTGCAGCACTGGCGTTAGTTCATATGGCAGATCATATGGGTGGGGCATTGTGATGTCACATGGGGGCGGCAAATTCAGCTGTTCCCCATGCAGCCACAGGTGCCGCTGTGCTGGGAGATTTGGTTTACTCTTCACTTCCTCCCAGCCTACAGAGCAGCGCATGGGAGAGAGAGAGGAGGAGGCATGATTTAATCTTACAACAAATCCAGTAAGCAAATCTTTATAAATTTGGGGGGATCAGCTCTGTTTCCACAGTTTATTGGTGTTTGCTGTGATGTCTGTATTAATATTGAAGGATTTCTAAGTAGTAACATCAGTGTGTGTCAGCAGGGCCAGCCGTTGGGGTGTGCAAGCTGTGCGGTCACGCAGGGTGCCATGACAAGAGGTTCCCGGCGGCCAACACAGCTCACAAGTTGGGTACACCAGCATATTCAATTTAAACGATTCGCTGTTGGTCCACTGGTGCGTACCAGCAGTAGGTGCAGTCAGATTATATCATCTCCCTCGTGGTTCGGCGCTCAGTCAGAGATTCTCATCCTGCGCTCTGACAACATTGAAAGTCAGAGCCGTGAAGAAGCGGGTATGGCAAAGAGCTACTGATTAGCATAACATCAATATCCGTTATAAAACCAGGAAAAGGTGGGCATGGATGGTGAACTGATTTGGTGGTGCAATGGGCCACTTGACTGGTTTTGCTCCCCAGGCCTAAAGCTGCCAGCCCTCCCCTGCCTAACCCTAACCCTACTCCTAACCCTACTCCAACTGCTAACCCAACTCCTTACCCTACTTCTAACCCTACCCCTAACCCTACACTTACCCGAAGTCCCAAACCGCCGAAGTGCAGAATTTCAAAATGCCGAACTGAACCGAATTGTTTGCCCATGTACATCTCTAGTTTTTTTTTAATACACATTTAAAATAATACATATAATTTTAATGACATTTCAGCATTGGCATTGGAGAAATGGCTGGTATTGAATAGTTGTTAAGCTAGGCAATATTGTGACAACCTGAAAACATTTGTTTCAAACCAAGTGGTTCAGTTGAACCACGTTTTCAAAAAGCCTAGTGCCATCCAATCTCATTCTTTGCATGCTGATGCCACACATTAATAATTTAAGCTAAGAAATCCATTATAGTTCAAAGCCCTTGGATATCTGATTGACAATGCGTGCAAAATACACGCCTTTTGCAATATGCTGTTTCTTATCTATCCTCAATATTACTCACTAAGATGAAGTGATTTTGGTGCATAGACTGTCCCTTTAAATATGTTACATTTCTGAATAACTTCTACTTTAGGTATGCACCTTGTAAACATTTGAAACATTTGTAATGCCCTTTGGTGGTGCTCAAGATAGTTATATAGTTACATAG
Organism: Pelobates cultripes; assembly: GCA_933207985.1. Taxonomy (NCBI): domain Eukaryota; kingdom Metazoa; phylum Chordata; class Amphibia; order Anura; family Pelobatidae; genus Pelobates; species Pelobates cultripes. Next base: position 9,956,112 of record OW240920.1, on the reverse strand, counting down.
GCTGAAAAGAGACATGTGTCCATCAAGTTCAGCCTTCATCACATCAAGCACTTCCAATTATGCAACAAACTAGGAAAAAAATTCCTTCTTGACCCCAGAATGGCAGTCAGATTTATCCTTGGATCAAGAAGCTATTACCCTACATTGAAAAATTATATCTGAATATACTGTTTTTGCAAGTATGCATCTAGTTGTTGTTTAGACATCTGTATGGACTCTGATAAAACTCAGTGCTGATGTTTGTGTACTACATTTCCTGGCTAATATTTTTCAGGGAATGCTGTGGTACAATATAATTCACACAAATAGCTATATTCCGGCTCTGATTTGCAGCTTCTGAGCTGTTAGACCATCAACATTTATCTGAACTACTCGTAGTACATATGTTAAATATTTCATTGTTCATATCTTAAATATTCATGTTGCAAACCATAGATTTCCATAACTAACAAACGCTAAACATTCATGCTAATTTATTTGGATATGCTATTACTATCTAGTAAATTTGGTAATAGGATTGTTTATTGGAAAGTAAGGATAGCTAATCTGTTTATAGAAATAAATACCATCCATATCTTCCAATCTTACTGCCATATTCCTGTAGAAGGGTTTCATTACGTATTTCATTAGAGAGGATTAATCTTACACTGGATACATCAGTAGAGAAGTAGGATTTAGAGAGTATCTTGAGCGATCTTTTAATATTCTCCATGAGCGAGTTTTTAAGGTAGGTAAGAAAATTGCACATATTCACACATTTACACCGCCTAGAATTTATCTTCAAATGAAATGCTTAGCTGCGATAATCCTTCTTCAGTGAGGCTGACTGATAACTCCCATCTCTAATAACCAGACTACTGAGAATCAACTTATGTCTTCCTGATAGAATAATATCCTGGAAGACACAGAAATATATACTTCTTATGCATTCATCGTTTGCTTAAACCATTGATGATTTGTAATCCTAATAATTAGCGAAGGAGTGATTTTTTTTTTTTTACATTTGTCCTTGTAATTACTCGGAGATGAAATACAACTATTCCAACGGATTTTATTTCCTTTAATTTTATAGGGTTTATAGCTGTGTTTTGATATGAATAAGTATTTTAATGAGGCTTCTTTAATTAAAAAGCAGAATTAGGGTATTGAATCTTAGGTTTATGAATTTGTTTGCTTCCTTCTTTTCTGCAAATTTATAAATTGCAATTGTTTTGTTAAATGGGAAACCAGGTGTGGCAAGCAGAACCTCACCACGTGCTCCCAGAGGATCCTGCTTGCCAGCCTCCTGCCTCAGAACTATGGGCATCGCAATATACCTTACCAAATGCACTTTAAAAGGCTTCATTTATGTGAATTATGTACTTTTGTACTCCAGAAGGAGAGACGACTGTAGGTTAAAATTATGACTTCCACGTAAATCCCGAACCCCTGAAACCCCCAATCTGGGGGACCAACATATGCAAAAATCACCCAGATCGAGGTGTGACTTTTGTGGGGTTTCCATGTGTTTTGGGGGTACTTTTGGGATGTTGTTAAAGCGTATCAGTTCATGCAATTTGTACCTTATTTGAAGGAGAAGATAAACCGGCCACACAGCCTAAATCTGTGGAACTATTTTGGGCGGGAAAGCCATGCTTGCGATCCGTCAAATGTGACTTCCATGGAATTCAGGAACCCCTGCTCTGATCTGGGTGATTTTTGGATATGTTGTTCGACCCACATCAGAGCTATCCAGGGATGTATAACCCCTTAAGGACACAGCTTCTGAAATAAAAGGGAATCATGATGGAATATTTCTGTCATGTGTCCTTAACCCCTTAAGGACCAAACTTCTGGAATAAAAGGGAATCATGACATGTCACACATGTTAGGTGTCCTTAAGGGGTTAAGTGGATAATTTATGGGGATATGTTGTTTTGGGGTGTTTCTGTGTTTTAGGTAAAAACTGCTTATTTTCTGCCTGTGGTAATTAATTTAGTCCATTGTGTTTGGTAATTGTATCACAGGCAGAGGGGAGGGCTTGTGTGAATTTGCTGGGAGTGTCTGACTGTACTGTACTGTGTTGATTAGCTGTTGTAACTTTGTGTCCTGTGTTCCACAAGGTCCACGTGGGTGGTAACCTTGTGGGGAAATGTGTATATAAGAAAGGCCTGTATGCTCATTAAACCAATTCTACTTCACCCTCAATCTAGAGTCCTGTCTCTTATTGGGGGAATCTTCATACTACCTTAAATAATCACTAAGCTCTTGTAAGAGCTTGTTCCTGTTCCTGCTTCACTCTCTGGGGAAAGAGAGGTTCACCCACTGGAACCTGGAGCCTTGTCGTAGGTCCATGGTAGGAGACGGCGAGATCCCAACCAAGCTGCGGCGGTTTGTGGGGTCTGCAGTGCTTATGGTGTCAAGTGGAGTGCTTGGAGCCCTCAGGAAGCACTAGGAGCATCCATCAACGGGGAGCCAGGTGATCCATTACAGAGCACAACATGCAGATAGATGCTGAAGGCAAAGAACCAAGTTCACAGTGCCAAAGGATTAGACAAAGAAAATAGTCGGGGAAGCCAAAGGTCAGGACAAGCGGCACAGGTTCAGAAGTGATGATACAGGCAAGGGTCAAAATCAGGAACAGGATCAGGATGCAACAGGAGAGTCTCTGACAGTATTTACATAAACAGGAGCACAATACAAGAGTGAAGGGTATATGCGACTTAAATAGGAAAAGTGGGAGGTCTTGTTAATTGAGGGCCCATCCTGGTCTCCACCTCCTGTACCTTTTAAAAGGCTCTGTGTCGGCACGCCCTTTGATTCCCTTGAAGTTCTTCCTTCTGTGTGGTCGCACGTGGGAGGAGCAGCAGCATTCTCACTAATAGACTTCTGTTCGTGCTGTGTTCGGGAGCTGGCGTCGGAACGAACCGAGTTTGGTCTGCAATATAGGTGAGTAGCGTTTGCATGAACAGAGGTGGCGTTCATACACATGGAGTTCTTCCTTCTGTTTCTGGTAAGTGACGTTCGTGCGAACAGAGGTGCTGTTTGCAAATAGCACTGAGATTGTACAACCTTACAAACATGTCCTCTAAGTGAACCTGGACATAAGGTCAATATCTTAGTTGGTCTGAAATAAAGAATAAACAAATACAAGTGAGGTACAAGAGAAGTAGGTAAAGCGGTCAGAGGCAGGCTGCAAAGGGAAATCCAATGGAACAGGGAGAAGGATAGGACAGAGTAGGTATGCAGGGCAGAACGATGACTTATTCCTGGAGATGCCATGTTACCTGACTTAAATAATGCTATAATGGCATATATAATGTCAGGTGCAACTGCTGCATCTTAACACATTGTTGCAATGAAGACTAAAGACTGAATACAGAGATCCAAACTTGGAAGCATGGACAGAGACAGCATGGCATGGAGGATGCCGTGAATATAGCTGTGCCTAGGTTAGGGACTCCCCCCTTGGCTTTAGTGACAGAGAACCTCCCCAAGGTGTGACGTCAAGGTGTGAACAGGGGCAGACCAATCCAGAGGCCCTTTAATAACATCTCTTACTCTAGCAGGAGCAAAGACCTTTCTAGCTAATTCCCACAATCATTCCTCAGGGTCATACCAATACCAAAGCACCAGATACTCTAAATGACCTCAGCAACATCTAGAGTTAAGGATCTTTTGGACCTCACAGTCTTCTGAGCCATCCAGAACAACAGGAGCTGGAGATGTAGCCATTCTACTCCTATCTGGATTTGAAAAACATGGAATACAGGATGGATCTAGTAGGTTTCTAGATGTTATAGTCATACAGTTACAGGGTTGAGTATTTCCTTCACTTTGAAAGGGCCAATGCAGAGAGGACCCAGTGTTTTATAAGGACATGAAAGCTGGAGGTAGTAAAAAGCCACACTTAGTCACCAGGATTATAGGAGTATGCAAGGTCGCATTGAATTGTTTTTGAGCAGCCAAGAGGGCTAGATGGAGTGAATGTCTTTGGTGGCAAAGGGAATTTAGGCTTTGGGAAACATGACAGACTTCATCAGATCATGGTAGACCTAGAAATGTTGCTGGGTGGGATTAGTAATTAGTAAAGAATGACGTGTGTTTACTGGATTGGTTCATCTGGTTGTTATATGCAAAAACGACAATGACTAGAGGTAAAAAACAGTCATCTTAGAGGTAAAATGTGTAGCATTGAATATACTGCTCTAAAGTCTGTTTGGTATGCTCTATCTATCCATTTGACTAAAGATAGTCAGAGAATGATAGATGAATGGGAGATCCAATGAAATTGGGAACATGGTTGGACCATGGAGCAGGTATGCAGGGCAGGAACAGATGCATGGTTTTGGCCAGGAAGATGAACAGCACGCCAGATAACCTTAGCCAAAGCTTAAAAAATTGGAGCTGATTTTGAGGCAACATGCTAGTTGAACACCATTAGTAAAATGGTGTAGGCAGATCCAGCCAAAAAACGGTTTGTCAACCTGACATTTTGACCGGCAACTGTAGAAAGAAAAAAGTAATAATCAACAAAGTATGTTTATAACTTTTATTATGAATTCCTGTTCACATGGACAACCTCTAACTGGCTCCATAAAAGATGCATGGTAGAACAGCTCCATTTTAGCACATAATTGCAGCAGAGACTAAGGCTAGTACACCAAACCTGGAAATGTGGACAGTCATAATATGGTGTAGAGGATGCTGAGGTAAAAGCTGGTGGTGAGAAGCAGGTAACAGACTTTCCCCTACTGAAATATTCAGCTAAAGGAAAATCTTTAACACAATATCAGGAGAATGGTACTTACGAGGAAAAAGAAGAATATATATATGTAACAAGGGCTTGCACTCCTGGTTAAATTCTTAATGCCCGGTGCAGGTCCGGCAAAATCATATAAATATAGTAGAAAGGACCGCACTCCAAGGTCTTTTTGATAATTTTCAAATAAAATGTAACTTTTATTTAATCCATATAAAAGTCAACGTTTCAGCCCCCACATGGAGCTTTCATCAAGACAAGAGAAAAAATCTTGTCGTGTGTATATATGTATTAAGGCAATTTGCCTGCATTTGTGGGAGGTGCTGGTTTGCTACCCCTAGCCTACTTAAGGCACTCCCCTTGCCTGGCTCCTTACCGTTCGAGGTCAGCGTTGAATGAGGATCCACTTCCGGGTTCTCTCAGACGCCATCTTGGTTTCAGTATCCAGGAGGTTTCACCACGTTAAGCTGTGTCCAGGAATCCTGTTCAGGCCTTTCTGCCCGTCCAGCTTCTTTTGACTCCGTTCTCCGTCGTAGATCGCGTCCCAGGGACTCCTAAACCGTAAGTCAGACCTTCCTGTCACACCAGGACTGGTTCCCACGGCGTACGGTACAGCACGGGTCCTCGCTTTACGGCTTTTTCCCTGGTTATGACACGAATGTTTCAAGCCATTCGCGGACTTTTCATTCGTACGGTCATTCGGCTGAACATATTTAAATCGTTCAATAGTCATTTCGCATATCCTATTTCATGTTATTGAAACGAATTATCATTCGGTTGTTTTGCCGTTCGGCAAATTTTTACATACGCTCATACACGCTTTTGGTTCGCATAAATCATACGGTTAAACTATTCTAACTTCTATGTTCCCCTCACATTTGCTTTCGTCTTTTCTGTGTGTTCACGTATAATCCTTTCATGAATTATATTCACCATTTCATGTGTATATAACGTTCGGTTAAAGAATTGCTTGCTTAAATAGATTATTTTGATTACTTTTTAAAATATTGTCAGTATTGTATTACGTCCACAAATCAAGTCCACTTCTCTGTATATACCGTATATACTCGAGTATAAGCCGAGGCCCCTAATTTTACCCCAAAAAACTGGGAAAACTTATTGACTCGAGTATAAGACTAGGGTGGGAAATGCAGCTACTGGTAAATTTCTAAATAAAATTAGATCCTAAAAAAATTATATTGAATATTTATTTACAGTGTGTGTATATGATGAATGCAGTGTGTGTATATGAGTGTGCAGTGTGTGTATGAGTGCAGTGTGTGTATGAGTGCAGTGTGTGTGTATGAGTGCAGTGTGTGTGTATGAGTGCAGCGTGTGTGTATGAGTGCGCAGTGTGTATATGAGTGCAGTGTGTGTGTGTATGAGTGCAGTGTGTGTGTGTGTGTATGAGTGCAGTGTGTGTGTATGAGTGCAGTGTGTGTGTATGAGTGCAGTGTGTGTGTGTGTGTGAGTGATGCAGTGTGTGTATGAGTGCAGTGTGTGTGTATGAATTCAGTGTGTGTATATGAGTGCAGTGTGTGTGTATGAATGCAGTGTGTGTGTGTGAGTGATGCAGTGTGTGTATGAGTGCAGTGTGTGTGTATGAATGCAGTGTGTGTGTGTGTGAGTGATGCAGTGTGTGTATGAGTGCAGTGTGTGTGTGTGAGTGATGCAGTGTGTGTATATGAATGCAGTGTGTGTATAGGATGTGTGTGTGACGTATGAGCAGTGTGTGTGCTGAGTGCGGTGTGTGTATGCAGCAGTGTATGAGTGCGCAGTGTGTGTATGAGTGCGCAGTGTGTGTGTGTGAGTGATGCAGTGTGTGTATGAGTGCAGTGTGTGTATGAGTGCAGTGTGTGTATATGAATGCATTGTGTGTGTGTATGAGTGCAGTGTGTGTGTATGAATGCAGTGTGTGTGTGGGTGTGAGTGATGCAGTGTGTGTATGAGTGCAGTGTGTGTGTATGAATTCAGTGTGTGTATATGAATGCAGTGTGTGTGTGTGTGTGTGTGTGTGATGGTGTGTGTGTATGAGTGCAGTGTGTGTATGAATGCAGTGTGTGTATATGGATGCAGGTGTGTATGAGTGCAGTGTGTGTGTGTGTGTGTGTGTGTGTGTGTGTATGAGTGCAGTGTGTGTGTATGAGTGCAGTGTGTGTGTATGAGTGCAGTGAGTAGTGCAGTGTGTGTATATGAATGCAGTGTGTGTATATGAGTGCAGTGTGTGTGTGTATGAGTGCAGTGTGTGTGTATGAGTGCAGTGTGTGTGTGTATGAGTGCAGTGTGTGTGTATGAGTGCAGTGTGTGTGTGTGTGTGAGTGATGCAGTGTGTGTATGAGTGCAGTGTGTGTGTATGAGTGCAGTGTGTGTATATGAGTGCAGTGTGTGTGATGCAGTGTGTGTGTGATGCAGTGTGTGTTTGTGTTGCAGAGCCTTGGTGGGGGGTGGGCATTTTTATAAAAAAAAGAATAAAATAAATTAATATTATTAGTTATTATTTTAATTTTTTTGGTTATATTATTTTTTAAATAATTTTTTAATTATTATTTATATTTATATATTATTAATTAATATTATTTTAATTTTTTCGTTATATTATTTTTTTTTATTATTATTTATATATTATTTATTTATTTTTTGTCCCCCCTCCCTGCTTGATACATGGCAGGGAGGGGGGCTCTCCTTCCCTAGTGGACCAGTGGCATTGGCAGTTCAGTGGGGGGAGGAAGGGGGCTGGAACTGCTGTTACTTACCTCTCCTGCAGCTCCTGTCAGCTCTCTCCTCCTCCGCGCCGGTCCGTGCAGCTCTTCTCTCAGCTCACACTGTAAGTCTCGCGAGAGCCGCACTATGACCCCGCGGCTCTCGCGAGACTTACACTGGGAGCTGACCGAGGTGCTGCACGGGCCGGCGCGGAGGAGGAGAGAGCTGGCAGGAGCTGCAGGAGAGGTAAGTAACAGCTCTGCCAGCCCCCAGTCTGTATTATGGCAATGTAAATTGCCATAATACAGACACTGACTCGAGTATAAAATGTGCTGAAAAACTCGGCTTATACTCGAGTATATACGGTACCATTTGACTCCCACGCTTTCAGGGGTCTGCATTACTTATCCATTTATACAAATGGACTCAGCCTATGTTACAAGCCTCACTTCTGGGTTATTAATACAACACATACAAAGGATATAGGTTCATTTAAGCAATAATTCTCGGGTTCATACGTCTTTTCTATACAAACATATCATATAGATATACATCACTTTACATCATTTTAAATCATTTTGGGGTATCCCTGCCTTTGGTTATTCTGCTACATATCATACATAACGCTGTGTTAATTAGGCCATGACCTCATCCATGTCCCTTTCTATAAAACCAGTTACATTTCGGTACAGATCATTGAACTCCCACGCCACGAGTTTTATAACTATCCATTTCATTTAAATTCACTCAGCCTACATTACAGGCCTCATTTCTCTGTCATGACGATGACACATAAGGCTTAAATCCTTTCGCATGCATACTCGGGTTGAATCACACGTACTGATCCAACCAATCATACGTCCCCTGCACAGTCATATACATATGTATATAACCTACGTTTCATGTTTTCCTTTACACACCATTATCACGTAACACATAGATTGTTTGTACATAGGCCACGGCCTCCCTCAGATGTCTTATTCAAGCATGCAAACATTTCTGAGCCACTCATAGCTATTCCCATGGTATCAACATAATTTTATACATTGCTGCTACAGACTATAAGTCTGGTTCTTTTTACACTCCACACTCATCATACTACTCTCTTTTACCCATTTTTAGGCTGTCAAGCTTATATAATTGCTCCACACGGTTTATTCCTGTGATTTATCATACTACCAGGTACGTACACCTGCTCATATGGTATTCTACCATACATTTCATTTCATCCCCCTAGTTTAGAGTACTGGCAATAGGGTCACAGGATTCCCAATAGGTATTTACCCCGTCTTGGCTGTCGCCATCAGTTAGTGGTCCCGCGAGGCCAACACCCCGCCTCAAACGTTCCGGAGGCAAACACCCATCGGGCCACACGTTAGCTAGCCGCCTCGCATGTTGCAAAGAGAGGGCCTCACCTGTCACTCCCTTCCCCTGTTTTCTGTCGTACAGTCACCGAGAGGCCTAAAACTCCTGCCACTACGTCAAGTGGCCTCAATAACCCCTCGCGCCAACGCATAGATAGAGCCTCTCAAGCCGCTTGGCAATTAGCAGGGCCTCACCTGTCACCAAACAAGCATAATACTTTCGCCATCCGGCCTAGCTAGCCTGCCAGTACAATTTGGTGGTTCTATATACTAATTATTGTTTTATTTATAGTATGTCTCAGGAAGGGGTAGAGGATTTCTCCCTGCCTAGCACCCCGGCTAGAGCTGTCACTCCCACACAAGGAGGAGAGCTAGCTAGTCCAGCATCAATTAGATCCTGGACAATCCCGCGCATAACCACGGAATTAAGGAGACGACAAATCCCCTACCCCGCTACAGCAAGGAAGGCAGAACTTTTCAAACTGCTACGCACATCAACTAATAACATGGAAGCCGGGGAAGGATCTAGCCAGTCCAACCCAGGGGACATACATGCCATGTTATCCTCACTCATGGCATCCATGGGCAAGGTCAACTCCAGGCTGGAGAAACTTGAGTCGGTCACCACGGCCCTCACTCTAGCAGGGCCACCCGCGGCTGCGGTACAAACACCAGCCTTGCCATTAGTCGCTCCAGCCAGCACCCTGGATGACCAGGAAGTTAGCCCGGCCCACATGATACCTGAGCATATCAAAAGGGATATCCTGGAAGGTAAAGACGTCAACCTGGCTTCCTTGTTGATTGCCTCCCAGGACATTGTGGAACATAAGACGTATGCTTATGATGATGTTTCTGTTATTGTCAGATCTAGGGATGCCCGCCTGAACAGGAAACTGACTATCCCTGAATTTGTACTAGCGTTTGGTATTTACAGGGATGTCGTCTGTGCGGTTTATCCCAACAGAAGAGAGGAGTTTGATCTCTATATGCACAAGCTGGTAGACCTGGGCAACAAATATGGTGGTTCAGCATTCTATGACTACCATAGGTCTTTTTCTGCAAAAGTGGCTGGAGCCTTCTCCCAGTACGGTACACGATCCAACTGGGGAAGGATTGATACCGTCTTATTTTGCAGACACTTTGCAGGTCTAAGAACACCAGCTTGTGCATACTGCTCCTCCACAGCCCATACTACTAATTTTTGTCCCAACACGGCAGACGGACATGCCTCCACACAAGGAACTAGTTCCTCTGGGGATCCAGGGAAACTATCCAAAGACAAATTGGGACGCCCAATCAAGTTTCTGGGCAAGTCCCAGATATGTAATAATTTCAATGTTGGGTCTTGTAATTACAGTGGATGTAGACTATTGCATGTCTGTTCAAAATGTTTTAGGGCACATGCTAAGACCATGTGTCCAAATAAAATGTATTCTAAGCCTTACCTTACGTCCATTAATATGCCAGTATTCACAGCATTGATGTCTCAGCACCCATCTAGACACCTGGTAGATTTTCTTATTTCTGGTTTAACAGAAGGCTTCCACACAGGTATCCTACACATACCAGCTGGAACTCTGGAATGCCCTAACCTACAATCCGCCCAACACAACCCCACAGTGGTTGACACCCTCATAAACCAAGAAGTGGATGAGGGCTTTGTATTGGGGCCTTTTAGAACTCCTCCATTCACAGAATGGCGCACCAACCCTATTGGTATTGTCACAGGGAAATCTTCCCAAAAACAGACTCATCATTGACTTATCGGCTCCCCACTCATCGGCCAACCCCAGTCTTAATTCCCTCATACCCTCTGAGGAATTCTCTCTGCAATACACCACCATAGATCACGCCATTACAGCTATCATACAAGCAGGGGTTGGAGCCTGGCTCAGTAAGACCGACATTACTAACGCCTTCAAATTACTCCCTATCCACCCCACACTGTGGCACCTGCATGGCATCAAGTGGTCCGGGAACTACTATTTTTTCTCCCGGTTAACTTTTGGGTCCAAAAGTAGCCCAGCTATTTTCGACACATTTGCCAAAGCATTATGCTGGTTACTATTGAACATAGCCGGATGCCCTACAGTATTACATTACTTGGACGATTTCCTACTGGTCGAGGAGAATACTGCACCTCCCACTAGCCTCAAAGCTACCACTAAGCTGTTTGAGCAACTAGGTGTACCCATCTCCCCAAAGAAAACAGAAGGGCCAGACACGGTTATCACTTTTCTGGGTATCCAATTAGACTCTGCCACAATGCAAGCAAGCCTACCATACGATAAGATAGAGAATATTCTCACTTACATAAACAACTACCTACAGCTCGGCACTTGCAACCGCAAAGAACTACAGTCCCTGCTGGGGTCACTAAATTTTGCAATGCGCATCATACCTCAAGGCCGCTCCTTTATTTCACGACTATTGCATCTTTTCCCACTTTTTCTACATGACACGCACAGGTTGTCCTTAGATGCCCAAGCTACGGCAGATCTAAACATGTGGAAGAGGTTTTTAACCACTTGGAATGGTAAAAGTATGTTCCTCCCTCAATTGACTGAATCATCTCCTACCATTTGGTCAGATGCGGCATCTACCACTGGTTTTGCAGCAATTTTTGGGAACGAATGGCTTTGGGGCAGCTGGCCTTCAGCAGTTCTGGATTTGGAAGGTTTTTCCACTACCTCAGCTCTTTTTGAGATCTACCCCATAGTGGCGGCTGCCGTAGCGTGGGGTCATTTATGGGCTAATACGCCAGTGCGTTGTTACTCAGACAACCAGGCAACCTGTCACATCATCAACAAAGGTCGTTCCAAATCTCTTACGATTATGAGATTTCTGAGGAAACTCACTTGGTTGGCAGCTTGTCATAATTTCTTCCTATGTTGTTTCCATGTGCCAGGTGTATATAACACAGCTGCTGACAGTTTGTCTCGCTTTAAATTTCAGGAGTTTCATCAAGCACTCCCGTCAGCAGCACCCACAGCCACCATCACTCCAACATTTCAACAACTCATACTGGACTAGACGTCATCATGCAGCATAGCAGGACATTGTCTCAGTTGGCACTTTCACACAATACAAACAAAACATACAGCAGGGCTTTCACACTATTCAAACGATTCCTTCTGGAACATAACATCATACAACCGTTTGTTATGACATCTTTTTGGGGTTTGCTTCCTTTTGCCACCTTAAACTCAAAATGTCATACAACACCATCAAACTCTATCTCACTGGCATTCAACACCACATGCTCATCTTACACCCAAATAACAACAGTTTCATGGCCTCTCACCAAATTAAGACCATACTCAGAGGTATTCAAAAATCAGAACCCACACATTTGGCCCAGAGGCTACCCATAGATAACCATATCTTCAAAGCATTATCTAACCTACTCGACCTAAAACCGTTTGACACTAATACGAATTCTATCATCAAAACAGCAATATACATCGCTTTCTATGGATTTCTACGACCCAGAGAATTCACTACGACCTCCACGACCCAAACCACTCCATTCCTCCTCTATTCCCACTTGACAAAACATATGGATCATTACATCCTGTCTTTACCTCACTCCAAAACCAGCCAGCACATACCTGTAAACATTCCATACTATCCCACGCACAACAGATGGTGTCCCGTCAAGGTTCTTGATGCCTACATACAGCACCATCACTTACTGCCCTCGCAACCGTTATTACAACTACAAGGTGCAGTACTCACCACTACAACCTTCATGACCTACGCCAGGTCCTTGCTCACACAACTGGGCCTCAACGCAAACAATTACTAAGGACACTCCTTTCGTATAGGAGCCGCGTCCACAGCCTCCAGTTTCAACATCCCAACTCATGTTATCAAAACACTGGGGCGCTGGAAGTCATCCGCTTACTCACGGTACATACCGAACCCAGTACAAGAATTAAGGGCTGCTTTCATAAACATGTCTGGTTGATAAATGTATATGTATTGGTTGTCTGTTAATAAATTTGATTACTTAATTTTTGCCCTCTTCTTTCTCAGGCCTACCTCATCGTCGGTTTCGGCACACCACAACCGACTTGCTCCTTTTATTATCCTACGCTTATTCATGGTATTTCACACTGTACTATCTTAAGCACCTAACACAAATATATATATATATATATATATATATATATATATATATATATATATATAACAAAGGTGAAAAACAAAAATATAAATAAATAAAACTAACATTCTTGCAATAATGGTTTTAGACTGGAACCAATAAAAGCCCAAATAAAGAGTACCAATTGGAGGTGTCCATAAGCCACAATGGGCTACAGAAAGCCACAATATGGAAACCCCTATTATGAATATTTGGTTCCTACACATTTTTCATTGGTATGCAGGTTGGGATTTGCATTGCATGTGTTTACCCAATGGGGGCATGTAATACAAGTATTGGGACAGTAAGGACGAAGCAAGAGTTTCCTACTTTAATGTGCCTGGGTAAAATAGACTGCTTAACTGCTCAAATTTTTACAAATTGCTACAGTAATTCGTATCTCCCAAAATTCAGTGGTATGGAGATTGGAACATTGTTTTTGAGCTGATCTGGAGGCAACATGCTAGTGATACATTAAAATCTGTTGGTGAAGTGGGGGAGGCAGTTCCTGGCAAAAACGGTTAGTCAACCTGGCATTTTGACCAGTAGCTGTGGAAAGAAAAAAATAACATTAAAAAAAAAAAAAAAAATGTAGTACATGACAAAACTTTTGGCAAATGTGAAAACACAAATATCAACCACACCACAGTGTTTCAAAACATATATATATATATATATATATATATATATATATATATATATATATATATATAAAACACTGTAAAACAGATGTTTGTGATATACTATTCCAGTTACGTGCTGTACCCTAAAGCTTCAATAAATAACTTACACCAGAGGATTTCTGAATTTCTTTGTAAACATTCAGATCTCTTAAAAACTTTCTTTGTGTGTTTACAATTAATAGTACATTTTATAAGTTGTCAATATTGCCATTGATTTTGTCTAGACATGGTTTAACTAAATTGAAAGTATGGAGTTTAAAGATTTGTTCATCTAGTTGATTAATTTTGGTTTTCTAAAGTAGGAGTAATTTATTTTCCAAAAATGCTTTAGAATATTCACAAGTTATTTTAATCGACTGGTGGCTGTCAAATTGAATTCCCTGTGGATTTTTTTTTGTCTGCTAGGAAACACATACAATAAAGTAACATAATCATTTAAATGCAATACTTTTGTCAACTTTTTTGATATATATATATATATATATATATATATATATATATATATATATATATTTTTTTTTTTTTTTTCAGGTAGTGATCAGCACTCACAGACTTGATATATTAAAATTCCAAAGTTTATTATCCATTAAAATATGATCAATATTTCAGTCCCCCTTGGGACTTTCATCAGGATCAGGCACCCTGATGAAAGTCCCAAGGGGGACTGAAACATTGATCATATTTTAATGGATAATAAATAAACTTTGAAATGTTAATATATCAAGTCCGTGAGCACTGATCACTACCTGAAAACTACATTTTCTTCCCTGGATTTCAAGCACCTGGCAATTCTTCTTCATTAAGCGTGAGTGCAAGGACTGTTTATATTTTTATATAAACAGTGCTGATCACTATGCAGTGCTGTTTATCAAAATATAACGAGTCCTTGCACTCACGCTTAAAGGACCACTCTAGGCACCCAGACCACTTCAGCTTAATGAAGTGGTCTGGGTGCCAGGTCCTTCTAGGGTTAACCCATTTTTTTATAAACATAGCAGTTTCAGAGAAACTGCTATGTTTATGAATGGGTTAAGCCTTCCCCCTAATCCTCTAGTGGCTGTCTCATTGACAGCCACTAGAGGCGCTTGCGTGCTTCTCACTGTGATCTTCACAGTGAGAGCATGCAAGCATCCATAGGAAAGCATTGTAAATGCTTGCCTATGCGACGGGCGGAATGCGCGCGCAGCTCTTGCCGCGCATGCGCATTCAGCCCAGGAGGAGGAACGGAGGAGGAGAGAAGGAGGAGAGCTCTCCGCCCAGCGCTGGAAAAAGGTAAGTTTTAACCCTTTTCCCCTTTCCAGAGCCGGGCGGGAGGGGGTCCCTGAGGGTGGGGGCACCCTCAGGGCACTATAGTGCCAGGAAAACGAGTATGTTTTCCTGGCACTATAGTGGTCCTTTAATGAAGAAGAATTGCCGGGTGCTTGAAATCCAGGGAAGAAAATGTAGTTTTCAGGTAGTGGTCAGCACTCACGGACTTGATATATTAAAATTCAAAGTTTATTTATTATCCATTAAAATATGATCAACATTTCAGTCCCCTTTGGGACTTTCATCAGGATCAGGCACCCTGATGAAAGTCCCAAGGGGGACTGAAACGTTGATCATATTTTAATGGATAATAAATAAACTTTGAATTTTAATATATCAAGTCCGTGAGTGCTGATCACTACCTGAAAACTAAATTTTCTTCCCTGGATTTCAAGCACCCGGCAATTCTTCTTCATTAAGCGTGAGTGCAAGGACCGTTATATTTTGATATAGATATATAGATATATAGATATAGATATATATTACAGCTGTAGATCTACAAAACAGCTACAATAGTATAATTCAGTATGGGACACAAATATATACACTGGCAGAATTGCTCTTAAGGAATAAAAACTTATAATGTTGTCTTAGGGTGCTTCCTCTTAGAATTGTGGTGGGCTGATCCAGAAGTCCTCCACTTCTGATGGTAATCATCATACCAATATGGAAGGTAGGACTCAGGGTGTACTCTAAATCAGGATCAGACTTATTTAGTATAACTAAAGTAAAATATGTATAAAATAAAACAAATGGTACAACACATTTTGTTCCAGATGAATGGGACATCTTCAGGGTACTCAAGAAAATAAAATACTTAAAGCATTAAAAATAAAAACATCCTTAGCAGCAACACAAACAATCCTAGACAGAAAAAAGCAGCATAAAACCCTCCCCTCTGAGTCCATCTATTCATATAGGAGGCCTTTTATTTCATTGGTGGTCTAGAAGGTGTTTCCTCCAGATATCAGCTGTAATGAATCTTCAGGTTTGATTTTTCCAGGTCCTTGAATTCTCTGTTTTTGTGTGACATCAGTTGTGGTGCACCGCATATGGCATGCATTGTATAATGATGTATGCGTTCCACAGGGTGGCAATTTATGTTCCATCTTCAATTCGCAAGCGAATGTCATGTTTTTGTGTTCCAGGGTGCCAGCTTTAGTCAGAATCAGTGGATGGAAGCCCTTAGGGCTCAACTGCAATACAAACAAGGGAGCAAAAGGTTATATATCACTCCAATGGGTGGACCCAATTCAAGATACTCCAAAGATATCCAAAGCATACATTTTAACGTGTAAATAAAAAAGTGGCATGTATGTATAATATTGATTTGTGCCAAAGATATAAATATATGACTGGGTACAGGATATTTATTAATCTATATTTGTGAATTTCTTATATATGTGATAATAAATTGAATGCATTCTTATTAAACATATGCTTTGACTTTGTTTTAATAAACATTCTCAATTCAATAAAAATATATACAACTAATCATATGTTCAAATGATTCATTGATGAATATTATATAATTTCGTGCATATATGTACATGAACAATTTATATATATATATGTGTGTGTGTATATATATATATATATATATATATATTATATTATATTTTTAAATTATTTTCCTCTTTCCCTTTTCTTGTACCTTCTCTCTTGTGTCTTGTATAACATTACATAATATGTGACATACTAAATATATTATATAGTTATGGATATATACAAGGATATAATATAGAAGTATGAATATCCTAAATAGTCAGAATAGCATTCATAACTTTGGTGAGTCATTTCCACTTACATTACAAGAAACACGTAATAATATCTTCAGAATTAAAATGAAATCCTCAGGCACCTACTGGACCACCAATGTACTGGCCATATAAATAGATGTATTCAGGGAGGAGGGTTTTATGCAACTTTTCTTTCCCCCCAATACAGCAAATTACAGGGTTAATTGCAAACTATAATTTGATAATTATTGACTAAGAGGCAGATACTGATGAGCTGTTCACTGTGCTCACATGATCACAATGTCACTTTTCTTAACCATACTTTTCAAGAGTACTTTTGCCATTATCGGTTGATATAAAAGGTCCTTAATGTTAATGTTAAACATTAAAGATTAAGCAATCACAATCCTTCAAACAAGATTCCTGGGCATTAATTGAACCATTAAAAACTTTGCAAAAGGACTACAAATAACTTGAAAAAAAGACTGATATAACTTTTGTAAAATTAACTAATACCCAAGAAAGTTGAAGATATTCATACATGAGCAGAGCTAATCGCAAACACTTCCCCCTGAGTGGACGACAAACAACATCATCAAACTTTTACTGCTGATTCATTGTTCATTAATTAAACCAATTAGAAAAGAAAAATAAGAACTGTTCCAATATGATCTAACATTTGCTTAGGGTTTACCTAATTTAAAAGAGCAATCAAGACATGAACCATTTGCTCACTGTGCTCAGAGGGGTATTAGCTACACCACCTGATGAGGCCCAAAGAAGGCAGAAACGACCATCCAAAATTGCTGTATCTCTTGTGCAGAGGGAATTTGCTGGCATATCAAGATCTAATGTACAGATGGTACAGTTTTTTTCGGAAAAAGAACATGTGAGTAAAAGCTTTTTTCAGATCTGAGTGTGGAACTACTGAAGGGCTTGCTTTTTCTGAGTTTTTTTTTTTTAAAATTTTTATTTTTGTTGTGCATGGTTTGACAAAAAGATATATGTTGCCACAACAGCAGACATAATCACAACAATAACATAGATTTTTACATATGTGGCATTGAGGTGAAAGCACATTTTTTAACAATTTTAAGAGCGTAAAATAAGAATGAAAGCCACAGCAGGGTCATGTGAGTATACGTCATAAAAACACGTTTGGTTTATATATGCCTATGGGTCTGGCCTGCTAACACTAAAAGAAACAAGTGCTGATCCTTTACCAGCTAAAACATTGCTGCAAATAAGAGAACACTGATGGAAACTATACAGTGCGTATGAGTGATACTAAAACCAGTTTCGTTATATCGATAACATATCATAGGCACTGATACTGATTGCCACCAATAATAACAATCTAAGTCAAATACATATAGGGTAAGGTGAAGGTGAAGTGAACCCTAGGTCTCATAGCAGTGCTTATTTCTGCATCGCTTTTGCTTAGGATTAAAGGTATTTGCATGTCTGAGCCTTGGGTTGCAGGTAGCTTATTAGAGGGGAGAGGTGCCTGAACTTTCACATCAGCTAATATTCATAAGAGAATATAGAGTGAGTCTGGCATATAGGAGTTGCTAGCTTTTGCGGAGAGGATAGCTATTGCATAGTGGTGCGGGGAATCACACCGCCAAACGCTAGGATCGTGCTAAAACAGGTATGGATATCATGTTGATTGCTGGCACATATCCATCAGAGGGTCATATTAATTATGGGCACCTATTAATTAGTCATTGACACATATCTATTCTGGGTACACATTAATCAACCATTGGTACATGTCTCACTGGAGGTTGCTTTGAGGATTGAGCAGTGAGGCTGCAGGGGCATGTTCTATACACCAAAACTGCTTCATTAAGCTAAAGTTGTTCAGGTGACTATAGTGTCCCTTTAATATGGGATGTTTTTTTAGTTTGTTTTTTAAATCATCCCCTCGTGATTTAACTCCCAATTGACAGTGAATTGAGCAGTGAAATTGCAGGGGAATGATCTATACACTAAAACTGCTTTATTTAGCTAAAGTAATTTAGGTGACTATAGTGTTCCTTTAATTTGCTGCCATGTTCTCCTGACCTTTCAGCTCTCTGTTACTTCCTGTTGGGATACCTGAAGGAGCTCATATATGTGAACAAGCCACGTACACTTAAGCAGCTCAAGGAGAATATGTGTGCCAAAATCGAGTTAGAGCCCCAAACATTAACCAATAGTATAAACAGTGCAATTGAAAGATCCTGACTTTGCAAGGTGGCATGGAACTCATTTAAAAGATGCCATTTTCCATACCTAGTCAAACAAAACTCCATATGTTAAGCATTCCTTGCATGTAATATAATTTAAATTGGTTCATTATTAACCCCTTAAGGATGGTGGGTGTGCTATGCTGTCCTTAAGGAGGCAGTCCTAAATGTATTGCACACCCTCTCCGTCTATGCCATTTACCTGCTCACCGCCGTCCTCTTGCCAGCAATTATGATTGGAGGGGCGGTATGAAATCCCAGGCAGTCCCCATGCGCTGATCAGGCCTTCCTGGGCTATATGAGTGGAATGATGTCGCAATCTTTTAGCCAGAATAGCCGAGTTCAGCAGGGCCTGCAGGGGTACTGCCTGGGATGACCCTGTTACATTTCAAAACACCATAAAACCTGTGCATGGGCATGTCCGAATTGAGGGGGAGGCAATAGGTTCCCCTTCAGCTGCGGGTGCGGGCCCTAAATCAGAATAAGGAGGGTCCTATGGTTCTCCCCCCGGCCCCCAACTTTGAAAAACAGGTGGTGAGAGCCGGGTGGGAGGACTATCGGACCCCCTTATTGGTATTTAGGGCCCCCACCTGCCACTCAGGGTTGGGGGGTGGGGAGAGGACAATAGGTTCCTCCCCCTTATTCTAATTTAAGTTAACCAATCAGAGCGCTCTGACAGATAAATGAAGAGACTGACAGATAAGTCTCTACATTTACCTGTCATAGCACTCTGATTGGTTGGCTTGAAATCCAACCAGAGTGCTCTGTGTCATTTTACACAGCGTGGTAAAGTTCTTTGTAATTTGACTCATAACTCTCTGATTGGTCTGAAAGGTCTTTCAGCCTTTTGGTAGATAGCTCCCTAATACCGTGGGAATTAGGGAGTTATCTACTAAGCGGCTGCAAGAGAACATATCTGAAGTCCTGAAGTGCCAAAGTTCCGAAGTGCTGAAGTTCCTAAGTCCTGAACTGAACCGAAGTTCGGAAGTGCTGAAGTACCGAATTTCGGAAGTGCGGAACCGAACCGAAGTGCTGAAGTTCCGAAGTCCCGAAGTCCTGAATTTCGGAATGCCGAACCGAAGTGCCGAAGTCCCAGATTTCGGAATGCCGAACTGAACCAAAGTCCCGAAG
Organism: Pelobates cultripes; assembly: GCA_933207985.1. Taxonomy (NCBI): domain Eukaryota; kingdom Metazoa; phylum Chordata; class Amphibia; order Anura; family Pelobatidae; genus Pelobates; species Pelobates cultripes. Next base: position 9,936,068 of record OW240920.1, on the reverse strand, counting down.
TGCCAAAGTCCAGAATTTCGGAATGCAGAACCGAACCAAAGTGCCAAAGTCCCGTAGTGCCGAAGTCCCGAAGTCCCGAATTATCGAAGTCCCGAATTTCAGAATGTCGAACCGAACCGAAGTGCCAAAGTCCTGTAGTGCCGAAGTCCCGAAATTCCGGAATGCCGAACCGAATCAAATATTTTGCCCATGCACATCCCTAGTTCTAAGTTCTCTTTCTAGCAGTGGATTTTAATGCCACCCTTTGTTACAAAACAACACATGTCATGAATGAATGACAATTACTCTTAACATGACACCATTTCACACCTTTGGATTTACTGTTCCTATTTTTCAAAAAATTTGAAAATGATAAAACCTAGTCATACTCTATGGGCACTACATCAAATTCTACAAGTTTTCAAGTTTAAAAAAGGACTCGTGGTCCTGGTAATTTAGCTGCGCAAACAAGGGTGACAGCATAGAAGGCAGAATAGGACTAGTTATCTAGAAATTACTTTTAGGCCATCCAGTATGTTAAAAAATCATTGATTAATATCCCTGCATTTTCCCGCTGCTCCTTAATTTCATTGCCTGCCATGGGCGTGCAAAAGACTCTGTCCACTATCCATGCCTTTGTTAAGGTTACTGTGTTTCTATCTAGTAGAGTCGTGCTCTACTCTATTGATAAAATGCTTCTGGGCTCCCATTAAGCCTTTTATCGGTTAAAAATGTCCACCATTAAAGGCATATCGAGAGCCAATAAATATTGCTTTGAATAATATTGAATTTAAAGAATATAAAAAAATGAATTATTCTTAGCATTGAAAATATTGGAATGTGCAAAGTTTCTAATGCTTGTTAAAAGTTCAGGTAGGCAGCTTGGACAACTCAAACTAGAGTCTCTCCTTTCTGGCTACATATGAATACTGTATAGAGAAAAGGGGGAGGGAAGCAGTGTCCTCTAGTCCTGGTCAGAGTGGGCCAATATGTAAGAAAAGGATGATAGGATACAGAATATAGTGTAGTAAGTTTGTGATATTGGTGAGATATTTAAACGAACTGCACTTATTTAATTAGCTGCAAATTGATGCGCCTGTGTGCTAAATCCCAGAGAATTTACTCTGTATCTTGATCCGGTGGGGGGTTGACTCCAAATGGTATAAAACAAGAACAGAAAACAACATCAATATAGTGTAGTATATTAAGTGTGCCAGGTGGGGGTGAATATATTTATTTGGATGTAGACTCACATTTTTTTGAGCCCGCTAATGGCTCTCAGTGATAGGCATGTAGTGAAGCAATTCACGCCCTTGGTTACACAGGAGTTCCTACTCTTTGGCATTTTAGCAGCAAATTCTCATCGAATGGTATGTGGATAAAAAAGAATTGAAAATATATAGTATTCACTGTTAAAAAGAGTGAAAAGAGAAATGGACTTGAATAAAAGAAGAAAGGTGTGATCAGCGGATAGGTGTTATAAAATGTACATAAATTGGTGGCCTCTTCATTTACCAAGTGCCCACCCATTGTTAGTGGATTGGGGATACTAATTATATACCAGGGAGCATAATGTGCTTGCCTCAGC
>OW240920.1:9891803-9927007 GCA_933207985.1 Pelobates cultripes | reverse complement strand
AAACAAAAGCCCCAAAAATCTTCCTTACATGTTTCGGGCCACCTGGTCCTTGCCCGTACTCATTCTTGCACTCTATATATTCTCATGCCAGGCCTTATCAAACCAGTACCAGCGCATCAAATGCCAGTTTTACGATTACTTGCGAGAACATGGGCATGAAGCATGGCCTCGAAAGCGGTGTGTGGACAGATTTGTAGCTTTGTCTCATAATGATGCAGATGGGAATCCTGTTTTGAGTTTCCAGTGTGATCTGCGCTGATCATCGCTAATCATCCATTTTAATATTGTTTATTGTACAAACTACATGTTCCCTGATTAGAAATGTTCTGATTGCTTTAAGTTCTAATCTTTAATGGTCTATAAATAAAATATTTGTAGACTGTAGTGGTTTGTAGTTTTATTACGGTATATATTCTACAAAAATACAGCACACAGCGTCCCTGGTACAGAGGCCATGCAGTGTGCATGGATGTGGTATGCTTACAAGTGGATTCAGCTAGTAGAACTTACAGGAGTACTAAGCTGCTGATGGCGTGTGAGAGTGTTATATAATGGCAGTGAGTACTGAGCTGCTGATGGCGTGTGAGAGTGTTATATAATGGCAGTGAGTACTGAGCTGCTGATGGCGTATGAGAGTGTTATATAATGGCAGTGAGTACTGAGCTGCTGATGGCGTGTGAGAGTGTTATATAATGGCAGTGAGTACTGAGATGCTGATGGCGTGTGAGAGTGTTATATAATGGCAGTGAGTACTGAGCTGCTGATGGCGTGTGAGAGTGTTATATAATGGCAGTGAGTACTGAGCTGCTGATGGCGTGTGAGAGTGTTTTATAATGGCAGTGAGTACTGAGCTGCTGGATGGCGTATGAGGAGTGCGCGTAATGGTGAGTACTGAGCTGCTGATGGCGGTAAGGAGAGTGTTATTATATAAATGGCAGTGGAAAGTACTGGAGATGCTGATGGCGTGGTGGAGAGTGTTATATAATGGCAGTGAGTACTGGAGCTGCTGATGGCGCGGTGAGAGAGTAAGTTATATAATGGCAGTGAGTAATGAGCCGTTGATGGCGTATGAGAGTGTTATATAAATGGCAGTGAGTACTGAGCTGCTGATACATGAGAGTGTTCTGATAAATGGCAGTGAGTACTGAGCTGCTGATGGCGTGAGAGTGTTCCTATAATGGCAGTGAGTACTGAGCTGCTGATGGCGCAGAGAGCAGTTATATAATGGCAGTGAGTACTGAGCTGCTGATGGCGTGTGAGAGTGTTATATAATGGCAGTGAGTACTGAGCTGCTGATGGCGTGTGAGAGTGTTATATAATGGCAGTGAGTACTGAGCTGCTGATGGCGTGTGAGAGTGTTATATAATGGCAGTGAGTACTGAGATGCTGATGGCGTGTGAGAGTGTTATATAATGGCAGTGAGTACTGAGCTGCTGATGGCGTGTGAGAGAGTGTTATATAATGGCAGTGAGTACTGAGCTGCTGATGGCGTGTGAGAGTGTTATATAATGGCAGTGAGTACTGAGCTGCTGATGGCGTCTGAGAGTGTTATATAATGGCAGTGAGTACTGAGCTGCTGATGGCGTATGAGAGTGTTATATAATGGCAGTGAGTACTGAGCTGCTGATGGCGTGTGAGAGTGTTATATAATGGCAGTGAGTACTGAGCTGCTGATGGCGTGTGAGAGAGTGTTATATAATGGCAGTGAGTACTGAGCTGCTGATGGCGTGTGAGAGTGTTATATAATGGCAGTGAGTACTGAGCTGCTGATGGCGTCTGAGAGTGTTATATAATGGCAGTGAGTACTGAGCTGCTGATGGCGTATGAGAGTGTTATATAATGGCAGTGAGTACTGAGCTGCTGATGGCGTGTGAGAGTGTTATATAATGGCAGTGAGTACTGAGCTGCTGATGTCGTATGAGAGTGTTATATAATGGCAGTGAGTACTGAGCTGCTGATGGCGTATGAGAGAGTGTTATATAATGGCAGTGAGCACTGAGCTGCTGATGGCGTGTGAGAGTGTTATATAATGGCAGTGAGTACTGAGCTGCTGATGGCGTGTGAGAGTGTTTTATAATGGCAGTGAGTACTGAGCTGCTGATACTTTGTGAGAGTGTTTTATAATGGCAGTGAGTGCTGAGCTGCTGATACTTTGTGAGAGTGTTTTATAATGGCAGTGAGTACTGAGCTGCTGATACTTTGTGAGAGTGTTGTATAATGGCAGTGAGTACTGAGCTGCTGATGGCGTATGAGAGTGTTAAATAATGGCAGTGAGTACTGAGCTGCTGATGGCGTGTGAGAGTGTTATATAATGGCAGTGAGTACTGAGCTGCTGATGGCGTATGAGAGTGTTATATAATGGCAGTGAGTACTGAGCTGATGACATTTGTTTGATGTGTGAGCGTAGTACATGTAAACTTTAAAAACATAACTATATCCTTCTCAACCCATAGTATGGGCGTAACCACTGTTATACAAATATACCTAAACATGTATACAAAATGGTGTATAGGTTGGGAAAATAATGGACCGCTATTATTGAAATCTCTGCTTAGGATCAGGGAATGGTTCAGGTAGTTGCTATATTTTCCCAATTCTGAGCTATAACTTGGAAAATGACATGCAGTACTGTAGTTATACCACTAGGTGGCATTTCCTGTACATATTATTGCAGACAACCACACTGAAACTATAATTCTCCACTGGGCTGCCTTAGGGAAGCCAAAAAAAAGGGATTGGAGGCACACCCGAAAATGCATTGCTTAGTAGTGATGCTGCCATAAAATCTCTGGGAAGCCACTAGAGGGGGTTATAAACTTGAAAATGCCTGCACTGTCCAGTATTTTATATTAAAAGTAGCGAAGGGAAAGAGACACAAATGCACCAGGGGGTTAAACGATGTTGTGCAAATCTGGAGGAGGGGGGGACTAGAGAAGAAAAGTCAACAATAAAGTTAAGACTGCCTGATTTTAAAACGGAATTTGTATTTTACACGTGGGAGACCGGGTCATCCAAAAAAGGTTTGTCATACACAAGGAGCGCAGTGTACAGGTAGTGACAGGCACTGAGCTGTATGTATGACTGTAGTATTACAGTCCACGGGACAGAGGACATTACAAGTAGATACATGAAGAGTTTAAAGGAACAGTCCACACATATAAAGCACTGCTATATGTGTCAGGAGCATCTCATGTCATTCACAGTTTATAAAATGCTGAATTCCAATGGGTGTCAATCCGTGTAAACGTTATGTGTGATTCCTTCTGTAAATAACATACATTACACTAGAAGTATTTTTCTCTTATGTTTCAGGCAGGAATTTTACCTTTGTTGTTTGTGTTGGGGAAGAGTTTTCTCCTCCATCCTTTTATAGTGAGGGTAGTAAGTGGCAAGAGGGGAGTATAATTATTTAACTATGTAAGAAAAGGAAAATCTAAAAAAACTATTTATGACCGCGCCACTTTAAGTGATTTCAGAAATGATTAGTTGTTTGGTGCTAGTCCTAATCCTGAAATCAACTACAGCACCATTTGCTGGACTCAACTATCTAAGCCCATGCTTTTAATGCCTATTTTAAAGGGTCTTTATAAGCACTTTGCATAGTACAGTGGTTCTCAAACCAGTCCTCGTGGCCCACCAACAGCCCAGAATTTTTGTATTTCCCTGTTTTATTCCAAAGGAGATAGTGACAAATCCAAGACTGCTGGTGGGTCTTGAGTGCTGGTTTGTGAAACACTGACAGAGTCCAACCAAACTGAGTGCCATCTAATGTGGGGGTTTGTCATCTCATGCAATGTGGAATATGTCAGATACTCCACATTTTCCTTCAGTTGCTTTTAACAATCTTTTCAGTTTCATCTTTTTGTCTGTCCTGATGTTTCTCTTTCCTGCCCGTTAGTCTTTTTCCACTGTCCCTCCGCCTGGGTGCAGGTATGGGATTGCAATATGTGTCAACGGTTGCGTATGGGGTATCTGCATGCGTGTGATTATGTGTTGTGTACGTGGGGGAGGCTGTGCGTTCTGTCTATGGCGATTTAATTACCCCAATTTCATTTACATGCCCATTTCATAATGCGAGGTGGCCATGCATGTCTGCCGTGCCCGTGTAATAAAATATGAGGTGACCTTCCCCCACCCCATTTAATACAATCAGGGTTATTTCACATTTTAAGATTAAAATAGCTAACTGGAAAAATTCTCTGTCTGCTTTGCTTTCAGTTCAGCTCCTCTGGCCTTAAATGTGAAATTCACTTAGAATCCTGAATGTGTTTAGCATGTTTCCCACATCTAGGCCAACAATGGAAGAAGGAGACGATCAGGCTCCAGTAATCATTATGTTTGGCTATGATAACGAGGCTAAAACTAATCGCTCTCTCCAGATCAGTTTGTGGAGCAGATCCAATGAGTGAAATGAGCTTTATCCAGTGTTCCCAACTCACTTGGCCAGACACTGTTATTGCCGTGACAAACCTAACAAGCAAGTGAAGTACCTCCAGGCTTGTGCCTACTCAGCCAAATGGCAGATATAATGTAAAACATTGCAATTTTTTTTTTTTTTGCTTTTTATTTTAGAAACGGCAATGTTTGCAGTCCGGGTTAAATCCACCTTTAGTGACTGTTTTTCTGTCAGCCGCTAGTGGTGCATTTACTGAACTGACTAAGTAAAACTTGGGTATATGAAGCAGATGGTCTTAGGAAAGCATTGATTACAGTGCCAACCTAGGGGTAAGTCGTGCAGGCACCTCTATTAGAAGCATTGGATTGGATCATGCCTCCTCCATGATGTTGCAGAAGGCCGAGAGGTGAGCAGTGTCGAAGGAGCATTGGAACTAAAACTTATCATTTATTAATATTATTGCAAATGGGGAGGGGTGTATATATATATAAAATGACAGGGATGCTTATTCCTAATGCTATAGTGCTCCTTAATTACAAATAAAAAAAGATATATTTTATTGACACTTTCCCTGTAACAAAGAAGCAGTCTGGACACCAACAAGTAACCATTTGATTTTAGCCTCATATTCACGTTGTGCTATTCTGCCCATTCAAATAGTTTTAGTTTTGCAGAAACAAAAAGAAAGTTTTGTGACTTTCTGCACGGTAAACCCAACCCCTTAGTCACAAACCGTTTTCACACACAGTATATTCCTGATTGGAAGGTACTTGGGACAGTCATGTTAAACTGATCTCTTATAGGTTAAGCACATACTTACAATCATTGCAATACAGAAGGTGTGCGTGGCCATTTAAATTCAGCTCCTGCTGAATCATATCTGATTAATATTCTGTAATATAGTACTGAGCAAACTAAGCTTTAATAACCACCAATCTACCCATTTTACAAAAAACATTTAATTTAAAAAAAACTTGGAGTGTAAAAAATGTCTATATACAGCCTTATAAATATAAACAGCACAAAATTAAATACAGAAACAGACCGCTTTTTACAAAATGTGATTATTAAAAGCATTTTCTTTTAAATAGGGCACACAACAGTATAAATGGTTTTACGTTTTGTTTTTTTCCCAAATCCAGAAAGTTCAGCAGTATTAAAATGATTAACTGTGCGCAGTGGTAGTAAGTCGTCCTGGCAGTGGCAAGAATTCTCTCCTAAATGACGTTTTCAGTATGTTGGTCCAAGTCCATTGATTGCAGCAGCATTGATAAATATATACATTGTTTGGTTCCTAATATTTTAATAAATAGGTTTGGTTTCGTATTTTGAATAGAAATGGTGGATGATTGGAGATCTTGTTGGATTACACCTGGAAAGGTAGAGGTTTTTATTTATTCAGCAGGTAAAAAAGTTCTGCAACAGACACACGGTGCAATGTACAGGCCGCGGATATATACTGGGGATACAATATACATACTGCATATTTAATCTGGGTGTAACTACATATTTAATCTTGGGGTACAATGTGTAAAAGCTATATATTTATACAATGTGAACAGGCTGTGTGTTTAATATAGGGATACAATGCACAGGTTGTGTACCTAAAATAAGGGTACAGTCTGGTTGCGTGTATCATGTTGGGGTAAAATGCACATGCTGTGTGTAAAATTTTGGGGTACAATGCAGAGGCTGTGTGTTTAATGTTGGCACACAATGCTCAGACTGTGTTTTGGGGTGCAATGTGCACCGTTTTTGTGCTTAACGTTGGGTACAATGATCAGGCGGTGTGTTTAATATTGGGGTACAATGCTTAGTATGTGTGGTTTTATCATTGGGGTACAATACTCAGGCGGTGTGTTTTATTGTTGGGGTACAATGCTCAGTATGTGTGGTTTTATTGTTGGGGTACAATGCTTAGTATGTGTGTTTTATTGTTGTGGTACAATGCTTAGTATGTGGGGTTTTATTGTTGGGGTATAATGCTCAGTATGTGTGTTTAATGTTGGGGTACAAAACTCAGTGTGTTTTATTGTTGGGGTACAATGCTCAGTATGTGTGGTTTTATTGTTGGGGTATAATGCTCAGTATGTGTGGTTTTATTGTTGGGGTACAATGCTCCGTACGTGTGGTTTTATTGTTGGGGTACAATGCTCCGTATGTGTGGTTTTATTGTTGGGGTACAATGCTCAGGCTGTGTGGTTTTATTGTTGGGGTACAATGCTCAGGCTGTGTGGTTTTATTGTGGCGGTACAATGCTCAGTAAGTGTGTTTTATTGTTGGGGTACAATGCTCAGGCTGTGTGGTTTTATTGTTGGGGTACAATGCTCAGTATGGGTTTTATTGTTGGGGTACAATGCTCAGGAAGTGTGTTTTATTGTTGGGGTACAATCCTCAGCATGTGTATTTTATTGTTGGGGTACAATGCTACGGTTATGTGTTTAATGTTGGGGTACAATGCTCTGTGGCAGGTCATTCTTGGATTATATAGTTAAGGTAACGTGACAAGCTAACGATAGATTTTGGAATGCCTGTGAGGGAGCAATGTGCATCATTTGGTGCCTTTCATCCTTGATGTAGAATTACCTCTGTAGCAAATACACACTGCTCCTTATGGCTTGGCTGATTGTACATTGGGTGATAGGTATATCCTTCCTGGAATCCTCTCGGGGGTGTGAGGTCTGATTTAAAGCTAGTAGAGAGAATTACATTGTTTAGAGTAATGATAAAATAATTAATCTATTGTGAGCAATAAAACGTTGCAATGTGTATTGTGTATAAATTTAAACCACAACAATAAAACTAAACTTCTAATGTGTCCCAATTTTGTGTGAAAATCAGTGTGTGTTAATTTTATTGAACTGTGAATTATTTTGTTGTTGAACTCTGTGATCCTCATACACACTACTCTGCACACTACTGTGAGTTTTTTTGTTGCGGTGCTCTGTGATACATTCATGCACAACCGAACACTACTGTGAGTTTTATTGCTGTGGGGCTCTGCAATACATTCATACAGACTGCACATTACTGTGAGTTTTATTGCTGTGGAGCTCTGTGATACATTCATATAGACTGCACATTACTGTGAGTTTATTGCTGTGGGGCTCTGTGATACATTCATATAGACTGCACATTACTGTGAGTTTTATTGCTGTGGGGCTCTGTGATACATTCATACAGACTGCACATTACTGTGAGTTTATTGCTGTGGGGCTCTGCAATACATTCATATAGACTGCACATTACTGTGAGTTTTATTGCTGTGGAGCTCTGTGATACATTCATATAGACTGCACATTACTGTGAGTTTATTGCTGTGGGGCTCTGTGATACATTCATACAGACTGCACAATACTGTGAGTTTTATTGCTGTGGGGCTCTGTGATACATTCATATAGACTGCACATTACTGTGAGTTTTATTGCTGTGGGGCTCTGTGATACATTCATATAGACTGCACATTACTGTGAGTTTTATTGCTCTGGAGCTCTGTGATACATTCATACAGACTGCACATTACTGTGAGTTTTATTGCTGTGGGGCTCTGCGATACATTCATACAGACTGCACATTACTGTGAGTTTTATTGCTGTGGGGCTCTGTGATACATTCATATAGACTGCACACTACTGTGAGTTATATTGCTGTGGAGCTCTGTGATACATTCATACAGACTGCACACTACTGTGAGTTATATTGCTGTGGAGCTCTGTGATACATTCATACAGACTGCACAATACTGTGAGTTTTATTGCTGTGGGGCTCTGCAATACATTCATATAGACTGCACATTACTGTGAGTTTTATTGCTGTGGGGCTCTGTGATACATTCATACAGACTGCACATTACTGTGAGTTTTATTGCTGTGGGGCTCTGTGATACATTCATACAAACTGCACATTACTGTAAGTTTTATTGCTCTGGAGCTCTGCGATACATTCATATAGACTGCACATTAATGTGAGTTTTATTGCTGTGGGGCTCTGTGATACATTCATACAGACTGCACATTACTGTGAGTTTTATTGCTGTGGGGCTCTGTGATACATTCATACAGACTGCACATTACTGTGAGTTGTATTGCTGTGGGGCTCTGTGATACATTCATACAAACTGCACATTACTGTGAGTTTTATTGCTCTGGAGCTCTGCGATACATTCATATAGACTGCACATTAATGTGAGTTTTATTGCTGTGGGGCTCTGTGATACATTCATACAGACTGCACATTAATGTGAGTTTTATTGCTGTGGGGCTCTGTGATACATTCATACAGACTGCACACTACTGTGAGTTATATTGCTGTGGGGCTCTGTGATACATTCATACAAACTGCACATTACTGTGAGTTTTATTGCTCTGGAGCTCTGCGATACATTCATATAGACTGCACATTACTGTGAGTTTTATTGCTGTGGGGCTCTGTGATACATTCATACAGACTGCACATTACTGTGAGTTGTATTGCTCTGGAGCTCTGCAATACATTCATATAGACTGCACATTACTGTGAGTTTTATTGCTGTGGGGCTCTGTGATACATTCATACAAACTGCACATTACTGTGAGTTTTATTGCTCTGGAGCTCTGCGATACATTCATATAGACTGCACATTAATGTGAGTTTTATTGCTGTGGGGCTCTGTGATACATTCATACAGACTGCACATTACTGTGAGTTTTATTGCTGTGGGGCTCTGTGATACATTCATATAGACTGCACATTACTGTGAGTTTTATTGCTGTGGGGCTCTATGATCCTCATACACACTGCACATTACTGTGAGTTTTATTGTGATGCTCTGTGATACACTCATACACACTGTACATTAATGTGAGTTTTGTTGTAGTGGAGCTCTGTGATATACTCATACACACTGTACATTAATGTGGATCACAAAGCAAAAATATTCCAACTGTATTTATCAAGAAGCTTTTGTGTTAACTGTAATTATGAAAATGGCAGTCTATATGGGTAACCTGCATGCAAAAATAAACTATGCACATGCGTATACGTATACACACAAGATTATACATTCCTGACATACCGATCGCAGTGTGAACCCCTAATTTCTTCACTTTCTGATGCTGGGAGGAGTTTTTGTTTGCTCCCAGATTTCTCTCTCAGGCCTTCTTGGTTTGGCATTTTGAAATGTGTTGGTGAGATCAGGAAAGGCTCATTTTCCTTTAGGTTATTTTTGGGTTCGAGGTGGTTATTGTCCTTCTTGTTTATGTCAACTCTTGGCTTTCTCAGTGCTCGCATAAGAATTAATACTCCGCTTCCCATCAAACACAGGGTAACTAGCCCCAGACAGGCAGCCAGAGCCAGCGTGGAGGGGGGGTCAGACTGGTAGGTCGATGGTGTTGGATCCTGTACCCTAAATTCACAGTTGGAGCCCATATAACCCACAGGGCACTGGCACACATGGCCAGTGAAATGGGTGTAGCAGGTGGCACCATTATGGCAAGGGCGGGAGCTACAGGCATCCTCGCGCAGCGTGCAGTCTTTTCCGCCATAGCCAAGTGTACAGGAGCAGGTGTAAGTGTTTGCCCCATCCACACACGTCCCTCCGTTAGCACAGGGTCCACTGGCACAGTCATCAATGTTAATTTCACATCTCAGTCCAGAAAATCCAGAGCGACATCTACACACCACATTCCGCCCAACGTCCAGACACTGACCTCCTGAGTGGATTAAGAGGGAAAGGTTTATGTGAGCTTTGAGATCATTTATGAAGATAACAAGTGGTGTGGGTGATGTGTATACAGCATGGCACGAGACCCAAACATTAAACAAGAAGAAGAAATAAGCAGTCACGTGGAAACTGCAAATAAGTTTCTTCTCGTTTGAGGACATTTTCCACGTTTGTCCAAATACCTAGCTCTAGCTCAGACTGGCTGGTAAGATGTAGCTCCGCGAAGATGGGGATAGGGGTACACATTACCGAGTGGGTGTATTTATTAATGTATGGGATTCAGGATGACTTCTGCAATAAGCACTGGCTGCCAGAAGACTAGTGCCAGATGTGGCCACATGATTCATTAACTCGGTATTTGAAGTAGTTACAGTAACACCCAGTAATCAGGCCCGTAGCATTAAACATTGGAGCACAGTACTGGTTATGCCCTATAATATAGCTCATTTCTCCTTTATTAGTGTTGGTAAACAGCACAAATAGTGTCAGCCTACCAATTTGTTATTATTTACAGGCTTTTTCCCCATTTAACCCCTTAAAGACACATGACACGTGTGACATGTCATGATGCCCTTTTATTCCACAAGTTTGGTCATTAAGGGGTTAAACCAGAACAATGTGGGAAATGGAGCTCATTTATTCTATCCGGTATTTCCCCCCATACTGTAGATTTGACTTGCTATAATAAATGTCTGATTGTAATAAGTTGAAAGTGAATTATAATCTCACCGTTCAGACAAGGACTGCTTGAGCATCGGTCAATCTTCTTCTCACAGTTAGATCCGTGGTAGTTAAAGGGGCAGCTGCAGACATATCCACTCATGCTGCTCTTCTGTACACATGTTCCCCCATTGAAGCAGGGCCCATCTGCACACGTCATGGCACTGATGTCACAGTTCTTTCCGTAAAAACCCCGTGGACAAACACACCTGTAGTCATTCTCCAGGTCCTGACAGGAAGAAGAGAGAATATGGGGGAGAAAGGGAGTAGAAGGTAGAACATAATGGGGAAATGTGGAGGCCATAAAGAGAAGATATAATGGCAATATAAGATAATTGTTGTTGGGTAAGTTTGAATGGGTTGAAGTAGAAAATGAAACGGTTGTGGGATACACAGAGGGGAATTTTAGGTACAGTTTATTAGTGATAGTGGAGGTCGATGAGGTACAGGAGAATGCATGATCAAAATGGGGTAAGTATGATGATACGATGTAATGACAGAAGTGAACAAATGCCATGAGTGGGGTGATACGATTTGTATAAAGAGAAAATGATTAAAGAAAAGAGGGACAAAAATAAGTGGGAAATGGGAAGAGTGGGGTCATTAGAGACAAGAGGATAATACAGAAATGTAATAGTTGTTTAAATAATTTGAAATTCACTTTAGTAAATGACTCATCGGTGCATGCATTACTTTATATACACAGTTTTACTCAATTTCTCTCTTTTACCCTTACAGTATTGATATATAAATACACAGATTTGTTTACTAAAGGGATTTTGCTGACGGGCAGTATATTGCATATCCCCTAACCCCAATTTTTTTTTTTTTTTTAAGTTCTGAAAGTCTTATGAAAGGATTTGCCTACCCTTATAAACCAGCCGGGTACTCTGTATAACACAGTGCCAGTCTGACTGAGTATACACGATTATAAACAGGCCGGGTACTTTGTATAACACAGTGCCAGTCTGACTGGGTATACAACCTTATAAACCGGCCAGGTACTCTGTATAACACAGTGCCAGGCTGACTCTGTATACACCCTTATAAACAGGCCGGGTACTCTGTATAACACAGTGCCAGTTTGACTGGGTATACACCCTTATAAACCGGCTGGGTACTCTGTATAACAGTGCCAGTCTGACTGGGTATACATCCTTATAAACAGGCCGGGTACTCTGTATAACACAGTAACAGTCTGACTGGGTATACACCTTTAGAAACTTACTCTGTACTCTGTATAGAAGAGTGCCAGTCTGACTGGGTATACACCCTTAGAAACCTGCTGTGTACTCTATATAACACAGGGCCAGTCTGACTGGGTATACACCCTTAAAAACCTGCCATGTACTCTCTATGGAACTGTGCCAGTTTGATGGAGTATACACCCCTATAAACCTGCCATGTACTATGTATAGAACACCGCCAGTCTGACTGGGTATACACCATTATAAACCTGCCATGTACTCTGTATGGAACCCTGCCAGTTTGACTGGGTCTACACCCTTATAAACCTGCCATGTACTCTGTATAGAACTGTGTCAGTTTGACTGGGTATACATGCTAAGCTGAAAAAAAAATATACTGGATGAAGCTCTATCCAAAGACAGAGCCCCCTAGCTGGTAGATAAGAAATTACAGACAAACATACTCTCAAAAGGTGTCTAAATGTAGTGTGATTAGATATAACGGAGATTCCCAGCAATAGATACAATGTATTATACAGACATTTTAATAAATGCGGTCAATGTACAAGGTAATAAAGTTGTATAGTGGAAGAGACGTATATTAAAATATGTAAGTAGTGCACAGGGGCTTAAGAAGAAAAGTAGATGGTTTCCTCAGATAATCCTGTAAATAGAGGAAGGGTCAGTATATGTGAAACAGTGAACCCTCCTCAATGAAGTTAGGGTTCTCACTCACTTGTAATAAACAGGTATCTAGAGATGTTCCAAAAAGGAACCATGAATCTCAAGACACTACAGTAGGGTTCATGCCCTGGGTAGACTACCCAGACTGACACTGTCCCATTGAAAGCGAGTGTCCGCTCTCGGTGAGACATCATACTTTATTTATTTCTTGATACATGCTAAGCTGCTGCAAAGCTAATAAATATAAAATGCTGGAATACATAGAAACATAGAATTTGAGGAGCATTCCATGTGTGTACTTACATCACAGCTACCCCCATTCTTACATGGGTTGCTGGCACACTCATTGGTCTCGATTTCGCAGTTTGTGCCAGTGTAACCGGCTCGGCAGTTACAGGAGTAGCTTCCTTGACCTGTGTTGGTGCAGCTGGCTCCGTTGCGGCACGGCTTATGGTTGGTGCAGTAGTTTAAGTCCTGGTTGCAGAACAGACCCCCCCAGCCTTCCTGACACGTGCACTCCCATGGCTGGGTGCAGGATCCGTGGAGACATCCAGGGTAGCGCACACACCCATCGCACAGCAATCCTTGCCAACCCATACGACACTTGCACTCGCCGGGCACTTCGCAGAAACCATGGGACTCACTGCAGCCTGGCAGACAGATTGCTGTAAAAGAAAGATATACACTAAGGAATGTGGTTTTCATAAGCCCCGTTCACAACATCTAAACTAATTTAACTCCCGTTAATAAACATATAAAAGTCGGGCTGCTGAGTGGCTTGTTGTAGATCTCATTCCATCTGCAGGTATCTCCTACGTACAGGGAGGCAAAAAGCTAAAAGCACACTAAAACACCACACACCTGCAGATAGCTATAAATAAATCCAAATTGGGTATTCCAACACATTGTGTTCCACTTGAGTATACAAGATGTGTCAGATGTGGAACCTTATTTTCTGCTGCCGGAGGTAATTGGTGAAGGAGTTCATGCACACTTTACATCTGTTTTTACATTAAGCAATATGTATTGCTGAGCTTTTTTCCAGATCTGATACGTTGTGTATATGCAAGTGGAACACGTTGGAATATCCAATTTGGATTTCTTCATATACATTTATTTTATTAATAATGTATAGCGCTGGTTTTAAAGCTATCTCTAAGTGTGTTTTTTTGCTATTTGTCCTCTTTTGTTGAGTGGTCACTTTATTAACCGTTGAACTTTTATTTTATTTTTTCCACTAATGTTAATTTTACTTTTTTAATTTTTTTTTATCTATTGCCATCTTCTATGTCATATTCAGGCTCGGTGTAGGTGTTGGTACAATGCCCACCTGCAGGGCCTGCCATCATTTTGCAGCTTATCGACCTTTCTTTTTCATGGTTAACATGCGCAGTCTCCTGCTCTGTTTGGATTCCGCTCAATTTAATAGACATGCTAAAAAACCTGCCCTATTATGGAGTCATTCCACATCTCCAACCAACAAGCCCTCACAGGAACTGCCCAATTTATACCAACTGCCTAAACTGGGAGGCCTGCTGCATTATCAGAATGAGTCACATGTCAAATTATCCACTCATCCTGAAGTCGTTAAAATGAGTAGCATTAATTTGGGTAATAATATCTTGTCCCCCAGGACATGCATGGAAACTGGTTAGTACTATTAAAAGGAAATAAGATAACTAAAGGGGAATGTAAGGGTTTCTGAGGTAGATACAGCTCTCTCCTAGCATTCTTTGAGAGTTGTAGAGCAGCTGCACACGTGCATGGGAGATCAGTCCCCAGGGAGCTGAGACTGCTTTCACACAGGAGAAATAAATAGATAAAGCTGCCCATCTTTATGTGAATTAAAAGTCCAGGTCTGCTACACACTATACAGTTTCATCAGAAAGGCAACACTACATATAGCATAACCTTCTGCTGAAAACAAAGAGAGGACCAGGATTGGCTGAATTAATTCTGTCCCTGAACCTCGGATTTAATCCAAAGAAATTTCTAATACTTTTTTTTTTTTAATGCACGATTCTCTTAATGCATTATCTCCATTATGCTTCAGAAAATGCATTGTCCCTTTAATTGGAATTATATTACAAAATGTTCAGTCTGGTATTCATTCATTTTATCCTCCAACTTGACTATTTTGACCCACATTTATTGAGTGGATCATGAATCCTAGGGTTTCCACAACTATCATAAAAACTAGTGTAAACAAACTGCCTTGTTTGCTGAAGATACAATGAAATTCTATTAACTTGCATGAAATCAATCATCATTTAAACATTTTGGTCATAAAATCACCTGAATGTTGTGCGTATTGTGAGACCCTCCCCACTTGCTGGGCCCCTGGAGCCGCTGACAGATGACATGAAGCTGAGGATCAAACCTCAAATACAAACAGCACCTGCCTGATTAAAGGGGCAGGAGGCAGTATTTCTATACAAGCCGCCTGTCTCTTTTGTATAGAAGACAATAGCGGAGCTGGGAGATGTAAGGAGGGGAGGCTGTGCAGGCCACACTCTTTATTAATCTGTCCCAGCCACTCACAATGAAATCTGGTTAACAGCATATGCTGTAACCCCCACTCTATTCACTGCGGCCGGCTGGCACAGACCGTCCCCTCCATATGTTGCACTGTTCAGACCTGTGTGAGACCCTAACCCTATTTATTCAGACTGTTTAAGTGAGGATGGGATTAGATGGTAGGGGGGAGAGGGGTCATTCAAATTGAGAACATTTAAAGTTTAAGAGCACAGGAGTGAATTCAGAACACCCCAACTTACATAAAACGTTTGGGGTACACTGCTCATTTGTATTTGAAAAGATTCTCTTTTAAAGCCCTGGAGGTTTTATATTCCTCCTGTACTGACCTCTAGAGAACGCACCCATCTCTAGTAATTGATATCAATAGAAATGATAACCCCTTCTTTACTGGATTACAGTGGGCTTCAGTGTTTGTATCAGTGTCTTCAAGAGCAGTTTGTTGGCATTTTTGTTTCCTACATGTTTGCTGGGACTTACGTATTTCTACCATTTCCCTTTGGGCAAGGCCTGGCATATTATTAGATTGTACACGACATGGGGCAGGATTCGTAACTAGACAGTACGGAGACTAGGGCAAGGTCTCATAGGATGTAACTGGATAGTACCCTGACTGAGGCAGGATCTCATAGGTTGTTACTGGACAGTACACCAACTGGGGCAGGATCTCATAGACTGTAACTGGATAGTACACCAACTGGGGCAGGATCTCATAGACTGTAACTGGATAGTACGCCGACTGGGGCAGGATCTCATAGACTGTAACTGGATAGTATGCCGACTGGGGCAGGATCTAATAGGCTGTAACTGGATAGTACACTGACTGGGGCCGGATCTCATAGAATGTAACTGGATAGTACCCTGACTGAGGCAGGATCTCATAGGTTGTTACTGGACAGTACACCAACTGGGGCAGTATCTCATAGACTGTAACTGGATAGTACGCCGACTGGGGCAAGATCTCATAGACTGTAACTGGATAGTACGCCGACTGGTTTGGGATCTCATAGAATGTAACTTGATAGTACGCCGACTGGGGCAGGATCTAATAGGCTGTAACTGGATAGTACACCGACTGGGGCAGGATCTCAGACTATAACTGGACAGTACACCGGGCAGGATCTCATAGACTGTAACTGGATAGTACGCCGACTGGTTCAGGATCTCATAGAATGTAACTGGATAGTACGCTGACTGGGGCAGGATCTAATAGGCTGTAACTGGATAGTACACCGACTGGGGCAGGATCTCATAGACTATAACTGGACAGTACACCGGGCAGGATCTCATAGACTGTAACTGGATAGTACGCCGACTGGGGCAGGATCTTATAAGCTGTAACTGGATAGTACCACGACTGGTGCAGGATCTCATAGAATGTAACTGGATAGTACGCTGACTGGGGCAGGATCTAATAGGCTGTAACTGGATAGTACACCGACTGGGGCAGGATCTCATAGACTATAACTGGACAGTACACCGGGCAGGATCTCATAGACTGTAACTGGATAGTACGCCGACTGGTGCAGGATCTCATAGAATGTAACTGGATAGTACGCTGACTGGGGCAGGATCTAATAGGCTGTAACTGGATAGTACACCGACTGGGGCAGGATCTCAAAGACTATAACTGGACAGTACACCGGGCAGGATTTCATAGACTGTAACTGGATAGTACGCCGACTGGGGCAGGATCTAATAGGCTGTAACTGGATAGTACCCCGACTGGGGCAGGATCTCATAGACTGTAACTTGATAGTACCCCGACTGGGGCAGGATCTAATAGGCTGTAACTGGATAGTACCCCGACTGGGGCAGCATCTCATTGCCTGTAACAGATCATATGCCAATTGTATCTGGACTGGGTATTTTATAAGAATTGTGGCTGGTTGCCGCATACAGGATGGACTTTTTTTTTTTGTACTCACGCTCAGCACAGTACTCTCCTCTCCATCCAGCCAGACACAGCCGGCTTCCTTCATGGTCGCAGGTGTAATGTCCGAATGTATCGTCTCTAGGACGGCAGTAGTCTGAGCAGCTGTCTCCATAGTAGTACTCATCACAGGTTACATGATAGGAGTAACGTAGTTCACTTTGCTGCCCTGAATGTATATCCTGTGACCAATCTTCTCCTACAAACAAGCGTCGCCGTGTTACCAAGCGACTCAGGAGGTGGTCGGGGTTCTCTGAAAAAAATTCAATAAATGGCACGTGAAAGATAGAACCAGAGATGGCAAGAAGTATTATGGTATAGAAAGAAAGTATATTTACCAAGCTTAGTTAGACTGCTCTTATATTAAATGGTCATTTAAAATACCATAGCTACTCTAAATCACAGCATTGGTTATTGTTCACAGTATTCTGCTTACTGTGTCCCGGTCTGGCTAAAACAATACATGCATTGTGGGGACATCTCAAACGAAGCACAGAAAAATCCAGGAAATAAGCTATCATAGCTGACAGGAGGATTGATTAAATCATAAATATGTACATTATATTTATTCATTGTACACATTATAAAGTAACTGTATACATTATATGCCATATACAGTAACTATATACATTATACGCCATATACAGTAACTATATATATATATTATATACATTGCATACCGTATAAGTGTGGTGTATGGGGGTTAGTGTGGTGTATGGGGGTAATTGCAGTGTATGGGGGTTAGTGTGGTGTATTTGGGTAATTGCAGTGTATGGGGGTTAGTGCGGTGTATGGGGGTTAGTGCAGTGTTTAGGGGGTAATTGCAGTGTATGGGGGTTAGTGCGGTGTTTAAGGAGGTAATTGCAGTGTATGGGGGTTAGTGCGGTGTATTGGGGTAATTGCAGTGTATGGGGGTTAGTGCGGTGTATTGGGGTAATTGCAGTGTATGGGGGTGAGTGCGGTGTATGGGGGTAATTGCACTGTATGGGGGTAATTGCGGTGTAGGGGGATAAGTGCAGTGTAGGGGGGGTAATTGCAGTGTATGGGGGTTAGTGTGGTGTATGGGGTAAGTGTAGTGTATTGGGGTTAGTGCGGTGTATGGGGGTAAGTGCGGTGTATGGGGGTAATTGCAGTGTATGGGGGTTAGTGCGGTGTATGGGGGTTAGTGCAGTGTTTAGGGGGTAATTGCAGTGTATGGGGGTTAGTGCGGTGTTTAAGGAGGTAATTGCAGTGTATGGGGGTTAGTGCGGTGTATGAGGGTGGTAGGTGTAATAGGTGGTGCAGTGTTAGGGGTTAGTGCGATTGTATATGGGGGTAATTGCAGTGTTCGAGGTAGAATGCGGTGTATGGGGATAATTACACCCGAGGTGTTAAAGGGGATTGTTAGTGCAGTGTTAGAGGTCAGTGCAGTGTTGGGGTCAGTGCAGTGTTAGGAGTAAGTCTCTTGGTGTATGGGGTAAGAGATGCGATTGTATGGGGGTAATTGTAGTGTTTGGGGGTTAGTCTCTTGCGATTGTATGGGGTGATTGTAGTGTTTGGGGGTTAGTGCGATTGTATGGGGGGTGGTGCAATGTTAGGAATTAAGTGCGGTGTATGGGGGTAATTGCAGTGTTAGGGGGTCAGTGCAGTGTTAGAGTCAGTGCAGTGTTGGAGTAAGTCGCGATTGTATAGGTAAGTGCGGTGTATGGGGGTAATTGTAGTGTTTGGGGGTTAGTGCGGTGTATGGGGTGATTGTAGTGTTTGGGGGTTAGTGCGGTGTATGGGGGTAATTGCAGTGTTCGGGGGTCAGTGCGGTGTTCGGGGGTCAGTGCAGTGTTCGGGGGTCAGTGCAGTGTTCGGGAGTAAGTGCGGTGTATGGGGGTAAGTGCGGTGTATGGGGGTAATTGTAGTGTTTGGGGGTTAGTGCGGTGTATGGGGGTGATTGTAGTGTTTGGGGGTTAGTGCGGTGTATGGGGGTGATTGTAGTGTTTGGGGGTTAGTGCGGTGTATAGGGGTAATTGCAATGTTCGGGGGTAAGTGCGGTGTATGGGGGTAATTGCAGATGATTTCCATGCAGTGGAGGCAGGGATGCAGTAACCTTGAACACCTCATGCTTTACATCACGTTATTGTGGAATGGTTGGTCCTACCTGTGGACTGTTCAGATGTCTGTGTACTCCAGGAATCCAGGATTAGTGAAAAAGTGCCCTGAAATTAGAAATTTCAGTAATTGATATTACAAATCTTACAGATATTATTTATACATGCAGAGATCCGCACCCTCATTAAAGAGCACTGTTTAATATTCTCTCTGTAACCCAGAGACATGCACCCCAAGTCCTGAGAGTGGTCCACCCTAAATCCTGAGAGATGCAAACCAAGTGAATAGGGTGAAGAGCCCTAAGTGATAAGCACCAGTTAATATTCTCTCCGCAGACCATGAGGGAGAGATTAATGTGGTCTGCATCCGTCCGAACTCCAGAGCACCTGTTCCCCCACTGGACCACGAGGGATTATTATCCCGTCCCTGTAGAATGCTAAGCAAGAGAGGGGCAAAACATAGAGCACACACAAATACATTACATACAGTCATTAAACGCATTACACACAGTCAGCACACTCATTACACACAGCCAACACACAGTCAGCACATACATTACACACAGTCAGCACACTCATTACACAGTCAGCACACACATTACACACAGCCAACACATTCATTACACACAGTCAGCGCACTCGTTACACACAACCAACACACGCATTACACACACATTACACACACATTACACACAGCCAGCACACACATTACACACAGCCAGCACACACATTACACACAGTCAGCACATACATTACACACAGTCAGCACACACATTACACACAGCTAGCACACGCATTACACACAGTCAGCACACGCATTACACACAGTCAGCACACGCATTACACACAGCTAGCACACGCATTACACACAGTTAGCACACGCATTACACACAGTCAGCACACGCATTACACACAGCTAGCACACGCATTACACACAGCTTGCACACGCATTACACACAGCTAGCACACGCATTACACACAGCTAGCACACGCATTACACACAGTCAGCACACGCATTACACACAGCCAGCACACGCATTACACACAGCTAGCACACACATTACACACAGCCAGCACACACATTACACACAGCTAGCACACACATTACACACAGCTAGCACACGCATTACACACAGCTAGCACACGCATTACACACAGCTAGCACACGCATTACACACAGTCAGCACACGCATTACACACAGCTAGCACACACACATTACACACAGCAGCAGCACACATTACACACAATAGCTTCGCATTACACACAGCTAGCACCGCATTACACACAGTTAGCACCGCGCATTACACACAGTCAGCACACACGCTACGCAGCATTACACACGCATTACACACAGCTAGCACCGCATTACACACTGGCTAGCACCACGCGTACACACAGCTAGCACCGCATTACACACAGTCAACATACAGCGCACGCGTTACACACAGCTAGCACACGCATTACACACAGCTAGCACACGCATTACACACAGTCAGCACACGCATTACACACAGCTAGCACACACATTACACACAGTCAGCACACACATTACACACAGCTAGCACACACATTACACACAGTCAGCACACGCATTACACACAGCTAGCACACGCATTACACACAGCTAGCACACGCATTACACACACATTACACACAGCTAGCACACGCATTACACACAGCTAGCACACGCATTACACACAGTTAGCACACGCATTACACACAGTCAGCACACACCACATATACAGAGTAAACACAACCATCACATACAACAAACATTTTACACACATTATGTGACGACAAAGAGATAGAGAGACTAGGGGGCCGAGGTTATTCACTATTTTTTTAATTTTTGCCACTTAAATCTGTATAGAAAAAGATGTGACTAGAGCTTAGCTGGAGGATTTTCCCAGATCATCTTTTTTAGCCTCTGGTTTTCCATTTGGATTAAATTAGCAAAAAGCCTAAGTTTAGCGAATAACCCTCTCAATGTCAAAGGCTGTGGTGCCCAATCTGAAATTATTTTGTGTGTCAGGACAGTAGGTTTTAGTACCTTGTTCAAGTAGATATATTTACTTTACATTTCCATACCCCCTATGAATGTATTATTTACCTATACGTTTGTAAAATCACAGCTTCTAATAAAACTGGATTTTCCCTGGGTTCCATCCAGCTCACTCATTCATATGTTGACAGTTACGTCAATGGCTCCTTCCTGGTTTGACAATTCCTGGAACGTGGTGCTCTGTCCACCAGAAACCCATTCTCCTAGACCCAAATCTCGCTCAAGTCACTTCCTTGTCTGGAATGAATTGTTCCAAAGGCACGTCCACCTGTTGTAGTGGAGTGTGTGGGGTAACTGTGTTTTGATTTTGCACAGACCCATGGAATTGTCTGCTAAACTGCAAATGTTCTTCCTAATTTTAAAATTATTTAAATAAATTGACTAAAGAATATTAAAACAAATTTGATTAACAAAATAAATAGCCCAAAGTGATAGAATTTTGAACACTGGATTGCTTTATGAATTTATTTGAATTTGACCAATCTGAGGAAATTTCAAGTTAGTTAGTCAATACCCAAGTAGGGATCATTAGCCTCTAATAATAGGAGGGAGAGGTGATTGTCTGCCACCTCTCCAGCGCTCACTGCACTATCCCCTGTACACAGCCTAGCTGATGATGCTAGATAGACACAGTACAAGAAGGCCAGAACAAACACGTTTCAAAATTATTGTTGAAGAAAACAAGCGGGTCGCCACTCACTAATGGGGAAAGGTCCCTGCTACTTATGGTCATCGCAATCCAATTTTACTAAGATGGCAAATTAAGAATATACCAAAAGTACAGATCGATTGAAAACACATAATCAACATTTCAGCCCAATAAGCCCTGTCACATCTAACAAATACTTATTTTGCCGCTTACTTCAGCTCTATTGTTTTTTTTTTTTCATTTTGGACACTGTCACTTTAAATATTGGAGAAAGAAAAATAATGTTTTTTGTTATTCTTTTACACTGTCGCTAGTAAGTATGTTGTAAACAGATGCATACTCTGTATCTCTATTATATTGCTTAATGATTCTATTAGCACTTTATTATATAGCGTACTAGCCAGTTACTGCAATATATTTAATGTACACTACTTTCTTACGACTTTATTCGTTATTAATTTATTAAGATGTTCGATTTTATTTACATTGTATTTTTTTTTTTGGTGTATGTCTGTTATATAAAGAACTTAACAAATTGAAAACGTCTATTCCTGTTTGCAATATAAACATGTATTCCTAACACCTATACCCCTACCTAAGTAGGTGTCCACTCCTCCTTGCAGGGGTTTAAAAGGTAAGTTTTACTTACTTTACATACAGTGGGGTGCTGGAGTTCTACCTCCCTGGATGATCTCAGCCAATCCAATGCTTCCCCATAGGCAAGCAGTGGGAGGCTGGTGCACATGCACAGTAAAACACTTTGCTTGGCCAATCAATTGCTCTACAATTGATTTATTGAGTTATTTGTGATACAACCAGGTTTACCTCAGTTATAGCTGCAAAAGTGCCTCTAGTTCTACCACCTCCTGACAGCGCCTGGCCTACAGGCATCTTACCCAGAAACGTAAACATTGACGTTCCTGCAAAACGGCAATGTTTTCATTTGCAGGGTTAAAAAAACATGGACATGGAACCAAGACCACTTCACTCATACTCTGAGTGCCTATAGAGACCATGTGTTGGTTTTTAACATGCCCTGGTTTGTATTGATGGTATTTTTATACCGATTTTAGAGTTATATATCACCATTGTATTCCCTATGAGATCACGTGATCAAGTAATCATGTTCTGGCATTGAGAGGGATAACTGACGTGTGAGATTTGACATGTCCGCTACTGACTCCTTACATTGTGATATACGTTACTGTTAGGCTTGATTAGAGCCTCTAACAATTCCTGTGTGTTTCCAATAAACCTTGGTTTGCTGTCTTGGTCTCCATCAAGGTTTCAGTGCCTATGAGATCATGGATACAATGCGTCATGGTCACATTTGTGCTGGTTTTGTGCGCATGCACCATTTTCTCATGTATGCATTGAAACACACATTTATATATTGGTGGATTTTTTCAGTGATGCGCCAAATTATTCAGTCTTTCAGCCATTGTATATTCATCCATTGTATTTGTCCCCTTTTTTTTTTTTACTGACTATTTTCTCTTCTGTGTGTGCTTTGGAGGCTCTTATAACTTGCTTAGCCTCTTTCTGCCTAATCTTATAGATTTGTCTGTCTTCCTCACTCTGTTTTTTTTTTTTATAATTACTAAATGCTTACTTTTAGCTTTTTACTATTTTGGCCATATCTGCGACGTACCACAGTGGTTTCTTGAATTTTCTGCTTTTACGGACAAGCCTAATGCAATTTTCTGTTGCCTTCAGCAGTGCAACTTTTTAATAATCCAATTTCTCTTGGACTCCATTTAAATTGCTCCAGTCTGATAATTACTCCTTTACACATATTCTAATTTTAGAAAAGTCTGTTTTTTTTAAAAGTCTAAAACTTTTGTTTTTGTATAGTGTGACTCAGTCACTGTTCTTATATTAAACCACACTGACTGATGATCACTGGATCCTAAACTTTCACCTACAGTAATATCTGATACCAAATCTCCATTTGTTAACACTAAATCTAGTATGGCCTCTTTACAAGTTGGCTCCTCAACGACTTGTTTTAGAGACAATCCCAGTAGGGAGTTTAGAATATGTGTGCTCCTGGCACAAGCAGCTATTTTGGTTTTCCAATTCACATCAGGAAGATTAAAGTCACCCATGATGATAACTTCCCCCTTTTTTGTAATTTTAGCTAATTCCTCAACTAGTAGATTAACTAACTCTTCTATTTGTCCTGGGGGCCTATAAATCACACCTACACGAGTTACTGTGTGATTACCAAATAAAATAGAATAAACAAAGTAATCATGAAAAATACAATTATCCTTCTTTTTTACTTACCGGCCACTTGAAGTGGAAGGGAACACGAATGGGACTGCTGCTTGCAATGGCACCAGGCTCTGCAGACAGGATACCACTAAGTGCCATTCCAAATGTGCATGGGGGATCTGGAGAAACCACGGGCTGGGCATGCTTCAGACACACGCGGAAGAAAAGGCGACAAGGTCTGTTGGAGATACAAGCACTGTGTGGACTACTGAAAGAATGGATCTTCAGCTCGAAAACTCCAGCTGGCTGGACCTGAGATCAAAGATGGAATAAAATAAAAGTCAAATCAATAAGACTTTCCTTAATATAAACAATGTATTAAACACTACAAATCGCGCTGGTGAAATAGGCAGAGACCGTGCAGTAAGCTATGAGCGAGCGTACTGAGTGCCCATTACTAGTCCTAAGGAGGACAGATATTGTGTTCAGAGGATTTCCAGTATAACACCACATCCTGCACTCATACAATACAGAGAGCACCCTCTATAACACCTGCACTCACACTATACAGAGCTCACCCTCTATAACACCTCCTGCACTCATACAATACAGAGAGCACCCTCTATAACACCTGCACTCACACTATACAGAGAGCACCCTCTATAACACCTGCACTCACACTATACAGAGCTCACCCTGTATAACACCTCCTGCACTCACACTATACAGAGAGCACCCTCTATAACACCTCTTGCACTCACACTATATAGAGAGCACCCTATATAACACCACCTCCTGCACTCACACTATACAGAGATCAACTTTTATAACATCAACTCCTGCACTCACACTATACAAAGTTTACCCAGTATAACACCTCCTGTACTCACACTATGCAGAGAGTACCCTCTATAACACCTCCTGCACGCACACTATATAGAGAGCACCATGTATAACACTTCCTGCATTCACACTATATAGAGAGCACCCTGTATAACACCTCCTGCTTTCGCACTATATAAAGAGCACCTTGTATAACACCACCTCCTGCTGCTCACACTACACAGATAGCACCCTGTATAACACCACCTCCTGCACTCACACTATACAGAGAGCACCTAGTATAACACCACCTCCTGCACTCACACTACACAGAGAGCACCTGGTATAACACCACCTCCTGCACTCACACTATACAGAGAGCACCCGGTATAACACCACCTCCCGCACTCACACTATACAGAGAGCACCCGGTATAACACCACCTCCTGCACTCACACTACACAGAGAGCACCCTGTATAACACCATCTCCTGCACTCACACTATACAGAGAGCACCCTGTATGACACCATCTCCTGCACTCACACTATACAGAGAGCACCCTGTATAACACTTACTGCACTTACACTATACAGAGAGCACCCTGTATAACACCACCTCCTGCACTCACACAGAGAGCACCCTATATAACACTTACTGCACTCACACTATACAGAGAGCACCCGGTATAACACCACCTCCTGCACTCACACTATACAGAGAGCACCCGGTATAACACCACCTCCCGCACTCACACTACACAGAGAGCACCCTATATAACACTTACTGCACTCACACTATACAGAGAGCACCCGGTATAACACCACCTCCTGCATTCACACTATACAGAGAGCACCCAGTATAACACCACCTCCTGCACTCACACTATACAGAGAGCACCCGGTATAACACCACCTCCTGCACTCACACTATACAGAGAGCACCCGGTATAACACCACCTCCTGCACTCACACTATACAGAGAGCACCTAGTATAACACCACCTCCTGCACTCACACTATACAGAGAGCACCCGGTATAACACCACCTCCTGCATTCACACTATACAGAGAGCACCCGGTATAACACCACCTCCCGCACTCACACTATACAGAGAGCACCCGGTATAACACCATCTCCTGCATTCACACTATACAGAGAGCACCCGGTATAACACCACCTCCCGCACTCACACTATACAGAGAGCACCCGGTATAACACCACCTCCTGCACTCACACTATACAGAGAGCACCCGGTATAACACCACCTCCTGCACTCACACTATACAGAGAGCACCCTGTATGACACCATCTCCTGCACTCACACTATACAGAGAGCACCCTGTATAACACTTACTGCACTTACACTATACAGAGAGCACCCTGTATAACACCACCTCCTGCACTCACACAGAGAGCACCCTATATAACACTTACTGCACTCACACTATACAGAGAGCACCCGGTATAACACCACCTCCTGCACTCACACTATACAGAGAGCACCCGGTATAACACCACCTGCTGCACTCACACTATACAGAGAGCACCTAGTATAACACCACCTCCTGCACTCACACTACACAGAGAGCACCCGGTATAACACCACCTCCTGCACTCACACTATACAGAGAGCACCCTGTATAACACTTACTGCACTCACACTATACAGAGAGCACCCAGTATAACACCACCTCCTGCACTCACACTATACAGAGAGCACCTAGTATAACCACCTCCTGCACTCACACTACACAGAGAGCACCTGGTATAACACCACCTCCTGCACTCACACTATACAGAGACCACCATGTATAACACTTACTGCACTCACACTATACAGAGAGCACCCGGTATAACACCACCTCCCGCACTCACACTATACAGAGAGCACCCGGTATAACACCACCTGCTGCACTCACACTATACAGAGAGCACCTAGTATAACACCACCTCCTGCACTCACACTATACAGAGAGCACCCTATATAACACTTCCTGCACTCACACTATACAGAGAGCACCCGGTATAACACCACCTCCCGCACTCACACTATACAGAGAGCACCCGGTATAACACTTACTGCACTCACACTATACAGAGAGCACCCGGTATAACACCACCTCCCGCACTCACACTATACAGAGAGCACCTAGTATAACACCACCTCCTGCACTCACACTATACAGAGAGCACCCTATATAAAACTTCTCGTAATTTCACATACTATAAGCAGAGAGTAACCTGTATAACAATTACCTCTGCACTTCACACTATAAGCAGAGAGCACCTGGTATAACACTTACTGCACTTCACACTATACAGAGAGTACCCGGTGGCAATAATTACCTCTGCACTACACTATATGAGAGTACCTGGTATAATACTTACTGCACTTCACACTAAGGCAGAGAGCACTCCGTGGCAATACTACCTTCCCGCACTCACACTATACAGAGAGCACCTAGTATAACACCACCTCCTGCACTCACACTATACAGAGAGCACCCTATATAAAACTTCCTGCACTCACACTATACAGAGAGCACCCGGTATAACACCACCTCCCGCACTCACACTATACAGAGAGCACCCGGTATAACACTTACTGCACTCACACTATACAGAGAGCACCCGGTATAACACCACCTCCCGCACTCACACTATACAGAGAGCACCCGGTATAACACTTACTGCACTCACACTATACAGAGAGCACCCGGTATAACACCACCTCCCGCACTCACACTATACAGAGAGCACCCGGTATAACACTTACTGCACTCACACTATACAGAGAGCACCCGGTATAACACCACCTCCCGCACTCACACTATACAGAGAGCACACAGTATGGAATAACTCACCTGCCCCAGTTGCATTCCTAGAATAAGGATCGGGAGCAGTAGCTCAGCTCTCATTGTAAAACAGGGATCAGTCCCACCAGGCACTATTACCCTGGGGTCCTGCAAAGCTCGGAATATTCTGTAAAGCACCCGAAAAAAAACTGTTTTGCCTGAGCTGCCTGCTACAAATCCAAGCCGGGTATTTACCCTGCAGGTCTGTGCACTGAGAATGGGTCAATAATGTCACTCCCGGTCATAATCCATCTATGGTTAATGCACTTGGCAAAGTAGAGTATCCAGATAGCAAAGTAGCAGAGCAGGAGTTCCAAGTATTGGCACAATCCAGGTAGCAGAGCTGTAATTCCCAGTAGCAGAGCACACTGTCCAGGTAGCAGAGCTGTAATTCCCAGTAGCAGAGCAGAGCACACTGTCCAGGTAGCAGAGCTGTAATTCCCAGTAGCAGAGCAGAGCACACTGTCCAGGTAGCAGAGCTGTAATTCAAAGTAGCAGAGCACACTGTCCAGGTAGCAGAGCCAATGTTTCAAGGCTGGGAGCTTATGATGTGTCTCTTCCAGAATGATTCTTTCCCAGTTTTTATACTGAGCCAACTGCTCACTGACTGGGACCCCTTCCCCCTCCTCATTTCCCCCTCCACCCTCTGCTCTCATCACCTCCTTGGAATATAAGGAGGAACCAAACACAAACAGTATGAACATGTGGCCCTGGGCCGTCATAAAGTGTCCGTCCCCCATACTGTCACATTATAAAGTGTCCCCTCATACTGTCACATTATAAAGTGTCCCCTCATACTGTCACATTATAAAGTGTCCCCCATATTGTCACATTATAAAGTGTCCCCTCATACTGTCACATTATAAAGTAAGTTCGCTCCCCCATACTGTCACATTATTATAAGTGTCCCTCATAATGTCACATTATGCGTCCCTCATATTGTCATCACATTATAAAGTACTGCCCCCATACTGTCATACATTATAAAGTGTCCCCATACTGTCAAGCATTATAAAGTCCTCATACTGTCACATTATAAAGTGTCCCCATACTGGTGCTCACATTATAAAAGTGTCCTCATACTGTCACATTATAAAAGTGTTCGCCCCCATACTGTCACATTATAAAGTGTCCTCATACTGTCACATTATAAAGTGTTCGCTCCCCATCCTGTCACATTATAAAGTGTCCCCCCATACTGTCACATTATAAAGTGTCTGCCCCCCATACTGTCACATTATAAAGTGTCCCCTCATACTGTCACATTATAAAGTGTCCCCTCATATTGTCACATTATAAAGTGTCTGCCCCCCATACTGTCACATTATAAAGTGTCCCCCATACTGTCACATTATAAAGTGTCCCCTCATACTGTCACATTATAAAGTGTCCCCCATACTGTCACATTATAAAGTGTCCCCTCATACTGTCACATTATAAAGTGTCTGCCCCCCATACTGTCACATTATAAAGTGTCCCCCATACTGTCACATTATAAAGTCTGTCCCTCATACTGTCACATTATAAAGTGTCCCCTCATACTGTCACATTATAAAGTGTCTGTCCCCCGTACTGTCATATTATAAAGTGTCCCCCGTACTGTCACATTATAAAGTGTCTGTCCCCCATACTGTCATATTATAAAGTGTCCCCCGTACTGTCCCATTATAAAGTGTCCCCTCATACTGTCACATTATAAAGTGTCTGCCCCCCATACTGTCACATTATAAAGTGTCCCCTCATACTGTCACATTATAAAGTGTCTGCCCCCCCATACTGTCACATTATAAAGTGTCCCCTCATACTGTCACATTATAAAGTGTCTGCCCCCCATACTGTCACATTATAAAGTGTCCCCTCATACTGTCACATTATAAAGTGTCTGCCCCCCATACTGTCACATTATAAAGTGTCCCCTCATACTGTCACATTATAAAGTGTCCCCTCATATTGTCACATTATAAAGTGTCTGCCCCCCATACTGTCACATTATAAAGTGTCCCCCATACTGTCACATTATAAAGTGTCCCCTCATACTGTCACATTATAAAGTGTCTGTCCCCCATACTGTCACATTATAAAGTGTCCCCTCATACTGTCACATTATAAAGTGTCTGCCCCCCATACTGTCACATTATAAAGTGTCCCCCATACTGTCACATTATAAAGTCTGTCCCTCATACTGTCACATTATAAAGTGTCCCCTCATACTGTCACATTATAAAGTGTCTGTCCCCCGTACTGTCATATTATAAAGTGTCCCCCGTACTGTCACATTATAAAGTGTCTGTCCCCCATACTGTCATATTATAAAGTGTCCCCCGTACTGTCACATTATAAAGTGTCCCCTCATACTGTCACATTATAAAGTGTCCCCCGTACTGTCACATTATAAAGTGTCCCTTCATACTGTCACATTATAAAGTGTGTGCCCCCCATACTGTCACATTATAAAGTGTCCCCTCATACTGTCACATTATAAAGTGTCTGCCCCCCATACTGTCACATTATAAAGTGTCCCCCATACTGTCACATTATAAAGTCTGTCCCTCATACTGTCACATTATAAAGTGTCCCCTCATACTGTCACATTATAAAGTGTCTGTCCCCCGTACTGTCATATTATAAAGTGTCCCCCGTACTGTCACATTATAAAGTGTCTGTCCCCCATACTGTCATATTATAAAGTGTCCCCCGTACTGTCACATTATAAAGTGTCCCCTCATACTGTCACATTATAAAGTGTCCCCCGTACTGTCACATTATAAAGTGTCCCTTCATACTGTCACATTATAAAGTGTGTGCCCCCCATACTGTCACATTATAAAGTGTCCCCTCATACTGTCACATTATAAAGTGTCTGCCCCCCATACTGTCACATTATAAAGTGCTCCGTCTCCCATACTGTCACATTATAAAGTGTCCTCTCATATCACATTATAAAGTGTCTGCCCCCATACTGTCACATTATAAAGTGTCCTCATACTGTCATATTATAAAGTGTCTGCCCCCTATACTGTCACTGCTACATTATAAAGTGTCCCCTCATACTGTCACATTATAAAGTGTCTGCCCCCCATACTGTCACATTATAAAGTGTCCCCCATACTGTCACATTATAAAGTCTGTCCCTCATACTGTCACATTATAAAGTGTCCCCTCATACTGTCACATTATAAAGTGTCTGTCCCCCGTACTGTCATATTATAAAGTGTCCCCCGTACTGTCACATTATAAAGTGTCTGTCCCCCATACTGTCATATTATAAAGTGTCCCCCGTACTGTCACATTATAAAGTGTCCCCTCATACTGTCACATTATAAAGTGTCCCCCGTACTGTCACATTATAAAGTGTCCCTTCATACTGTCACATTATAAAGTGTGTGCCCCCCATACTGTCACATTATAAAGTGTCCCCTCATACTGTCACATTATAAAGTGTCTGCCCCCCATACTGTCACATTATAAAGTGTCCCCTCATACTGTCACATTATAAAGTGTCTGCCCCCCATACTGTCACATTATAAAGTGTCCCCTCATACTGTCACATTATAAAGTGTCCCCTCATATTGTCACATTATAAAGTGTCTGCCCCCCATACTGTCACATTATAAAGTGTCCCCCATACTGTCACATTATAAAGTGTCCCCTCATACTGTCACATTATAAAGTGTCTGTCCCCCATACTGTCACATTATAAAGTGTCCCCTCATACTGTCACATTATAAAGTGTGTGTCCCCTCATACTGTCACATTATAAAGTGTCCCCCATACTGTCACATTGTAAAGTGTCCCCTCATACTGTCATATTATAAAGTGTCCCCCATACTGTCACATTATAAAGTGTCCCCCGTACTGTCATATTATAAAGTGTCCCCCATACTGTCACATTATAAAGTGTCCGTCCCCCACACTGTCACATTATAAAGTGTCCCCCGTACTGTCATATTATAAAGTGTCCCCCATACTGTCACATTATAAAGTGTCCCCTCATACTGTCACATTATAAAGTGTCTGTCCCCCATACTGTCACATTATAAAGTGTCCCCTGTACTGTCATATTATAAAGTGTCCCCCATACTGTCACATTATAAAGTGTCTGTCCCCCATACTGTCACATTATAAAGTGTCCGTCCCCCACACTGTCACATTATAAAGTGTCCCCCGTACTGTCATATTATAAAGTGTCCCCCATACTGTCACATTATAAAGTGTCTGTCCCCCATACTGTCACATTATAAAGTGTCCCCAGTAACTGTCATATTATAACGTGTCCCCCATACTGTCACAATATAAAGTGTCCCCAGTAACTGTCATATTATAAAGTGTCCCCCATGCTGTCACCAGTCTGGGTTCTTTTTTCCTAGTCAAGTCTGTCATGGGCTTTGCAATGGCACTGTACTGGGGCACAAATTTCCTATAATACCCCTCAGTCCCCAGGAATGCCGGCACCTGCTTCTTGGTTTGGGGCACGGGCCAGTGACGGATGGCCTCTACCTTGGCGGGGTCTGGCATAACCTGTACTAGTTGTCACTTCAGTCAAACGCTCGTTCTTCTCTGTACCTGCCTTCACTGGTTTAGCAACATTTTCTCTCTCTAGATCTTTTTCTTGATCATCTGCATCAGTTATGACTTGAGTCAAATCATCGAATTTCTTTTCACCTGACCTTACTGCTTTCTTTACTAGTAATATGCATTTCAGCTTTCTCTAGATATTTTTCTTGATCACTTGGTGATCACAATCCTCGCAGGCTAGGTTCGCTACTGCGATCGCTAGCAGCTTCCTCTGACTTACTTGGCCGCCAGTGGCATCCCTGTAGTCCTGCATTCTCTGGGCCAGTCAGATTGCTCGAGTTGACATTGTAGGAATAATGCTGGAAGCCTCTGGTTGTGGTTCAGATACTCCATTCTGCTGCTCAGCCATGTTTCGTCTCTCAGCTGCGGTCTGAGCTCTAGTGTACATCTCCGGTCAACTTTAGCCTCTTCAGATCCCTGTACTGCAAGTTATCCCTCTTCTGCCACCAGTCCGTGACGATACACACTAATATCGACCATGGGTACTTTCACTAACTTGCACAGCTGATCACTATACTAAGTGTTATGACCTGGGCTTGGAGTCCGTTTATCCACCAGCATTCACATTAAAGCAGGTCTTGGATAGTGACAGCAAGGAAAGAGACAACCAGCTTCTTTTTTGGTACAAACAGCAACAACTTTATTTTCAAACAGCGACTGCCAGGCAGATATCTCAGCATGGGGGGAGGCTCTGCATCTTCTGCCGTGTGACACATTAAATACTTTTTTTGTCACATTATACAATAATTGGGGGATAACGTAAAAGTGCAGAAAGTAATGATCATGGCTGTTCCACAATGGGAGCAATAATCAGAATTATATAATTAGGGCAGTACAATGATCTAGACATTAATAATGTATGTGTTATTCAGAACTCTGCAATGATCTTTAATACAGACTATCATCCTGTAGACTTGGCATTCATTATTGGATGAATAGCAATCTGGATAAAAATTGACTAATTTTGCCGAATAATGAATCCCCGAACCACACAATAGATTTAATAGAAGAATGAATCTATAGCGCAAAGACTAAAATTCTTCCATGCACAATTTGTTAATTAGTTCATTCTTGAAAATGTATAAAAATGCCAATATTTGAGAATACCAAATTAGGGTGCTAGTTAGTAGATAGTTTTCTAATATGTTACACAAGAGCTCCCTGATTCAGTACCCTTAAATATGTCAATCCCACATAAGGGTTACAAATTAGAAAACTATCTACTAACTAGCTCCTTAATTTGTAATTCTCAAATATTGGCAATCCCAAATCGAAGTACCAAATTAAGGAGCTATATTCTAAACATCTGAAAGACCAAAATTAAGAAACATGCTTTTGTTAATTTTAATCTTTCAACTGTTTATTACCAACTGTTACTGTGCGGTACATGTATAATGTTATTATTACTAGCTGTTACTGTGAGTTACCTGTATAATGTTATTATTACTGGCTGTTACTGTGTGTTACCTGTATAATGTTATTATTATAAGCTGTTACTGTGTGTTACCTGTATAATGTTATTATTACTGGCTGTTACTGTGTATTACCTGTATAATGTTATTATTACTGGCGGTTACTGTGTGTTACCTGTATAATGTTATTATTACTGGCTGTTACTGTGTGTTACCAATATAATGTTATTATTACTGGCTGTTACTGTGTGTTACCTGTATAATGTTATTATTACTGGCTGTTACTGTGTGTTACCTGTATAATGTTATTATTACTGGCTGTTACTGTGTGTTACCTGTATAATGTTATTATTACTGGCTGTTACTGTGTGTTACCAGTATAATGTTATTATTACTGGCTGTTACTGTGTGTTACCTGTATAATGTTATTATTACTGGCTGTTACTGTGTGTTACCTGTATAATGTTATTATTACTGGCTGTTACTGTGTGTTACCTGTATAATGTTATTATTACTGGCTGTTACTGTGTGTTACCTGTATAAAGTTATTATTACTGGCGGTTACTGTGTGTTACCTGTATAATGTTATTATTACTGGCTGTTACTGTGTGTTACCAGTATAATGTTATTATTACTGGCTGTTACTGTGTGTTACCTGTATAATGTTATTATTACTGGCTGTTACTGTGTGTTACCTGTATAATGTTATTATTACTGGCTGTTACTGTGTGTTACCTGTATAATGTTATTACTGGCTGTTACTGTGTGTTACCTGTATAATGTTATTATTACTGGCTGTTACTGTGTGTTACCTGTATAATGTTATTATTACTGGCTGTTACTGTGTATTACCTGTATAATGTTATTATTACTGGCTGTTACTGTGTGTTACCTGTGTAATGTTATTATTACTGGTTGTTACTGTGTGTTACCTGTATAATGTTATTATTATTAGCTGTTACTGTGTGTTACCTGTATAATGTTATTATTACTGGCTGTTACTGTGTGTTACCTGTATAATGTTATTATTACTGGCTGTTACTGTGTGTTACCAGTATAATGTTATTATTACTGGCTGTTACTGTGTGTTACCTGTATAATGTTATTATTACTGGCTGTTACTGTGTGTTACCTGTATAATGTTATTATTACTGGCTGTTACTGTGTATTACCTGTATAATGTTATTATTATTAGCTGTTACTGTGTGTTACCTGTATAATGTTATTATTATTAGCTGTTACTGTGTGTTACCTGTATAATGTTATTATTACTGGCTGTTACTGTGTGTTACCTGTATAATGTTATTATTACTGGCTGTTACTGTGTGTTACCTGTATAATGTTATTATTACTGGCTGTTACTGTGTGTTACCTGTA
>OW240920.1:9853570-9881598 GCA_933207985.1 Pelobates cultripes | reverse complement strand
TTGTTTTTTAAATCTATTCAGGTTTATCAGGTGGTTCTTTCTCATGCTTTTCACATGCACTCTAGGAGAGACACTGATCCAACCAATCCGTGTCCTATCCCTAGGAATTCTGGAAAAGTGCACTTGGCATGCCTGAGCAGCTGGAAGATCTTCGCTTTGCAATACGATGACAGGGGTTGAGGAGGAATAGGCTGATCAGGCTTCAGTGTCTGGCTTCTCTTAAAGGGATACTCCAGGCACCCAGACCACTTATGCCCTTTGGAGTGGTCTGGGTGCCAACTCCCACTACCCTTAATCCTGCAAGTGTAACTATTGCAGTTTTCATAAACTTCAATAAATACCTTGCAGGGTTAAGACCTCCTGTTGTGGCTGTCTACAAGACAGCCACTAGAGGACACTTCTATGTTCTTAGAACACAAAAAGTGTTTTAAATCGACGCTGGACGTCCTCGCGCTATGTGACGGCGGTGGAGCAGCGTAGACGGAGCCTGACCAGCGCCGAGGGACATCGGCGCTGGACTCTGGCAAGTCACTAAAGGGGGTTTGAACCCCTTCATCAACTTGGAATGGGGGGTGGGAGGGAGAGGGGCACTAGAGGGTCCTCCAGTGCTAAGAAAACTGTTTTCCTGGCACTGGAGAATCCTTTTCATGCTGCACAATGATGCCCTGTTTCTGTCATTAGTGGGCTGATCTGAAACTGAGGTGGGTGAGTAAGAGGGGACGGGGGTGAAGAACCTCCACTAGCTGGAAGGTGTGCACAATAATGCAATTTGAAACTTATTTAAAGGGACACTAAAGTCACCAGAACAACTAAAGCTTATTGTATTTGTGCTGGGGAGTATAATCATTACCTTCAGACTTTTTGCTGTAAACTCTGTCTTTTCAGAGAAAATGCAGTATTTACATTACAGCCTAGGGATACCTCCACTTTACTCAGATATCTGCTAGAGGTGCTTCCTGGGGCAGTGTTGCACAGTGTGACTGATATTCAGTGTCTCTGCAGACACTGAACTTTCCTCATAGAGATGCATTGATTCAATTCAACTCTATGAGGATATGCTGACTGGCCCGGGCTGTGTTTGGCTTATGCTGGCTCTGCCCCTGTCTGCCTCCTTGACAGTCTCTGCTAATCTTATGAGGTAGCATTTGTGATTGGCTCAGATCTAAAGATGTGGGGGGGACGTGGGTTTTAATGGTGGTTTTAACACTATAGGGTCAGGAATACACGTTTGTGTTCCTGACCCTACAGTGTTCCTTTAATAAAAGTTTATAAACGTGGTCAACCTTTTTTCTTGAATTTTTTTCTTTCTTTTGTATATCTCTTTAACCCCTTAAGGACCAAACTTCTGGAATAAAAGGGAATCATGACATGTCACACATGTCATGTGTCCTTAAGGGGTTAAAGTACTTGATTGCTGGTTTAAAAATTGTCAAGTGATGCATGTCCCTTTTTAAAGGGACACTGTAGGCACCCAGACAACTTGAGCCCATTGAAGTGGTCTGGGTGCCAACTCCCATCACCCTTAATCCTGAGCATGTAATTATTGCAGTTTTTAAAAACTGCAATAATTACGTGCTCAGGATTAACTGATCCTCTAGTGGCTATCTACCATTGCTTATATGACTTGGTCGTCTAAACATCCCTGGAGGTCCCCACTCTATGCATTGAACAATGCTTTCCTATGGGGAGATCCTAATGCGAGCTCTGCCATTGCATGGGTGGAGCTGAGCCAACGCAGAGGGACATCGGCCCTGGATCCAGGTAAGTGACAGAAGGGGTTATTAACCCTTTCTGCACCACGGGGGGTGGACCTTGACAGAAGGGGAAGCTACAGTGCCAGGAAAACTAGTTTGTTTTCCTGGCACTATAGTTTCCCTTTAAACTTCAAATCTTTCATAGGTATAAACTCTAAGATCCTTTAGGGATGCATGGAAACGAAAAAATTCTGGGCCGATACCGAAAATTCAGGATGCCTTTGACCGAAAATGACGTTTTTTCCCCCAAGTGACTTTGAATTTTTTTTTATTTATTTTTTTCTAAAATTTTATTAAAGGGATGCTCCAGGTACCCAGACCTCTTTTGCCCATTGGAGTGGTCTGGGTGCCAACTCCCACTACCATTAACCCTGCAAGTGTAATTATTACAGTTTTCATAAACTGCAATATTTACCTTGCAGGGTAAAGTCCTCCTCTAGTGGCTATCTATCAGACAGCCACTAGAGGGACTACCGTGTTCATAGAACACAAAAAGTGTTTTAAAATGACACTGGACGTCCTCACGCTATGGAGCATGGGCGGAGCCTGACACAGCGCCAAGGGACATTGGCGCTGGACTCTGGTAAGTCACTGAAGGGGTTTTAACCCCTTCAGCAACTTGGGGTGGGAGGGAGAGGGGCATTCACAAAATAAATGTTTTCCTGGCACTGGAGAATCCGTTTAATATTAGACTTTTTAATAAATCTAATATGAAAAACTTACCTTCTCTTTTAGTGGTCCCCACCGTTTAATGTTCCCCTCCCTTTTTTTTAAAAGTATTTTAGTATCCTCCACAGCCCCATAGTGTGTTTTTTTTTTTTTTTTTTCAACCTCCCGTGTCCCATAGTGTTCTTCCCCTCTCACCTCCCCTGACCCATAGTGTTCTTCCCCCTCACCTCCTGACCTGACCCATGTGTTGTCCCCGCCTTCCCTGACCCATAGTGTTGTCCCCGCCTTCCCTGACCCATAGTGTTGTCCCCTGACCCATGGTGTTGTCCCTTCCCTGACCCATGGTGTTGGTTTCCCTTACCTGACCCGTGGTGTTGTTTTCCCCTTGACCCGTGGTGTTACCCCTTACTGACCCGTGGTGTTGTTTTCCCCCTTCCTGACCCGTAGTGTTGTTCCCCCCCTTCCACCCGTGGTGTTCTTCCATAGTGTTCTCCCTCCCTCCCCTCCTCCTGTGTTCTTTTCTCCCCCTCTCCTGTCCCATAGTGTTCTTTTCCCCCCCCCTCTCCTGTCCCATGGTGTTCTTTTCTCCCCCCTTCCCTGTCCCATAGTGTTTTCTTCCCTGTCCCATAGAGTTCTTTCCTCCCCCCCCCGTCCCAAGTGCAGTATTCTTGACTTTTCATGTTATCATTAATATCTTTCATTGTGATATATAATCATCTGAATTGTTAATGCAAGCATGTCTGTTAAACTTTGCACTACAAAAAAAATAAACACTTTATTATTATTTATTTTTGTATAATTTTGGTCAATTTTACCAGTTTTCGGCTGAAACGGGATAGGCCCATTTTCGGTCGAAATTTCAAGATCCTCTAATTGTAACCAATTTTTTTTTTTTTTTTGTTGGCTACACGTGTCAAAGTATTCTTCTGTCCTCTTACAGAAAACTGTTGTCTCATGCTGAAACCGTGAAAAGGAGGGTTTCAAAGGGTGGGATCTCGTTGTACTTCACATTGCCAGCAATATGTAGAACATAGCAGAGCACTAGTTATTCATACATCTCATCCTTTAGCCCAGGGGAAAAAAAAATCCATAACTATATATAACTAGTTAATGACTCAACTCTCAGAACGTTCTTGTCATTGTGACATGAACGCATCGTAAACTGGTTCATCTTTCTTCATATATTATAAGACTGTTAAATATGCATACTTTAGAATTATGGGAAAATGATACAAATGTTTGTCTTCTAGAAATGCAGGGAATTATTGTATTTGATAAGTAGATTTATGTAAAATGGTCTGACATTGAAAATTCTTTTGAAAGATATTCAACACAACAAGTGAGCAATTTGAAGGAAATGTATAGGGATAGGTGGTCAGTAGTGATATCCCGAACGGTTCGCTGCGGACTCCAGTCAGCAGACACATTCCAGCCAATCAGCAGCAGACCCCACCTCCCGGACAGCTCACTAAGAATGCAGCTTCAAAATGGATGCTGTCCAGGCGGTGGGAGGGAGGGTCTGCTGCTGATTGACTGGAGTCCACGGCGAACCGTTCGGGACATCACTAGTGGTCAGAAAAAAAACTGACCTAATAGAGACTAAATGTTAGGGTAGCTCCTGAGACAATTGATAGAATACAAAAATAAGGAGGCGTGCAAATGCACAAAATATCTCAACTGGTATAGCATAGCTCCCACGGTAGCTATAAATAAAAAAAAAAAAAAAAAGTAACACGCAGAATTAAGATAAATCCCAAACGTACCAGGAGATGTATTGTAGGCAAAGCAGATAAATAGGTGCTAGTGGTTATTGTATTCAATAGAACACAAAATGTCTCTTAAAATGAGTAATACGTCTTCACATAATACATAAAAACCCTTGAGGTATTGCCAGGAAAAGTGCTGCCTTTAGCTAAAACAAGTGGGGCACATCAATTAACCCCTGAAGGACACAGCTTCAGAAGCTTGACTTACGCTTAATGACACAAGCAATTTTTGCATTTTCTTGCTGTTTGCGTTAAACTGCAATTTGCATCTCTCTCATTTATTGCACCGACACACATTATATACTGTTTTTTAAAGGACAGAAAGGGCTTTAATTTGATAGAATATATATATATATATATATACTTTATTATAAAAAAAAAATACAGAAAAATGCAAACAAAATGAAATTTTTTTTTTACAGTTTTTGCAATAATAATGTGTGCATAATTAGTGCAGGTTAAGGAAAGTAATTAAAAATAAATTCATTAAGTTGTTCTGATTTACAGAATATATAATGTGTCTGGGATTTTAAGGTTTTTTTTGGTAGTTACGGGTCAC
The DNA here is from genome assembly GCA_933207985.1 of Pelobates cultripes. Lineage (NCBI taxonomy): Eukaryota > Metazoa > Chordata > Amphibia > Anura > Pelobatidae > Pelobates > Pelobates cultripes. Next base: position 9,876,850 of record OW240920.1, on the reverse strand, counting down.
AAAGCACAAGGAGTAAAATTAAACTTTTAATGTGGAGCGATTTTAGAATTTGGTATGTTCGTCTTGTAAGCTTAATAGCCATAAAAGAAACCATAATTGCCACACAAAAGTATATATTTATATAAAGTAGACATCACAGGCTATTTACCTAAGGTGGTTTTGACACTTTCTACGTAGCCATTTCACCGCCAACCTCTGCCAAATATTGGAGTAAAATTGTGGGGGGTTTTTTGTTTGTTTTTTTGGGGGGTTTTTTGGCACACAAACGTATAACAAAGAACTTCTCATGTTTATTTTGTAAAGTTGGTGTGTGCTATTCCTGTACAAAGTTTTATTTTGTGTTCAATTACATTTGCTGAGTAAAATGAAAGCCCCATTGTATGTCTTTGGCACTATTTCGTGAAGTTACAGTGCCATTTAGGAGACCTGTCCTTTTCAGTATTCACAGTAGAATTTTCAGAGACAGTTTTAATGAGCCTATGCTTCCATTTGGGGTATTATAACAGTTTGACTGTTCAAAAAAAACTCACAAAGGCCTACCATTTGTAAATTAGACACTCCAGGGTATCTCTTAAGGTGCATATTAGGCCTTAACATGCCCCCATTTTTTTCACCAATATATGCCAAAGTATGTGGTTAAAAAAAATAATTGTGCGTTTTTTACATATGGATTGCATTTTTGCTGGGCATTTTGTATATTTCACATGTGCCACTAAGTTCAAACCCCCCAAATTATGCTCAACTAAGTCTTCTGAGTAAAATGACACCCCATATGAATGTCTTTGGCACTATTGCGTGAAGCTACAGTGCCATATAGGAGATCTATCCATTTCAGTATTTACAGTACAATTTTGAGAGATGGATTTAATTGGCCTATGCTTTTGGGGCATTATTGCAGTTGGAAAGTTAAAAAAAACCCTACAAAGGCCTACCATTTCTTAAAGTAGACACCCCAGGGTATTTCAAAAGGCATATTTTAAACCTTAGCGTAGGATCATTTTTTTTTTTATTTTTTTTTTTGTACCAAGTCTAGTTACAATTAGCATTTTTTCTGCCTTTTTGACACACACTTGGAGATGTTACTGTATATTTTGTAATCCTTATGTGTGCTATGGCAGTATAACACCTAATATGTTGCTCAGCTATGTCCTCTTAGTGCAGCAATACCCCCACGTTTACCTTTTTCAGGGTTATGTGGATGTTGAAGGGGCACCACTTTCATATTTTTCAAAAGTGGATGCTGGGCCAAAGTGTTATTTTAGCAGCTCAGGACAGGAAATTACCTCTCAAAGACCACATATATTTTTAAGTATAAGCAGCTCATCAATTCAAATTATGAACAAGTGCATACTATTTGCTGTGAAAAGGGGGATTAGTTGGCTTAAACTTATCTGGGGGTAGTACCCAGTAATCTGCATCACGGGCAACGCTGTCACGGATTCCAAAATACAGACAGACTACAAAGAGAGAGAACAAAGAGAGAGACACTTGTAATACCGGTCCTTAGAATGGCCGGGCTATACAAGCAGAGAATAGTCAAGGCACAAGCAGACGTCAAAGGGGTAAAGAGAAACGGAACAACGATAGGACAAGCCGAGGTCAAGGATCAGAGAAGACAGGATAAACGGGAGACAAAGCCAAGATTTGGTAACCAGACAGTTGACTAAAATCAACACCCCAAAACTGGTCTGCTTATTCGGCCTGGGTGTGGAAAATTTTAAAACAGTGGCCAATACATAGGCCGGGCTGAGAGGGGCAATCAGGACAGTAATAGCTGGTCTCAACTCTTACGCCCCTCTTGTAGCACACCCTGCATCTTTTCTGGGGGTTTTTCTTTCTGGAGGTTGATGGAATCTTGAAGCAGAAGTGACCTGCCTCCATTCTTCTGCTAGGCTCCACTGATTGTCCCCCTCTGTGGCACTCAAGTAACCCAGAAATGAGCTGAAATTGAAATGAAAGGAATGTGCATTTCAGCTCAGCATTTGCCTTTTTAAAAATAATAAAGGCATTGTGGACTGCCGTCTGCATTATATATATGCCCACTTTTTTATACCATGCCCTGGTTTTCCGCATGATTAAATACGGCTGCATTAGTTGATCGGACAGGTCAACTCCCCCCATATGCCGATTATATTGCTGTATGCAGACTGGCACCTGTTTACATTGCTCTCTGCCACGAACTGCGACCCTGCGAGTGTTTTCACCATGGATGGTAGTTAGGATGAAAACCTCCTTTTTATCGCGGTACTTGAGTGCCAGCAGTTCATTCTGGCAGAGAGCTGCTGTTTCCCCCTCTTTTAATTTTTTTTCCACTAGAGCCTTTGGGAAACCTGTGCGACTCTTCCTGATAGTGCCGCAGGCCACGGTCTCAAAACAGTACAGCATTTGTAAGAGTGGGATGCTGTTATAAAAGTTATCGATGTATAAGTGATAACCGTAGTTAAGTAAGGGCATTATTAAGTCCCAGACAATTTTCCTACTTGTCCCTATTATATCTGGGCAACCTGGGGGATCAAGGTGGCTATCCCTTCCTTCGTATACACGGAAGGTGTACACATAGCCACTGCCACTTTCACATAATTTATAAAATTTGATCCCATACCGGGATCTTTTGGATTTGATGTACTGTCTAAATCCCAGTCTTCCCTTATATTTCATGAGGGACTCGTCAATTGAAATTTGTTTTTTGGGGGTGTAAATAGTGGCAAATTTTTCATTAAAGTGGGAAATTAGAGGGCGTATTTTATAAAGAATGTCATACTGGGGATGACCTTTTGGGGGGCACTTCATATTGTCATTAAAGTGCATAAAACACAGTATGTCCTCATATCTCTCCCTATGCATTGTCTGGGAAAAAATGGGGTTATTAAAAATAGGATTTTTAGTCCAATACATCCTAATTGTGGGCTTTTTAACTATGCCCATTAACATTGTCAGTGCCCAGAATTGTTTAATTTCTGGCACACTGGTTGGGTACCATCTCTCTGTCCTGGCGATTCGGGAGTCTTGGTTATGTACAAGATACTGCTCCGCATACAGATTCGTCTGGGTAACTACCTCCCCAAAAAAATCATCCCCCAAAAATAGCTCCATACAATCCAGCGCATTATAGCCAGACAGGTCAGCCTGTATGCCAGGATTGGCAGTGAACACTGGGATGTCTGGCGAAAAATGATTAGGGGGTACCCAGTCATCTGCGCCATATTGAACATTAGGGGAATCAGCGATTTCCTCTGATGTTACTGCAGTATCTGGCACATAGTCCCTGTCCCCTGCGTCACTCCCTGCGTCACTCTCTGAGGCAGTGTCGGTCGCCTCTGAGTCAGCGGCTAACAGGGCATAAGCCTCCTCTGCGCTATACTTTTGCAACATTGTTAATACAGTTAACACAGCTAAGAAAACTTTTAACTAAATAACTAAACTTTTTTTTTTTTTTTTTTTACCCCTAACTAAATTCCCCAATTACCACTAAATTCCACCCACCCAACTAACTAAATCACAAATTAATAAAATAAAATAACAAAATTGAACCCCTTAGGGTTACAAAAAAAATAAAATGTAACCCTTAAGTGTAAAAAAAAAATAGATCACAGTAAAGTACTGTGACCTGTATATTGATCACTGCTAGCAGTGATCAAGCAGCAGGGAAAGGGTTAATTTTTTTTTAAATAAAGGGGAAAGGGATTAGGAACCTTTAATAGATATTCACTATTCTTCTGGGACACAATGTTGCAACGATCCGTCTCTCTCCACTTCACAAACCCACAAGAGGTGGAGGGAGGCGGATCAGATATCCCAGCAGTATTGTGACCACTGTGACTGGCTGTAACAGCGATCACATGTGCTGGGACATCGCAATTTGCTGTTGCTGGTCTGCCCCTGACTCTGAGGCACACAGCAACAGCGTTAACCCCGCGATCGCCAGCACTGCGGCGATCGCGGGGTTAATTTTACAGCGTGACGGACGAGGTCCGTAACCCGTCGTTAGGGGTATCCCCAGGATGACTGACCTCGTCCGTCACCCGTCCTGAAGGGGTTAAGTAGTTGATTGAATATCAATGCTGGAATAATATTAACAAGATGCTCTAAAAATATTGCTTCCAAGTGTGCTCAAACAATGAATATAAACAAGATGTAAATAGATAAATATGCAGTTAAAACACAGTCCATAAAAGAGATGAGGAAAAAAAGCAGTCTTTGGAGAATCTTTCTTTTTGCAACAATGTCTCAACTGTCTGGATAAACACGTATGTTATAAATTGCAAATAATCCAAAGCTGATGTATAATATACTCTGCAATATAGAGTATGCAGTCAATGTCCAGTTCTCAAATGGTTGTATCTTGCTGGAACAGCTGTAGAAAAAATATAAATGTTATCACTTATAGATCACAGTAATAGATCTAAACTGGCTGGATCTTCACTGTATTCTGAAAAATAAATGGAGAAGCCATAGTGCTCTCTATAAAACAATCGGTTTATTGTAGAAAAGAATAGAAACACTCACAGAAATTCAAGTCAAACGGGCATATCTGGAAAAATTTGTGGCTGCAGGATATGGAGACACGGTGGTTAGATGAAATCCTCCCTCTGGCCGGCTGAGAGGAGGTAATCTGCCGAGATCGGTGTTGCTGCTCATGGCATGCGTTCCAATTAGTCCCAAGCCTGCATTCCACTCCAACCAGAAAATAGCGGTTGCCGTAAAGCTGTACGTGTTTCGTGATTCAAGTTCAGTTCATCAGAGGCTGGTAGCTGAATGTAACTGTCCCGCTTATATACAAAGCACTTCAATTAGCCGTATGAGAGCGGCAGCTGGATACAGGTTCTTCATATACTTATACACATGTTGTACTGGTAGTAACAGAAAAACTCCACATATTGGTGGCTTGATACATATGGTGACCACAAGAAGAAATCATCTTTAAAATTGAAATTGTATAAATCATCTTGCAAAACAGTGAAGATAAATCTTATAAATGATTGGTTGTAAAACAATAAAATTGAATAATACATTTAACAATACAGACACTTCTGACTCCACTTGTATGTATATGGATACAACTTAAGTGGAAAAGCATTAAAATAAGGACTGCGTGGAAAAATAAAGTAGTAAAAAATAATAAATATAAACATATAAATCTAGGTACACATCATAGTATGAAATGGACTGATCGGTTTCATACCTGTTGTATATTGTACGCCATTAAATGGTGGTAGTGTTGCAGAGGGCCAATTTTGTAAGGAAAGGTTGCTGGAAATGAGTGTAATGCAGGTGACTACACATCTAAAAGCCGATAGTGGATGTTACATCGGCTTTATACCAGCAGCATACTTATAAGCAATAAAAGATCTACAAATGATAGACACCCAATAAGGTAGGTTGTGTAAAAAATATTTTTGGCGGTATGTCTCCGGAGTCACTGCGTACCGAGCCAGGAGTGCCTCTTTAACCCATTCGTCCGTAGCCACTCTGTGCAGGTTACACTGTCGCTCGAAACCCACTAGATAGCTATCAATCTCGTAGTCATTCTCATTAAAGGCACTGAAAATAATCTTCCTTGTCTCTGCTGTGCTGTGCTCTCTGCTTGGGGAGCTTGCCTGCTGGGTTTCAGCCAGCTTCATTTGCAGCTCTATTTCTCTCTTCTGTTTCTGTTTCGCCTCTTCTGCTACTGCGTTCGGTACCTGTAGCACAATGTCAGCTGTTGGGTTCGGACCGAACCATGCTAATCTCTCCCGAATCTCTCTGTTGGCTGGCGATTCATTTGCCCGAATCGCCGGTGTCTCCATCTCCTGAATAGTTGGTGTTGCTGCAACCAAGTTCTCCTGGTCTAGCTCCATTAACTCAGCAATAATGACTCGCTTGGTTTTGTTGCTAGCAATCCTTCCACAAACCTCCAACAGTTCCTTTAACGTGTTTTGTTTAAGCAGTGTATACCAGCCTTCCATTCACTGTCCCCAGTGTCTGCGTGGATTCGTGGTGCAGGAAAAAAGGAAAATGCCGCCGCTGCCAACCAGTTGTGACAGTAGTAAACTGTATCACCGTCAAGCATTCCCTTTTTCCCATAAAAGAAAATCACCAAGTAATCCACAGGAATAAATATCGCTGGTATCGCCAAATAATCCACACCTGAGCCAAAGCTTAATGCTGGAACAAGACTGATTTACTGGAAGCAACAGGCATTCAATTTATACAATAGCAGACTCCTCCTCTGGGCCACGCTAGATAATTGAGTTTCAGCAATATACATTTTGTTAAAAACATTTTTAGAAAAGTACTTTCTGCATAACATACAAATATAACAATCACATCCCTGGGTAGCTGATGATACTGGGAGTCACAGATCCAAATTTCATGAAAATCTGTTCGGTAGTTTCTGTGTCGCATCGTGGGGAAGTTTGACCGGCTCGCCACGTGGTGGTATGCGATTCAGAGTTCCATGAAATAAGCAGCAAGAGCCGGTCTCCGTTCGCGTCTAATTACCCAAAAACTACTGTACATATGTTGCAGCTTGTTACATGCGAATGCTCCCCTTGTTCGGTAGATTAAAACTCCTGAATGCCGGTTTGATACATTAAATGGAAAGTAGTCAGTCGGGACTTCCATACTGACCGGCCGTGCGCGTGATTGCAATGCCGAAAACAGTTCCAGGCAATTCACGTGTACGTCCCGCTGACCGCATTCGGGAGATTTAAGATGGCCGCCATCCTTTGTTCTCGCCACGTGTTCGTATGCCGAATGGTGGCCACCTAGGAGCACTCAATTAAGTTGTGGTTTTTCGTGTGATTACTCGATGTTTCAAGTTCTGATTGCTACATAGGGTGGTCTCTGTTCGGTAGAACGAATAAATTTTCCCGAACACATAGTTAATCGAAACTAGGGATCGACCGATTATCGTTTTTTACCGATATAATCGGCCGATATTCGGTATTGTCGACAATATCGGTATCGGCCAATTCAGATACCGATTTTGCCGATAATACCTCCTAGGACCGACAGGCTCATTACAAGCCCGGCGGTCGGGGGAGCAAGTGCTTACTTACCTCCCAGCAGCTCCCCAGTGTAACTCTCGCGAGACCCGCGGCCGTCAGAGCGTTGCCATGGGTTACCATGGCAACGCTCCTCTCGACACGCTGGCCATGAGAGTTACACTGGGGAGCTGGAGGAACTGCTGGGAGGTAAGTAAGCGCTTGCTCTCCGCCCCCAGCTCAGCCAATGCCACTGGACCACCAGAGACTGTCATATCCCCCCTCCCTGGCCCAGGCAATAAGCAGGGAGGGGGACAACAAAAACAATTAAATATTAAATATATTTTTAATAAAAAATGCCCCCTCACACACTCCATTATATACACACACTATACAAACACACACACTAGACAAACACACTGTGTATATAATGCAGTGTGTTTGTGTAGTGTGTGTATATAATGCGGTGTGTGTGTGTGTGTGTTTATATAATGCAGTGTGTTTGCATAGTGTGTTTATATAATGCACACTACACAAACACACTGCATTATATACACACTATACAAACACACACACTCTGCATTATATAAACGCACTACATTCATTATATACACACACACTACACAAACACACACTTTGCATTTAGTATATACTGCATTCACTTTACGCACACTACCTACACACTACACAAACACTGCTTTCATTATATACACACTACACTAATACACACTGCATCCACACACACACTACACAAACACACACTGCATCCACACACACTACACAAACACACACTGCATCCACAACACACACTACACACTGCATCCACTACACACTGCATCCACTACACACACTACACAAACACACACTGCATCCACTACACACACTGCACAAACACATACAGCTCCCCTGTGTAAACACACTGCATCCACTACACGTGGCATGTATATTTTGTGCGTTTACCTTTAGAAATAGTTTTTATTTTCCAAAATGGTAAATGTACAGAATATCGGCAAATTATATCGGCTATCGGCCTGAACGTTCACAGAATATTGGTATCGGCTCTAAAAAAATCAATATCGGTTGATCCCTAATCGAAACCGTCCAAAAGCAGTTAAACAGCAGAGAGAGGATATAACCGAATGCACACGGGTGAGTATAGGGGAATCCTTTACAGCGGCCTTCAGAATAAGGAAGGCACCGACCGCCCCAGCGGATGCGCCCAGGGACATCATCGCGGTAACCTGGGATACAGCCGTGAAATCAGCCATAATGGCCAATTCCAGGAAAATCCCCAGCGTACAAGTAGATGCCTGCCACACGGACTTACCATTCTCAATCCTGCTGGCCAGGCGCATGTTCCTACCCGTCACCAGACTCCTGAGAGAGCACGGCATCCGGTACCGATGAGGCGTCCTGGGAACCCTAGTAGTACCACGTGGGGAATGAAGTCCATGTCCTGTCAGCCTCTGAGGACCCAACAGACTTTTTGAAGCAACTCTAGCTGCCTCCCCTACCCATTCTGCCCCAGGCACAACAAAGGGTCGGGGCCCGGGGACCCCTAGTGACAAAGATGACCAGGAAAACCAGCTCTGGGGCGATGGAAAGTGGAGATACTCCCAGGCGGCAGAACCCTCCATAAGACTGCCCATGCCCATGGTCTCTGGGAGCCCCTATACAGCAGCGATGTAGCCTAACATTCTGGGGGTCCTGTTGCTATAAAGTTGCGGACGGACAGCTATAACTGTCTATACATGCCACTAGTTTATGTTTCAGGCGCCTTTTGATAGATTCATAGTACCATAAAGTTTGTAAGGACAGTACTGGCTTTGTTGCAGAAATGTGGGGGACAGGGTATAGGGAACAATCCCCCGGTAAATTAAATGATGTGACATCCTAAGGAAATAGAGGGTACACACGAGAGTCGTAAAAATACATCCTATCCCAGTCACATCACCCTCATGGGGATCTGGCTTAATTATCCCATCGTTGCTGGCCCAATGTCTCTCCCTCTGCAGTTTTCTGCTTTGTTTTACCCTAAGCGACAACCTTTCTGATAGTTGGCCCCCAATGTTATAATACGAGCTGAACCAGCAGATTAAACATCGCACTATGGCTGGCCCTACCTTGCAAACATCCATACCCACAAGAAAAAAAAAAGCAGAGAAAAGAAAAGCCTGATGCTAAAAAAAATTCATCTTCACCCAGGGAGGGCACCGCACAGACTGAGTTCTACAGGGCGAGTAAAGGCTTATAAAGCGTTCCCACGCCCTGCAATTTAACTCGGAGCACTCTTATTGGTTGAGTTACACCAACCAATAAGAGTGCACTGATAGGTAAATTTGAGCCTTGCAAGTAACCAATCAGTCGACAACAATCTTTGTTTGGGGACGTTTCCCCAAACATAGATTTGCGAGATTCCCTGCACTAATAAACTGGTCTATGGTTGAGGTAATTCCCCCGAACGAAGACCGACGCTCTTGCGCATTCCTGTTTTACGATGGAACCCGGTAGGTAAGTGAGGACATCATGTATATAATGTGTGTAATGTATGTGCTACTTGTCTTTGAATATATTGTTTGATTCGGGGCTCATTTTAGTTTAGTCGGTATTTGATCAGCCATTTTCACATAAAAAGCCATTTTCTGTCTAGCAACATAAAAGACCATTTCCATTAAAAATTGATTGTCAATTTGCTTTTTTTTTCATCTTAGGCCAGTCTATTACAGATTCATTTTTCCCTTTTCTATTGCTTCACAATTATAAATTTTACCTCCATGAATATCTGAATTATTTGAGCTCTATCGAAGAAAGACAAACATTCTAAATCAAAATGATAGTGTTACTTCAGGTAGCAGCAGTAGTAGTCTCTGAAATCAAATCAAAAACTTTTATCCAGACTTTATTGACCTTCTCACAGCACCACCACATCATCAATGTTCTTTTTTACATCTCCATTAAAGGGGCTTTTAGTAGCTTTGAATGTACAAAGTTGAGTTAAGCCATCTGTGTTCTAGTTCTTGGCTCAATAGACAGTTATTTTCCCAATTTGATTACAGGTATCCCACCATTGTTTTTTTATCTAGTAGCTTGAATATTTACTTCCCCATGTGTCAAGAGATTTTGGTTTTGTATTAAAGGACCACTCTAGGCACCCAGACCACTTCAGCTTAATGAAGTGGTCTGGGTGCCAGGTCCAGCTAGGGTTAACCCTTTTTTAAATAAACATAGCAGTTTCACAGAAACTGCTATGTTTATAATAGGGTTAATCCAGCCTCCAAATCCTCTAGTGGCTGTATCATTGACAGCCGCTAGAGGCGCTTGCGTGATTCTCACTGTGAAAATCACAGTGAGAGCACGCAAGCGTCCATAGGAAAGCATTGTAAATGCTTTCCTATGAGACCGGCTGAATGCGTGCGCATTCAGCCGAAAGGGAGCGGAGGGGAGGAGGAGAGCTCCCCGCCCGGCGCTGGAAAAAAGGTGAGTTTTAACCCCTTCCTCTCCCCAGAGCCGTGCGGGAGGGGGACCCTGAGGGTGGGGGAACCCTCAAGGGCACTATAGTGCCAGGAAAACGAGTATGTTTTCCTGGCACTATAGTGGTCCTTTAAGTGACAGGTTTTCTAGATAATCATACCAGGCTTGCATTATCTTATTTATTTGTTTTTGTATCTAACAATTTGTCTAACCAATATTTTTTTTTTTTAACTTGTATGTAATTTTACACATATGAGAGCTAATGTAACGTTTAAGTCTAATTAAAGAGAATTTATCTTTTTAAAAGTGGCCCCATATTCATCTTGGTGAAACTCTTTAAACTTAGATATTTGAAAAATATTAAGAATTCCTAATTTATTTATTTTTTTTTCCTTTGGAGACTCTGTGGTAATTTCATATCGACCATGTTATAGTCTAGACTAGGCAACCTTTTAGCAACACTGTGCCGATATAGGATTGTGATGTCCCATAGCGTGCCGGTCCTATTTTTTTAAATTGATGTGTGTATGCTGCCGTATTCTGCTTGTGTTATTTATACTGTAATTACTTTGTATCGTTGTATTTGTGCGTATATGAGCTATTATATTGTATATGTTCAGGAGTAGTTTGTGGTATCGTGTATGAAACCTATGTAGGGGGGCTGCTTGTGGAATTGTGTGTGTGTGGATGAATATGTCACATTGTGTGTTTGGTAGTGTGTGTATGTGTAGGGGCTGTTTGTGGTATTGCATGTGAGAGGCTGCATGTGGGGTTGTGTGCATGTATGTGGATTGTTAGTGGGTTATGTTTGTGTGGATTGTATGTTTGTGGGCTGTTCATATTATTTGTATGAGGGGAGGGTTATTGTGCATTTCTGTGTAAGTCTAGCAGTGTGGGTTGCTTCCCTGGGTTCCAGTGGCCAGGTACAGGTCAAGGACAGGAGCTGCAATAGCAGGGGCAGGCTGCTCTACTACAGGGTGGATCCTCATTCACAAGTGCTGGGAGGAAGTGATCTGAGATCACTTACTCTATGTGCTGCAATGCATAAATTGAGGATTGTCCTTCACCACCTTTTCGTATTAGCAGATATCGGAAGCTTCACTGGGACTCCTGATAGGCCAGCGCCTGTTTAGCTGTAGCAGCCTTGAGTGCCGTGCATGGCACTAGTGCCGTAGGTTGCCTTCCCCTGGTCTATGATTTCTAATGCAGTAGAGATATGACATTTGGAGAGCAAAAAACAGGGCGCAAGAGAATATTGAGAACGGGCAGCAGCTGAAATAGCCTGCCCTTCGGTGGGTCCCCGCTCAGATCTCAAGCTGGGTTTAGCTCATCTTGTGCCATTACAGAGAGAACATCTCTGAAACATATCAGACTGGTCCCACCCATACGGGCAGTCCAGATCTGAAATGCTCGAGATATGACGTTTGCCTGTTAATTGTTTTTTTTTTTTCTTTTTGAATTGGGACTGTTCCCTTATTATGTAGTTTACTATTCTAGAGTTTCAGGGCTGCATATGTTTTAGTTCTTTCTGTTTATACTATAAACGTAGTAGTTGATTACTGTAAGGATGTGATTGAATTTGAATTGCTCTGATTGGCTCACTGTCAAGTCAGTTAAACCAATTGATTTAATTGTTTAGGCGATAATGGTTATCATTCAGCGTCCAAATTACTGTGAGCACTTTCTCCCACAGAGATGTCATTCACACACGGGCAGAGATGTGCAGCTCTTGCAAGTGAAACCTTCACACGCCTCATTGATGCCAAGTATTCCAGTCAGAAGGAATATCTAGCTGCGTTTATCTTGGAGAAAGGTAAGTGCAGTGTACGACACCTTCACCCACTGTATGAAACCTCTGTATAGTGTGTGTGTGTGTGTGTGTGTAATACACCTTCACCCGCTGTATGATATCTTTGTAGTGTGTGTGTGTGTGTGTGTGCGTGTAATACACCTTCACCCGCTGTGAGATACCTCTGTATTGTGTGTGTAATACACCTTCACCCGCTGTGTGATACCTCTGTATTGTGTGTGTGTGTGTGTGTGATACACCTTCACCCGCTGTGTGATACCTCTGTATTGTGTGTGTGTGTGTGTGATACACCTTCACCCGCTGTGTGATACCTCTGTATTGTGTGTGTGTGTGTGTGTGATACACCTTCACCCGCTGTAGGAAACCTCTGTATAGTGTGTGTGTGTGTAACACACCTTCAGCCGCTGTGTGATACCTCTGTATTGTGTGTGTGTGTGTGGTGTGTAATGCACTTTCACATCTGCTTCTTCACCTTCCAACAGAGGTGATGAATGCTAAAGGGGAAATGTATGAAGTCGTAGCACTTGGCACAGGGGCCACATGCTTCCAGCGGCGACAGGAGTATCACGGCCTGATCCTGCATGATAGCCACGCATTAGTGGTGGCAAGGAGGGCATTAATAAGGTAAGCTTAATATGTACATCAGTATGACTGATCTAGAATTGTGGAATGTCCGTTCTTTTTTCCATAATTTTTTTTTAATCTTTTAGTATTTTTCAGAATACAAAAAAAAAAGATGCATATAAAAATATACAAATAATACAATTAAAACATTAAACAAAGGTCTTATTTTGTTATACATGGTTTTGTATTGTGGTAATATCATTAAGTGATCTGGACATAAATGACAAACATATTTACATTAACAATATGATCTAGGAACACAGGTCTTTGAACATTCTATATCAAAGTAGAAAGATTATTTAAAAAGGTATATACATAAATAGATATTCATTTTATAATAAACGTCAAGATTTCTCCATGGTGATTTTTTACACTTTTTAAAACCGAACACTTTGATAAATCTCCCTCATTTTATTTACTAGTAAGAAGAGTAATTTTATTACGGTCTCTTTGTTTTAGATACCTTTACAAGCAGCTTTACTTGTACCACAGTAAACCTCTTATGGCTCAAGAAAAATCTATTTTCTGTTCTTCTGGCAAGAGTCCTCTCTTGACACTGAAACCTAGGATGTTCCTCCATCTGTATTTAAGCAACAGCTCAGAGGGATATTCACCAGGCTGTCTGTGAGTTACCAGTAACTGAGCACGAGGGATTACACATTGGGGCTGTCTGTGAGTTACCGATAACAGAGCACAGGGGATTACACAAATGGGCTGTCTGTGAGTTACCAGTAACAGAGCATAGGGGCTGTCTGTGAGTGACCTATAATCGAGTGCCGGGGATTCCACATAGGGGCTGTCAGTGAGTTACCAGTAACCGAGCACAGGGGATTACACATAGGGGCTGTCTGTGACTGACCTGTAATCGAGAACCGGGGATTACACATAGGGGCTGTCGGTGAGTTACCAGTAACAGAGCACAGGGGATTCCACATAGGGGCTGTCAGTGAGTTACCAGTAACCGAGCACAGGGGATTACACATAGGGGCTGTCTGTGAGTGACCTGTAATCGAGTACCGGGGATTACACATAGGGGCTGTCTGTGAGTTACCAGTAACAGAGCACAGGGGATTACACATATGGGGACGTCTGTGAGTTACCGGTAACAGAGCACCAGGATGAAAGGTAAGTGCAGTGTACGACACCTTCACCCACTGTATGAAACCTCTGTATAGTGTGTGTGTGTGTGTGTGTGTGTGTGTGTGTAATACACCTTCACCCGCTGTATGATATCTTTGTAGTGTGTGTGTGTGTGTGTGTGTGTGTAATACACCTTCACCCGCTGTGAGATACCTCTGTATTGTGTGTGTAATACACCTTCACCCGCTGTGAGTTACCAGTAACAGAGCACAGGGGATTACACATATGGGGCTGTCTGTGAGTTACCGATAACAGAGCACAGGGATTACACATAGGGGCTCTATGTGAGTTACCAGTAACAGAGCACAGGGGATTACACATATGGGGCTGTCTGTGAGTTACCGATAACAGAGCACAGGGATTACACATAGGGGCTCTATGTGAGTTACCAGTAACAGAGCATAGGGGATTACACATAGGGGCTGTATGTGCGTTACCGGTAACAGAGCACCAGGGATTACACATAGGGACTGTGGCAAAATTAACCTCGCCACTTGTACCTGGAGAGGACAGCTTGCCAGCCTCTTGCCATGTGATTATGGTCCCTGGGAGGTTTGGCCCTTTAAATACAAGATTTGGGCATAATGGATTTTTGTTGTGTTGCTGCTGGCCCTTTAAGAACCATCTGGGGACATATTGTGACTTTTGGGAACAATGCCCCTTTAAGGCTCCTGGAAGATATTGCCCGGTGAAGACTATTTTAGCAGATTGGATTTGGACTTGCTGCCCCTTTAAATTGTATTGGAGCAGTTCTGCAGCTTTAAATTGGCACTTCGGATGCAGCCGAAGTAGTCGAAGTGGCCGCCATTCGACAACCGAACACGTGGTATGTGTAGCCAAATCCATGAAACTGAAATCGGCTACACATTTCAACGAACACCGCTGTGGCGAAACCAGCCTCGCCACGTGTCCTTGGAGGGGGCTGCTTGCCCGCCTCTTGCCTTTGGACTATGGACCAGACTTTATGTGAATGTATTAACCCAGATAGCTATGCCATGGAGCCCACTGTGTGAATAGGATCTGAGCGCTATTCGGTAGTTTTGTGCGCTCAGATCCCAGCTATCTGGGGATATGTGACATGTCTGTGTGTACTTTGTGACTTTGTGTATTTTATAATATTTTAATGCTTTGTGCTCACCATGTGCATAATGGAGTCTTGTGTCTGTCCTGGGAGATAATTGAATTACTTCTCAATTCAATCTCCAGGATAGAAGACTCTGAAACTGGTTTGGGCCGGAAAGCCATGCTTCATTTAGTCACAAAGGACTTTCCCTTAACTTTTGAACCCCTGGTCTGATTCGTGCCATTTTTTAATATGTTGTTCCCCTGAATGGATTGATTATGAAAAGGTATGTTTTATGTTTGTGACATGTATATTTTAGAAGTTATAAATATTGTGTAAAAACTGTATTCCTCTGCCGGTGATAATGAGATTACCCATTGTGTTCAGTAATCATATCACAGGCAGAGGGTAGGAGTTTGTGTGGGAGTGTCTGGGTGTATTGTACGGATTAATTGGTTGTTTTGTAACGCCCTGTGGGCTGTACTATGTTTGTGGATTGGGAATAAAAGAGACTGTATGTGACAGTACAGGGAGTTCCTGCTTAACCCTCAAAGTGAAGTGTCGTCTCATTATTGGGGGAGGATTCATTGTATGCTGTTCCAGTTTGACTGCTAGGAGTGTAAACCTATTCGCATGGTTTTTCCTATTCGGCTGTATACAACATTCATATGCTCCTACAGTTTGGTGGTTTTGGTGTCTGCTGCAGTGCTTGGAGCCCTCAGGATCGCTAGGAGCATCCTTCAACGGAGGTACCCAGTCGGGGTGCCAGGTGATCCGTTACAACCGCTGACCTTTACCTTCTCCTGCACTCCGTTTTCAGCTGCAGAGACTGTCCCATTCGGCAGTTTGAACTCACTGCTATACTAAGCTAAATGCACGAACGGCCCCGTTCGTGCATTAGAATGGGACTTAGTCATTTTTCTGTGTTAAATAGACCAACCGCACAGCCCAAATCTATGGAACTGTTTTGGGCAGGAAAATGTGCTTGCAGTCGGTCATAAAGGACTCCCAGCTAACTTTTTATCTACTGGGGGGATTTGTGTGATTGTTGGTTATGTTTATATTTAAAGTATGCTGATTCTGAATATGTATGTTGTATGTGAATATGATGCATATTTTTAAAGTTACAATATATGTATAAAAAGTGTAATTTTTCTGCCTGTGATAATTACTTTAACCCATTGTGTTCAGTAATTATATCACAGGCAGAGGGGAGGGATTATATGTTGGGGCTGGGTGTTTTTTTGTGGTTTTCCTGTAAATGATTGGTTGTACTGTGTCCCACCCTGTGGGATGTCCCCTTGCATAGGGACTTGCATAAAAGCAGAGTGTCATTAAAAGTCAGCCTTGTTCCAGCATTAAGCTTTGGCTCATGTGTGGATTATTTGGCGATACCAGCGATATTTATTCCTGTGGATTACTTGGTGATTTTCTTTTATGGGAAGAAGGGAATGCTTGACGGTGATACAGTTTACTACCGTCACAGGGGCTGTATGTGAGTTACCGGTAACAGAGCACAGGGGATTACACACAGGGGCTGTGTGAGAGTTACCAGTAACAGAGCACCAGGGATTACACATAGCTGTCTGTGAGTGACCGGTAACAGAGCAGAGGGGATTACACATAGGGGCTGCCTGTGAGTGACCGGTAACAGAGCACAGGGGATTACACATAGGGGCTGTCTGTGAGTGACCAGTAACAGAGCACAGGGGATTACACATAGGGGCTGTCTGTGAGTGACCAGTAACAGAGCACAGGGGATTACATATAGGGGCTGTCTGTGAGTGACCGGTAACAGAGCACTGGGGATTACACGTAGGGGCTGTCTGTGAGTGACCGGTAACAGAGCACTGGGGATTACACGTAGGGACTGTCTGTGAGTGACCGGTAACAGAGCACTGAAGATTACACGTAGGGGCTGTCTGTGGGGATAGCACTTGTGATCGACACGTGTTGAAGTTGTGAATACTTGTTAGTGACACATGGAGAGGTTGGAAGTAATGGTGCATGTGTGGCATGAGGCAGTTCTCACTATTATGGCACCGTTTAATTTTTAAACCTGTACAAACATGTCACTGATTTGTTACTGTCTTATAATGTTTATGTTTTGTAGCTCATGGGCTGAAAAATCTCAGTACATCTCTCTCCATGTCCATGCGAAGGGTTCTTTGGTCCCTGTGTCAAACTGTTCTCCCAGTGTTTTGGGTTCACACGTGTGCTGTATGTCCGCCTTTGACAAGCTAATGAGATGGAGTGTGACAGGAATCCAAGGAGCTCTGCTCAGTCAGAGCATTGAACCAGTATATATATCCAGCATTGTTCCAGGTGTATCTCTGTCTTTCTATCCCCAGCAATGTCTGAGTATTGTATGTGTGTATATATCTATGTTTATATATCTCTCCAGCATTGTGTGTGTGTATATACCGTAAATCTTTGTTTGTATAGCTCTCCAACATTGTGTGTGTATATTTATATATCTCCAGCATCGTGCGTGTTTATATATGTTTATATATCTCTCCAGCATTGTGTGTGTGTATCTATATTTATATATTTCTCCAGCATTGTGTGTATAGTTCTGTTTATATATCTCTCCTGCATTGTGTGTGTATATATATTTATATATTTCTCCAGCATTGTGTGTATAGATCTGTTTATATATCTCTCCTGCATTGTGTGTGTATATATATTTATATATTTCTCCAGCATTGTGTGTATAGATCTGTTTATATATCTCTCCTGCATTGTGTGTGTATCTATATTTATATCTCTCTCCAGCATTGTGTGTGTATCCATAGTTATATATCTCTCCTGCATTGTGTGTATATCTACAGTAAGGAAAAAAAGTATTTGATTCCCTGCTGATTTTGAACATTTGTCCATTGACAAAGAAATGATCAGTCTATGATTGTAATGGTAGGTGTATTTTAACAATGAGAGACAGAATAACAACAAAAAAATCCAGAAAAACGCATGTCAAAAAACATATAAATTGATTTGCATGTCAATGAGTGAAATAAGTATTTTATATAGCTCCCCAGCAGTGTGTGTGTGTGTGTGTGTGTGTATCTAAATTTATATATCTCTCTGAAACGGCACCCCCAGGCATAAAAGGGGTTAAAAGCCGTTTAGTAGATCTTCCCTTCCAGAGACACAGGCACAGCTACTGTAGAACACCAAACTCCCAAACTGGATGCAAGGGAATGCTCCAAACTCCCGAACTGGAACCTCACGAATAGCTGCTAGCAGCTGAACAGGAAAAGCACCCAAGCGGCTTACACTCCTGGCAGTCAGTCTCTTAACAGCATACAGTAAATCCCCCCAAGAACGAGACAAGGCTCCGTTTTGACGGTCAAGCAGGAACAGACAGAGCTTAGAAACAAAAAATGTGACGGCAGATAAGAACCATTCGGCCCATCTAGTCTGCCCAATTTTCTAAATACTTTCATTAGTCCCTAGTCTTATCTTATAGTTAGGATAGCCTTATGCCTATCCCACGCATGCTTAAACTCCTTTACTGTGTTAACCTCTACCACTTCAGCTGGAAGGCTATTCCATGCATCCACTACTCTCTCAGTAAATTAATACTTCCTGATATTATTTTGAAACCTTTGTCCCTCTAATTTAAGACTATGTCCTCTTGTTGTGGTAGTTTTTCTTCTTTTAAATATAGTCTCCTCCTTTACTGTGTTGATTCCCTTTATATATTTAAATGTTTCTATCATATCCCCCCTGTCTCGTCTTTCCCCAGCTGTTGGTTTATTGTTCTTATATACACATTAGTACCACCCACAGGGTTTTGGAAAACAACCAATAAACACGTACAATACACTCAGACACTACCACACAAAATCCTCCCCTCTGCCTGTGATACAATTACCTTACACAATGGGTAATGTAATTTTCACAGCCAGAGAAATACAGTTTTTTCACATTATTTATAACTTTAAAAGTATGCATCACCTCCACATAAAACATTTTCAGAATCAGTATACTCCAAATACAAACATATGTCAAAATCATCCAAATTGGTCCAGTGGTTCAAAAGATAGATCGTAGTCCTTTGTGACCAAAGGAAGCATGGCTTTTCTGCCCAAAACCAGTTCCACAGAGTCTTCTATCCTGGAGATAATTGGGAAGTAATCCAATTATCTCCAAGGACAGAGGCAAAACTCCATTAAGCACATGGCAGTAAAAAGACCGTAAAATACAATAAAATACACAAGGTTACATTTATGACATAAAATACAGACATTCAACATATGCCCAGATAGCTTAGGTCTGAGTGCACATTAATACTGAATGGCGCTCAGACCACACACACATACAGTTCAATTGTCATGGAGCCAAAGTCTTTTATTACACGAATAGGCTCCATGGCATAGCTATGTGGGTTATATGAGTTCATTCAGTAAATCCGAGAATCTACCGAACGCCAGGGCAGAAAACTTGAATAGACCTTTCTGCATAGGAAAATAGGGTATTTAAATGCCGGTCCATAGTCAAAAGGCAGCAGGCAGGCAACCAGGCTCCTCCAATGCACAGTGGCGATATTGGTCTCGTCACACTCTCCACACGTGTTTCTTGGGATCCCTTACGTCAACTATTGACTTGGTAAGATGGACTCATTGGCATGTAAGACCTCCTCAGACAAACTTTCTAAGACAAATCAACAAGAAGACACGCAAATCTACCTGTCCTCTCCTGATCTCTCCCCGTCCCTCTTGACTAGTGTCTCTGACTGCCTCTCTGCTGTTTCTAACTGGATGGCTGCCCACTTCCTTAAACTAAACTTGACCAAAACTGAAATTCTGGTCTTTCCTCCCTCAAGTGTTGTTACTCCTGTGTCTGTCTCCCTCCAAGTCAACGGGGCTACCATCAGCTCCACCGCGCAGGCTCGCTGCCTAGGTGTTCTCTTTGACTCCGACCTCTCCTTCAAGCCTCATGTTCAATCTATCACCAAATCCTGTCATTTCCATCTCAAAAACATTGCGCGCATCCGCCCCTACTTAACGCCAGATGCGACTAAGGTGTTGGTCCATTCCACTGTCCTTTCTCGCCTTGACTACTGTAATCCGCTTCTCAGTGGTCTTACGTGCTCCCAACTTGCGCCG
This sequence comes from Pelobates cultripes, assembly GCA_933207985.1. NCBI lineage: Eukaryota > Metazoa > Chordata > Amphibia > Anura > Pelobatidae > Pelobates > Pelobates cultripes. The sequence goes on along the minus strand of OW240920.1, from coordinate 9,856,666 downwards.
TTACAGTCCATAATGAATGCGGCGAGGCTCATCTTCCTGTCCGCCCGCACTTCCCATGCCTGACACTTCTGTCAGTCCCTACATTGGCTTCCTATAAAATATAGAGCTCAATTGAAAATTCTGGTTCTTGCTTTCATATCTCTACATAATGCTGCTCCCACCTATCTATCCTCCCTTATACACAAGTATGTCCCGTCTAGGCCCTTACGATCTGCTGAAGACTTACGTCTATCTTCTGTCCGTACTCCCACCTCTGATGCTCGCCTTCAAGATTTCTCGAGGGCTGCACCGTTCCTGTGGAACTTGCTTCCCTCCTCCGTTAGATGCTCACCCAGTCTCCACTCCTTCAAAAAATCGTTAAAAACCCACTTCTTCATAAAAGCGTATCAATTAAACTGTTAATAGCTCCTGACTGATTCCTCTTCTGCAACTGTCACTAGTCTAATACTATCCTTACCTTTTTTGTGTCATTTTACCCCACTCCCTCTAGCATGTAAGCTCATTGAGCAGGGCCCTCAACCCCTCTGTTCCTGTGTGTCCAACTTGTCTGGTTACAACTACATGTCTGTTCGTCCACCCGTTGTAAAGTGCTGCGGAATTTGACGGCGCTCTATAAATATCATAATAATAATAATAACCTATTATTATTTCCCAGGAACTTAAACTTTGTTCAAGATGGTGGCTTCAGAAACAGAACCTAAGCAGAGTATTTCCTCTGGAAGAACCAAGTTGGGAGATAACGGATGCCATTTTCAAGGGCTGGAGAGCCCACTTCATCAACCTGATAGCCCAAGGAGCTTGAAACACGAGGAGTCATTATCTCCACTCGAACATTCTGGAACTAAGAGCAGTCCTTCAAGGCACTGATGTCGTTTTCCGACCACTTGCAGAACAAGTTGGTATTGATAAAAACCGACAACAGGTCTGTAGCATCGTACTTCAACAATCAGGGAGGAAAAAAAAGTAGGAAACTACTATTCGAACTTCTACCAATAATCACATAGGCCCAGAACCATATACAGGGATTGAAACCCCAGTGCATTTTCCGGAGAGAGTGAATAAACCAACAGACTTATTAAGCCAATCCCACATAGACCTGGGAGAATAGAGTCTGAACAGGGATGGTTTCCAGGATACAACTTCGAAGTGAGGCATGCCATAGATTGACCTCATGGCATCATATAAGAACTCCCAAGTCCCATGATTCTTCTTAAGATGGCAAGATCATCAAGCAGAAGCACAGGATGCACTCTCCCAGGAATGGAAATTTTGCCAAGAATGTGTTTCCCCCAATCCTTCTGATTCCCAGAGTCCTGGAGAAGATATGACAGGAGAAAGCTATGGTGATTGCAGTTATACCCATATGGCCAAGGAGACCATGGTACCCTCACCGTCTCCAATTATCTAGTACCACCTCTGATTATCCCTTTAGATGGGACCTACTGCTGCAGGGTTCAACAGTCCACCCAGCCCCTTACTCTCTCAATCTGGGGGCCTGGCTCTTGAAAATAACAGAGTAGAGTACTGTATCGCTCATTCAGTGATAGAAACCTTACTGAAGGCTAGAAAAATATCAACATCCTCCTATTACCACAGAATATGGGACATATTAGGGAATGGGTCAGTGCCAAAGGCCAGGATGTCCTTAATCCATCTGTCTTCCTCATTTTGGACTTTCTCCATGAAGGCCTGGACAAGGATCTGTGTTTAAGCACATTACGTTTTCAAGTGCCTGCTTTTCTGCCCTGACCAACACCAGATGTGCTCTGGATCCATTAATAAGTAGATTCTTTAAAGCAGTAATTCGCATTAGACCACCTAGAAAGCAAACTCTCCTCTGTGGGATCTGCTTTTGGTCTAGAAGTCCATGACAAGAGAATCATTTGGGCCTCTAGAGCAGCGATGGCGAACCTATGGCTCGCCGAGCACTCTCTGTGGGTACGCAGCCATAGGTCGCATGGGGGAGAACGGGGCGCCGGTTGGAAGCCTTAGGCCCCTCGGCAGCAATGCAGAGTAGCAGGGCTGATCCTGGGCGGGTGCATGGGGTGCAACGTGCCCAGGTGCCAAAAGGTGGGGGGTGCCCCTGGGGCAGTGGAGCTGTGGGGTACAGAGGGAGCCAAACAAAACAAAAAAATTTAATTAATTGTGTGGCTCCGTGATTTGAGTGTTTCATTATGTCTGTATGTGCCCACAATACTGTCCCCAGTCCCCCCACTAGAGCTTTAATCCCCAACAATACTGTTCATATCCTCCCCAACCTAAAGCCCCCACTGGACCTTTTATCAAGCATTACTGACTTGATTTGGCTTCTACATCATCGCATTTCAGATGTAGTGTTTTGCAAACTGTTGCCTTCAGCAAATAAAATACTAAGTAGTTTTTTTTTCCCGAAAATTTAAATGTCTCTGCCCTTCATTAAAGCTTGGTTATTAACATAATGCTACAATGTTTAGCCAGGAAACGAGCATATTGTCAAATACTTACCGTAATTTTCTTTTTGTGGCTAATTTATATGGAATTGCGCTTCCTTCTTTCTAGGTATCATTTTAGTCTAGCTTTATAAAAGACTGGGGGAATCAGGGGGAGGGGGCTTTCATTCTGTATGGTAATTAATCAATTATTCCTGTCCTGACAGCAGGGTTGAAGCTTTACCCAAAAGTGATGCTGCCATGTAACTTAGCAAGGAAAAGAAAATTAAGTTTAATATTGATAACATTTTCTATTTTTATATATCTCTCCAGTAGAGAGAGAGAGAGAGAGAGAGAGAGTGTGTGTGTGTGTATCCATCTACCTTTCCATCCATCTCTAGGTTTTTTCTGAATATTTAATTTGTATATAGCTATATTTAATATATATCTCCAGCAATGTCTGAGTATAGTATTTACGTGTGTGTGTCTATATATATATATATATATATATATATATATATATATATATATATATCTATATACATATATATATATATATATATATCTAGCGTTGTATTGCATATCCATGTATATGTATAACCATGTAATTTATATTGTTTTTTGCCATCTCTATAAATGTGTTTTAGGCGGCTCTGACGAACAGATGCTCTTGTTCAATCTTGCCATT
>OW240920.1:9545530-9853470 GCA_933207985.1 Pelobates cultripes | reverse complement strand
ACTGCCCCCCACAGGGGTGTGTAACCCCCAAACTGCCCCCCCCCACAGGGGTCTGTAACCCCCAAACGGTCACCCACTGGGGTCTGTAAACCCCAAACGGTCACCCACTGGGGTTTAACCCTTCATTCCGCCCCCACAGGGGTATGTAATCCCCAAACTGCCCCCCCAGGTATGTAACTCCTTATGCTACCCCCCATGGGATATGTAACCTTTCATGCTACCCCCTGGGTATGTAACCCCCTCATACTGCCTCCTCGGGGTATATAACCCCTCATACTGCTCCCTCCAGGGTATGTACCCCCCTCACTACTGATAACCACCAGCAGCAGACAGACCCCCATCCTGAAGTGAACCCAAGTATTATTTAAACCCCCGCTGCTACCCTGAACTGCACCTGCAAGCTTCAAACCCCCTATTGCCACAAGTGACACAAATATTATACATTAAGAATCCCTGAATAGTGTCTCTCTGTCCCGGACGTATTGTCCCTGTGTAGTGTCTCTCTGTCCCGGGAATATTGTCCCTGTGTAGTGTCTCTCTGTCCCGGGAATATTGTCCCTGTGTAGTGTCTCTCTGTCCCGGGAATATTGTCCCTGTGTAGTGTCGCTCTGTCCTGGGCGTATTGTCCCTGTGTAGTGTCGCTCTGTCCTGGGCGTATTGTCCCTGTGTAGTGTCGCTCTGTCCTGGGCGTATTGTCCCTGTGTAGTGTCTCTCTGTCCCGGGAATATTGTCCCTGTGTAGTGTCGCTCTGTCCTGGGCGTATTGTCCCTGTGTAGTGTCTCTCTGTCCCGGGAATATTGTCCCTGTGTAGTGTCTCTCTGTCCCGGCGTATTGTCCCTGTGTAGTGTCTCTCTGTCCCGGGCGTATTGTTCCTGTGTAGTGTCTCTCTGTCCCGGGCGCATTGTCCCTGTGTAGTGTCTCTCTGTATTGTCCCTGTGTAGTGTCTCTCTGTCCCGGGCGCATTGTCCCTGTGTAGTGACTCTCTGTCCCGGGCGCATTGTCCCTGTGTAGTTAGCATTGTCCCTGTGTAGTGTCTCTGTCCCGGGCATTGTCCCTGTGTAGTGTCTCTCTGTCCCGGGCATTGTCCCTGTGTAGTGTCTCTCTGTCCCGGGCGCATTGTCCCTGTGTAGTGTCTCTCTGTCCCGGGCGCATTGTCCCTGTGTAGTGTCTCTCTGTCCCGGGCGCATTGTCCCTGTGCATTTACTCCCTGTCTCGGGCGCATTGTCCCTGTGTATTTACTCCCTGTCTCGGGCGCATTGTCCCTGTGTATTTACTCCCTGTCTCGGGCGCATTGTCCCTGTGTATTTACTCCCTGTCTCGGGCGCATTGTCCCTGTGTATTTACTCCCTGTCTCGGGCGCATTGTCCCTGTGTATTTACTCCCTGTCTCGGGCGCCTTGTCCCTGTGTATTTACTCCCTGTCTCGGGCGCATTGTCCCTGTGTAGTGTCTCCCTGTCCCGGTCGCATTGTCTCTGTGTAGTGTCTCTCTGTCCCGGAAATATTGTCCACACAGGGCACATTGTCCCTGTGTATTTACTCCCTGTCTCGGGCGCATTGTCCCTGTGTATTTACTCCGTGTCTCGGGCGCATTGTCCCTGTGTATTTACTCCCTGTCTCGGGCGCATTGTCCCTGTGTATTTACTCCCTGTCTCGGGCGCATTGTCCCTGTGTAGTGTCTCCCTGTCTCGGGCGCATTGTCCCTGTGTAGTGTCTCCCTGTCCCGGTCGCATTGTCCCTGTGTAGTGTCTCCCTGTCCCGGTCGCATTGTCCCTGTGTAGTGTCTCCCTGTCCCGGTCGCATTGTCCCTGTGTAGTGTCTCTCTGTCCCGGTCGCATTGTCCCTGTGTAGTGTCTCTCTGTCCCGGTCGCATTGTCCCTGTGTAGTGTCTCTCTGTCCCGGGCGCATTGTCTCTGTGTAGTGTCTCTCTGTCCCGGAAATATTGTCCACACAGGGCACATTGTCCCCGTGTAGTGTCTCTCTGTCACGGGCGCATTGTCCCCGTGTAGTGTATCCCTGTCTCGGGCGCATTGTCCCTGTGTATTTACTCCCTGTCTCGGGCGCATTGTCCCTGTGTAGTGTCTCTCTGTCCCGGGCGCATTGTCTATGTGCAGTGTCTCTCTGTCCCGGAAATATTGTCCACACAGGGCACATTGTCCCCGTGTAGTGTCTCTCTGTCACGGGCGCATTGTCCCCGTGTAGTATCTCTCATCCTTTATTGGCTTACCAATGTACAATGCCGGTAGTTTTACATCATATTTTTAGGTCTGTCATTTCAACAAACTGTCAGGAAGTTGCGCCTAGCTAATGCCACACCTGTATCAGCCCCTATTTAATTGAATTGTGTCCAGAAGCATATTAATGCTATGTACCACAGGGCAGAGTTTTTACCCACCAGCTCGCAACGCGCAATTGGTGTCCAGCAAAATATCTGGCAGCCGTCTTTGGTTAATAAAAACATCTGCACTGATAACAATGACCACAAATACCGACATAGCTTTCGGCACCCTCACCCACACCTGTACAAGTACAAATTTAGGTCTACATTATGACGTGCATGCTTATGAGTGCAAAACGGTGCACTATCTTTAATACTTTAATTCTCCCATCCTGGTCAGATTTCCGACACCCTGGATTAGTAGTATTTTATCCTCTGCATTACAGATATCGTAGTTTGTTTGTTTCACCATGGTCAAGAAAGCTTTAGCCTTGATAGAGGGAGAAACTCCCGAAAGCTCGTTGTTACAAATTTCTGTTAGTCCTATAAAAGAGGTATTTAAAAAAAAAAAAAAAAAAAAGTCTCATAAACTACATTACTGGACTAATACAGCAATTTAAATATCATGGCATCATGTCATACGCATGGAGGCAATGAAACGCTCAGGCAGTGGGTCCTCTACGCAGCTGGCGACGCAGACATTGCAGTACTTATTACACCTAGACAGACATCTGATTGATGTCATGAGCCCAAAGTCAAATATCTACAGATACAAGCACAAAACCAGAAGTACGCATATACACGTGTGCACTGTTTGCATGTGAACAGGCAGGCTTTCCCTTTAGGAATGGTGGTAGAAGCCGACGTGAAGCCTGGTGGTCTCACAATAGCTCTGTATGGGAATGTCCCCCATCCAACCTTTCCTTAACCATAACCATACAGAGAGGGGAAGGAGTCAAATAATAACAAATATATTTCATTGCCAAAATACATTTTACAAAACACATTTTGACGGACTATGAAAGGGTCCTAATATTTCTGGAGAAAGTGCAATTTATTATGGCCATTTACCAATGGTATAATAAGTATGTAAAGTCTGTCAGCTCCCAGGATGGGTCCCAGCTAACATGCACTGAGCTATAATAATAGAACGAGTATGATGGCATTTCGTGTGTAGGATATAAACATTATTGTAATCTTCATTCTGCATATCTTGATCTACAACTGTTGTCGGACTGCTATAACTGGAGTTTAAAGAGCCTTTGGCGATGGGTGTGTGTGCGCTGTCCTGAGGGGTAATGTTGACAGGTTTGTGACACTGGGGAGGGTCTGGGTGTGTTCCCGGCTACATTCTTTAAGGAAAAGCCATTAAACTAGCAGAACAGGTAAAAGATTCTTAAAATGAGTGTTCAGTGTCAGCACATGTATATTCAATGTACAGAGAACAGTTAGAGATTCACTTCAAAACGTCAGCAATCCACAACATGTGAAGAAGAATTAGCCCTGATATTTTATACAGCAGACAGCTGGGATGTCTACCACGGAGGCAGTGGGCATTTTCTTTTATTGGGGACTTGATTTCGGCTGTGTGGCAACCTTTGTAGGTCAAACTCTGTGACTGGGCTCTAGCAACCGAGAGAAGGTGGAGCTCAGATGGTAGAGTCCGCTGGTGGCGCTCAGAACGTAGAGTCCTCTGCAGGTTCCTAACAAATACATGTATGCTGGATGTTTGTCCATCTTTATTTTGTCACACCTTTTTATATAATAAAATGTGGTCTGTGCATCCTAATATTTTCATAGCCTGTCTGAAATATAGCAAGATGGCAGAGACCTTGTAATCGTTAACACTTTATATCTCCCCTCCCCCCTGCAGAACTGTAATTTTTATTTATGTCAGTTAAAGCAGTTTGTAATTACAGACTGATGATATATTTGCTGTTTATCATAGGCTTCACATAAACACTATTCTTATAATTTTAAAGTAACACATTTGGAATATAATCCTGTTTTCCTAGTGATAGTGTTCCTGTCCCTTGTTGTAGTAAGGTTCCTTTCTTTATAAAAACAAAAGATTTATTAGCCTTTTCCATAGAGGAGAGTTGTGGATATAATGCACTGCAAACACATTCAAACTACCCCGTATTAAAGTATTGTAGTCAGTGCTTCCTCGTAAAGTGACCAGGTTTTACTCGGTCAGTGCAGCTGGCACGACTCTAATGGCTGTAAATATTGACTGCTGTCGAAGTGGATTTAAGCCTGCAATGTAAACACTGCTGTTTTCCAAAGGAAAAAAAAACTATTTCAGGGTTAAAAGGATAGGAGCACTGCACCAAGACAACTTAATTGATCTGAAGTGGTCTAGATGATGATGGTGTCCCTTTAATTGATATGAAGTGGTCTAGGTGATGGTAGTGTCCCTTTAATACATCTGAAGTGGTCTAGGTGATGGTAGTGTCCCTTTAATTGATATGACGTGGTCTAGGACGATAGTGTCCCTTTAATGCAGTGAAGGGCTTAATACAGCTAGTAGAACGGCCATATGATTATGTATTAGCGCTGTCTGTCCTACTTCGAATCTTGTTACTGGTATGTATATATGCTTGGAGTGGAAACACATTGCCTCTGGTTGTGTTTCGGGCCACTGCATTTGCTCCAGGATACAATTGAGGATTTCGGTCTATAGGGTAGAGGAAGTGACTTGTGAGTTCAACACTAATGCATTGTAGCTATTTACATTTGTCAAAATAAATCCAAAGACGTGCTTAAAGGTTCACACTAAGCACCATAACCACTGCAGCAGCTGTAGTGTTGATGGTGCTTAGACTGTCCTTTTGATTTGAGGTTGCTCTATTCATTGTAATGCCTTTTGGTAGTGGACCTGTCACTACAAAAAAAGCATACTTTGTTTTAAAATGTCATTTTGATGTGGCCATAGAACAGTAAATCGATAGTGTCCAAGTGATACGTTGAACAGTATTTTCTATAGTGTCCCATTGATGCAACGTGTACAATATTCTCTATAGGGTCCCAGTGATACGTTGTGTGCAGTATCCTCTATAGGGTCCCAGTGATATAGTGTGCAGTATTCTCTATAGGGCCCCAGTGATACGTTGTGTGCAGTATTCTCTATAGGGCCCCAGTGATACGTTGTGTGCAGTATTCTCTATAGGGTCCCAGTGATATAGTGTGCAGTATTCTCTATAGGGCCTCAGTGATATAGTGTGCAGTATCCTCTATTGGGTCCCAGTGATACGTTGTGTGCAGGATCCTCCATAGGGTCCCAGTAATGCGTTGTGTGCGGTATCCTCAGTCTATAGGATCCCAGTGATACGTTGTGTGCAGTATCCTCAGTCTATAGGGTCCCAGTGATGCGTTGTGTGAAGTATCCTCAGTCTATAGGGTCCCAGTGATACGTTGTGTGCAGTATCCTCAGTCTATAGGGTCCCAGTGATGCGTTGTGTGCAGTATCCTCAGTCTATAGGGTCCCAGTGATACGTTGTGTGCAGTATCCTCAGTCTATAGGGTCCCAGTGATACGTTGTGTGCAGTATCCTCAGTCTATAGGGTCCCAGTGATGTGTTGTGTGCAGTATCCTCTATAGCAGTGGTTCTCAAACTAGTCCTCAAGACCCACCAACAGTCCAGGTTTTGTTAGTATCCCCAATGGAATAAAACAGGGAAATACATAAATCCTGGTCTGTTGGTGGTCCATGAGGACTGGCTTGAGAACCACTGCTCTATAGGGGTCCAGTATGCTCTATAGGTCCCAGTGATACGTTGGGTGCAGTATCCTCTATAGGGTCCCAGTGAAACGTTGTGTGTAGTATTCTCTATAGGGCCCCAGTGATACATTGTGTGCAGTGTTCTCTATAGGGCCCCAGTGATGCGTTGTGTGCCGGATTCTCCATAGGGTCCCAGTGATATAGTGTGCAGTATCCTCTATAGGGCCTCAGTGATATAGTGTGCAGTATCCTCTATAGGGTCCCAGTGATGCGTTGTGTGCAGGATTCTCCATAGGGTCCCAGTGATATAGTGTGCAGTATTCTGTATAGGGCCTCAGTGATATAGTGTGCAGTATTCTGTATAGGGCCTCAGTGATATAGTGTGCAGTATTCTGTATAGGGCCTCAGTGATATAGTGTGCAGTATTCTGTATAGGGCCTCAGTGATATAGTGTGCAGTATTCTCTATAGGGCCCCAGTGATACGTTGTGTGCAGTATCCTCTATAGGGTCCCAGTGATGCGTTGTGTGCAGGATTCTCCATAGGGTCCCAGTAATGCGTTGTGTGCGGTATCCTCAGTCGATAGGATCCCAGTGATGCATTGTGTGCAGTATCCTCAGTCTATATGGTCCCAGTGATACGTTGTGTGCAGTATCCTCAGTCTATATGGTCCCAGTGATACGTTGTGTGCAGTATCCTCAGTCTATATGGTCCCAGTGATACGTTGTGTGCAGTATCCTCAGTCTATAGGGCCCCAGTGATACGTTGTGTGCAGTATTCTCTATAGGGTCCCAGTGATATAGTGTGCAGTATCCTCTATAGGGTCCCAGTGATGCGTTGTGTGCAGGATTCTCCATAGGGTCCCAGTGATATAGTGTGCAGTATTCTGTATAGGGCCTCAGTGATATAGTGTGCAGTGTTCTCTATAGGGCCCCAGTGATATAGTGTGCAGTATTCTGTATAGGGCCTCAGTGATATAGTGTGCAGTATTCTGTATAGGGTCCCAGTGATACGTTGTGTGCAGGATTCTCCATAGGGTCCCAGTAATGCGTTGTGTGCGGTATCCTCAGTCTATAGGATCCCAGTGATACGTTGTGTGCAGTATCCTCAGTCTGTAGGGTCCCAGTGATGCATTGTGTGCAGTATCCTCAGTCTATATGGTCCCAGTGATACGTTGTGTGCAGTATCCTCAGTCTATATGATCCCAGTGATACGTTGTGTGCAGTATCCTCAGTCTATATGGTCCCAGTGATGTGTTGTGTGCAGTATCCTCAGTCTATAGGGCCCCAGTGATACGTTGTGTGCAGTATCCTCAGTCTATAGGGCCCCAGTGATACGTTGTGTGCAGTATCCTCAGTCTATAGGGTCCCAGTGATACGTTGTGTGCAGTATCCTCAGTCTATAGGGTCCCAGTGATGTGTTGTGTGCAGTATCCTCTATAGCAGTGGTTCTTAAACTAGTCCTCAAGACCCACCAACAGTCCAGGTTTTGTTAGTATCCCCAATGGAATAAAACAGGGAAATACATAAATCCTGGTCTGTTGGTGGTCCATGAGGACTGGCTTGAGAACCACTGCTCTATAGGGGTCCAGTATGCTCTATAGGTCCCAGTGATACGTTGGGTGCAGTATCCTCTATAGGGTCCCAGTGATACATTGTGTGCAGTGTTCTCTATAGGGCCCCAGTGATGCGTTGTGTGCAGGATTCTCCATAGGGTCCCAGTGATATAGTGTGCAGTATCCTCTATAGGGCCTCAGTGATATAGTGTGCAGTATCCTCTATAGGGTCCCAGTGATATAGTGTGCAGTATTCTCTATAGGGCCTCAGTGATACGTTGTGAGCAGTATCCTCTATAGGGTCCCAGTGATACGTTGTGAGCAGTATCCTCTATAGGGTCCCAGTGATACGTTGTGAGCAGTATTCTCTATAGGGTCCCAGTGATACATTGTGTTCAATAACCACTATAGGGTCTCAGTGATACGTTGTGAGTAGTATCCTCTATATGGTAGTATTCTCTATATGTGTGTAGTATTCTCTATAGGGTCCCAGTGATACATTGTGTTCAATAACCACTATAGGGTCTCAGTGATACGTTGTGAGTAGTATCCTCTATATGGTAGTATTCTCTATATGTGTGTAGTATTCTCTATAGGGTCCCAGTGATACATTGTGTTCAATAACCACTATAGGGTCTCAGTGATACGTTGTGAGTAGTATCCTCTATATGGTAGTATTCTCTATATGTGTGTAGTATTCTCTATAGGGTCCCAGTGATACATTGTGTGCCGTATTCTCTACAGCAGAGATAGGCAACCTTTTAGTAGTACTGTGCCAAAACAAGATCTTGGTTCCAGAGGTGCTGGGAGTTAAAGGGTTCCAGAGGTGCTTGGTAGGTCTCGGAGTTCAAGGGTTCCAGAGGTGCTGGAAGGGTTCCAGAGGTGCTGGGTAGGTCTGGGAGTTGGAGGGTTCCCGAGGTGCTTGGTAGGTCTGGAAGTGATGGGAATTGGAGGGTTCCAGAGGTGCCTGGTGGGTCTGGCAGTGGCACAGAGAAATGTGTGGTTGGTTGCTGATTGACTAATTTGTGTCTGTCTCTTGCTTTCTAGGTTTCCTTCCATCATGTTCCTCATCAATCAGTATATGGGAGGAGGACGAGGAGGTGGTGGAGGAGTAGGACTTTTTGGAGGGTTAATCAGTGCGCTCAGGTGAGTGTTGCACTTTTGTGTATTTTTTGTTCTTTATTCTAGGACTAGTACAGCCATAATATGACTTGAATACTAGTAGAAGTTATGACGGTACACTAGGTGGCATGGTTTAATGCTAGTTCTCTTATGAATGCTCATGGCTAAAGAATAGATAGGACTACTGTAAGTGCAGTGTGCGGAGACACCATGTTATATAGCCAGAACTTTGAGGATACAGGATCTTTGGTTCACCGTCCATACCTGGTAGGGTTAGCATGTTGTTATGCTCAATTCTCTTCATCTGCTGCTAATAGCCCCTTACACTAACAGGCTTATTCACGAAAGTGAGAATTGTTTGGAATTCTAAATGAATCTAATCTATTTAGTGACAAGCTTTCTTATACTGGTCACTAAGCAGGTTAGGACTCTCCTTTTGGCATTTAAACAAACTCAGCTGATTATGGTGGACTTGATTTAAATCAAATTAATTTAAATTGCTACTTACTAAGAATTGATGTACTATTACTGGCATTTATAAAGTGCCACAAATTCCGCAGCGCTGTACAATTGTGGAAAAAGACAGTACAATATACACAGAAAACAAATAAGGGGCTCAGTTCCACCATATGGCCATATCGTGTTAAAGGACCAATCTAGGCACCCAGACCACTTCAGCTCAATGAAGTGGTCTGGGTGCCAGGTCCCTCTAGGATTAACCCTTTCTTCTATATTTATAAATGGGTTAATCCAGCCTCCAAAGCCTCTAGTGGCTGTCTCATTGACAGCCGCTAGAGGTGTTTGCGTGCTTCTCACTGTGAAAATCACAGTGAGAAGATGCCAGCGTCCATAGGAAAGCATTATGAATGCTTTCCTATGAGACTGGCTGAATGCGCGCGCAGCTCCCACAATCACTTAGAAACCCACACCCTGTCACACTCACCCATCCACAACACTCCCATCCAAACCCCCAACACGGTCACGCTCACCCACCTTCACACCTACTCCCCAAACCCTATCACACTTACCCAACGGATGTCAGTGTGTAAGTACCAGTGGGTGTATCTCTGTGTGTGGCTTTGTGTCTGTGTATTTGCATGTATTAATAACCAATTAAAATGTATACAGATACACCTATTAGTGGATAAAACACACACTTAGTGGGCAATAGATAGAAAATTCTCAGCAATTACCCTTGTACTGTAGATAAGGACTCCTCTCAGTCCTCAAAGCAATATAGAAAATATTCCCATAGGTAATCTACAATACAATCGTAACGGAGAAAAACAATAATGTTGCAACAATTGAGTGTAAAATTTAAGTCCCACTCAAAAACCAGTATTGATTGTAGGCATATCAGCCTCAAGACTTGTGGAACATCATGGCAAATATAGAAGGAAACAAAGAAAATAATAGTGCAGAGTATCTTAATAAAACAACACTTTTTAATAGGAAGGCACACTTACAAGATTGAAGTGGCAAACAGATATTACAGGATCACAGGATCCTAGGATCAGGAAAACCAGAAAACATAAAATATTAGCATAAAACAAATAAGTAAACTTTGTACACTATGAAGCAGCCCTACGCGTTTCGTTCGGTATCCTTTGAACGTCCTCAGGGGCATATAATGAAATTCCTGGTGCGTGGTGTCCAGAAGCTCTTTTAAACCTGTCTAATATTGACACACAGTGCGAACCTATCGGCAACGTACTTCGGGTCCGTCCCTTGTAGTGCTTCCGGGTACGCCCATCTGACGTTTCTGGAAATGCGGCTCAGACCTCTCTTTCAGATTGTATCCAGGCAGACTGACGTGCGCACTTGCGTTGCATTCAACGGCTTGCGTTCCACCACTCGTTCAAGAGCGGAAAAAGTCCATGTTAACCATGAAAGGATAGAAAATATATATATCTCACAAGGCAGCACCAAAATATCAGGATAATAATAAGAGATCCCACATGAAATAATAAATTTTAATTAAAATTTAACAAACCCTAATTAATATATTGCAAGAAATCCCTTCTAATAGGGAAGCAGAATTAAATCGCTAAAGTGTTAAAAAGCAACATGATCAGAAACTAACATTATCAAAAACTGTTAACAAAAAAATGACACCGGAGTAGAAAATGTCAGAATAGTTGGAGACAAATTTAAATCGAAATCAACATTCAGTCCCCTTGGTTGCATTGTTTTTAAAGTATGTATCCAGTAGCCCTCTCTCTTTCTCAATAGTAACACGAGGTCACCACCTCTTTCATCCAGGGTTACTTGTTCAATAATTGTACATTTGAGAGTATTAAAATTAAAGAGGGGGCATTTATTACAATGGAATGGCACTGAATATGTCCACATATGTTTTTTGATGTTATTTCTATGTTCCTGAAGTGTGATTTTTAGCTTTTCTTCCTGTCCTCCCTACATATTGCACATGTGAGAAGGTATACAACATGTGTTGAGGAACAGGACACTGTACCTTTGATTTTAAACTTTTCCTTAGTTTGCGTAGTGCTAAAATTTTTGGTAACTTTATATTGATAATTGCAACTTATGCAGTTCCCACATGTATGAAAGCCCTCTTTTTTTCCATTCTCATTGGTTTAACAACTAAATCTCTTGACCTTGTCTGCATGCTTTTAGTTGGTAATGAATGAGTGGATCTAACGAAGTGTTACTACGTATCTCTCCTTTCTAAACCTCGTCACTGCTTTGCTGCCTAGAGATTAACTTATTTCTAATATAGAAGTATTTCTCTTATCTTTCATCTGTTCACAAATTTTGCCTTAAATCTAGTGTTTTGTATTATTTACACAAGCCACCAGTGCCATCCCATATTTAGTTCTTCGCTCTGTCCTGTCCCCACCAGAACATTGCTTGAACCCTTCCATTTGTCTATCAATAGTTATCTTACCATATCTTCTGCTTTTCCGATCCGACATTGAGGATTCGGTGATACCGAACTAGTTAGGATACAACAGGTTTGAAATGTCTTCAGTGTTAAACAACTTGAAAATAGTTTCATATAAAATAAAGGGGTAGCATCAAAGGGCTCCAGGTACTATAACCATTTCAATAACAGGAAATGGTCATAGTGCCTACAGAGTCCGTTTTAAAGAGCTACTCTGGGATTCAGTTTAATTGCGGATTACGCAATTAAATTATTATTTTTTTCCCAAGATTTTAGAGTCCAGTGTGGAGAAAAACACGCTATGTAAATGAGGACTATGCTATCCAAAGCACAGAACTTCCTTTTTCCTCTGATTAACTTAACGCAGCCCTGCAATTGTAAATGAGGAACCAGGTCCAAAACTGAAGGATAGTTTATTATGGTGACATAGACCATCACTGGTCCTTGGGCTTAAACGAAGAGAACGAAATGATGAAAGAGGGAGGGGTCCATGGGTATTAATATCTAAATATAATCTTTTCAGATTTTTAACCACTTCATGATCCTGGCTAGTTTGTATCTTTTTAAAAGTGAGGCCATTTTATCAGTTTTCCCTGCTTTACCTATTGTAATCTGCAGCTACTAATGTCTGTGAAGGTAAATTGGTGTCCGTCTTGATGTTCGAGAATGCTTCCTGTGTCTAGGATTGTCACAGGTCATGTACCACTTGTTTTAAAGCTAAAAGGTTTCAATGTAGCTATGCTGAGTTGGTAAATTAGAAGGTAGGAAGGAAATCTTTGTAATTACCTGGATGTTGAGCAATCGGTAACAGGATTTGGATTTTCTTGCAGTGATGGAGCCTCAAACTACAGACCAGATCCACCGGTAAGTGACTCCACAGCTGGATTCCACTAACCCATCATCATCGCTTTCTTTCAACTTGACTCTGAGATTCAATCCCATCCAGTCTTCCTTCAGCCCAGGAAACTCTTCCTCCCTTCCTACACCTTCATCCCTCTATAGAACCTTCACAAGCTTTGGCCTAGACTTCCCCTGTCTTCATGTCTTAGTTCCAGAAAACCCCCGCTTCCCCTCCAGCTTTGTCATTGGGGATTCTCTTCCACCCTCCCTCTTTCTGTACTACCAGGACTCCGCAGGGCATTCCTCCCTTCTGACACAAAACCCTTGTTCTGCTCACTGCTTGCCTTGTTGCATGTACCTACCTCAGTTACACTTACTATTCCTTTTTGCTTGTAATATTTTCTTTTATCTCCAGCTATGTATATTTTCTGGAATCTCTTTGTCAATGTATTTTGTCTTCTCATTAGCCACCACGCACTCATTTTTCAAACGTTGAGGCAAATGAAAGTGAGGAGGAAAGACAGTTCCGGCGACTGTTCAACCAGCTGGCTGGGGACGTGAGTTTTCGTTTATTTTAATAGCAAGCTTTGTTATGGGTCACCTTCCTTGCGCAGTCTGTGTGGTGTGTTGGGTGAAGCATTGATGGTAACCTTGGCCTCTTTGTGTATGTTTGTATCCTGCTTTTACATGAGGCAGTGCTTCCAGTCTTTGCTGCCAGTTTTCTAATTAATTTGCCTTTGTGTTTCCAGGATATGGAAGTCAGTCCCTCAGAACTAATGGGAATCCTGAATAAGGTGGTGGCAAGACGTAAGTAAGCTCTGGGAACTGAACACGGTGGTTGGGCTAGGGTTTCTGGCTTACTTCGTATCTACGATATGTGGCCATACTTGCTTATTACTGATATTTCAGCATCATCCATTGCTTACAGGAGATCATAAAGGTTTTTATTTTTTCTAATAATAATGTGCAATATAAGACCTCTGAGGCAGCATGTACCTTGTTTACTGGTTTATAAGATTTCAATAAGACACTCTGTATTGTTTCATTTCCTTTCAGACCAGGATCTGAAGACAGACGGGTTTAGTCTGGATTGCTGTCGCAGTATGGTGGCCGTGATGGATGTATCCTCTTGGTGTTTTGTACGGGAGTTGGCAGCTTGTGCATTCCTGTTTACATTCAGATTCAGAAACACATCAGGCTTAGTATAGTAGGAAGAGGGGCGCTAAGACATTATGTAGGTCAGGGGTATGCAATCTTCTGCACTTCAAATGTTATGGACTACTTCTTCCCTGATTCTTTGCCAGCATGATTGCTGTAAGAGCAATGTAGGGGATGCCGTCCACAACATCTGGCGTGCCGAAGGTTGCCTACTCCTGATGGAAAGTCCTGGGTGGGGTGCCGGAGTAAAGGTGAGTCATTCATGCTTTTCTTGTGTAGGTCGACACGTGCCTGTAGAAACAAACGACACATTCTGCCACAGGATATGCAACTGGGCAGCAGAATCATTAGGTAATAGACCAAGGTGCACCCAAAGGTAACCTATAGAGAGGAAGTGATGATATCATTCAAATGTTCTCGGCTCACTCCTCAATGCAAATGCTTCCCGTTTTGCCAGTATCCCCTTAATAAAGAGGTTAGGAATGATTATATCCTGGACTGTTGGTTGCCCTGGGGGATTGGTTTAGGAAGCACTGGTATAATGTGAGGTAGGTGAACTCATATCGTAACGTGTGTAATGTACCTTTTAATAAACCAGGTGAGGTTGAGGGTGGTTTAGATTTAGCATGTTGAGTTACTAGTATTAGAACAGCAGAGAATTCCGACACATTCGAATATTTCATTTGAACATACAAAGGTCGTACCTTAATCTTTTCTGCACAGAGTGACAGCACCGGGAAACTGGGATTTGAAGAATTTAAATATTTATGGAACAATATCAAAAAGTGGCAGGTATGTTTGCATCAAACCCCACCATGGAGTAAATATGCTAAAAACCTGAGATAACCTTTCACTGCGATATTCATTTTGAATGGCTTTATTTCTTTATAGGGAGTGTACAAGAGATTCGATATGGACCGTTCAGGAACCATTGGTACTAATGAACTCCCAGGAGCTTTCCAGACGGCAGGTATGGCACTCTATCAGACGCCGTGAGCTCTGTAAATTCTTTAAGCATGTGTCTTGAGTTGGGAGACAGTCTACATTGACAGGACTGGGTATAAAACCTTAACCCCTAAAGGACCAACAACACTTTTGATGTCATGTCAATATATTCTTTAAGATTTAAGGTTCATTCATAAAGTATTCAGACTATATCTTTATGTTACAACATGAAAAAAAGTAGTTTAAAACCGGGGAGCTCTGTGAGTGCTGTGAAGTACAAATGGTTTTAAAGGTCAAAGGAAAAAACTGAACGTGGGGTAAAGGAAAAAAAAAAAAAGTCCTCTCTTTCCCGTCTTGGACTCAGGACGTCGGGCAAGGAGTTCCAAATCCTCATCAAGAAATGCAAAGAAAAATCAAAAAATGTCAGAAGTGAGTGCTCTCATACAGAAAGGAACATGGCGGGGAAAGCAAAAGCCAAACAATATATATTTTAATTTTTTTTGCCTTTGTTTCCCCAGTTTGTTAATGTACCTCGTGGAATAAACCTTTCCTTTTGGATTCGGAGCGCTTTTTTATGTTGCAGCCTTAAGCTACAATTGTTTGAATTGACATTTTGTTTTACATATCGATCTACTCGACATCCCATAATAACAAAGCAAGAAACAGATTTTAATCATTTAAACAATTGTAGCATAAGGCGGCAGCAGCATGTAAAAATGAAGGGGTCTGAATACTTTGTATAATGAAATGACTGATGTAATGATGACCTCAGGTCTGCGTAGAAGGAGGACTTTATTTGTGGCGTATTGTCTATATTGACCGGATTTTGGGGACAGCGAATTGGACCAATTGGTTCTCAGGAGGTTAATACTCTGTTTCTGTCCACTTCTCAGTGGGTAATCTTACAGTGACCATGTCAGATGACATGGTGGGTGATACTGGTGACAGACGGCAGTGAAAGTGTGTCTGTAAAAGATTTTATAAAGGGTGGGAACAATGTTAGCGATATTCACCATTCTCTGAATTGTCTGTTTAGGCTTCAAGCTGAACCCCCAGCTCTATCACATGATTATCCGTCGGTATTCCGATGAGAAAGGAGAAATGGATTTTGATAACTTCATCTGTTGCTTAGTGCGACTGGACGCCATGTTCCGTGAGTAACCAGCAGGGATTCCTGTAAACTCTTTTCTACCTGATCTGTTTGGGAAAACAGAATAAAGGGTCTAATACAAAATGCATCTGAAATCCAAAAGCTGAATTAAAATCCGATAAGGAGGAGATGTAACTGGTAGCGTTATTAGATTCTCTAGTTTTTAATATATGTAATAAAATGCCATGTGACTAAATACATCCCAGAGGATAAAGGCATTATCAAGACACTAATATAATGTGTAGCTTATTGATATTGTTTTATATTAAGTGTTATTGTGTGTCTCTATATATTTAGTGTAAATTTTTAGAGTTTAACAGAAAGACGCTTACGTGTTTTAGTAACAAACCATAATTAATTCTTGTCTCTGGTTATATTTATTTTATTTTAATGTCTGAGATCCTTTACTAATCATTTAGTCTATCAAGCTACAATTAATATAATTTGGTATTTCTAAGAATTATGAATGGATCAGGCACTTGTTCCGGTGTTTGTTCAGATGTAGGTCTGACTAAATCCAATGTGCTTAGAGTAGTGGCGTGTATAGCTTATGGATTGCATATTCGTTCAGTCTAGGTCCTTCTGTCCCGGCATGTGTACTCGGTCACATTCTCACCATTATTTTTGTTTTTAGGTGCATTTAAAGCTCTGGATAAAGATGGAGATGGTCAGATTAAAGTGACCATTCAGGAGGTGAGTATATTTATTCTATGTACAGGTAACAGATGGTAATATCTATACCTGCATTTGTGTCCCATTTTATTCCTCCCCCAATATTCTACCGAATTTCATCCATAATTACTTCTCCTTCTTTCTACAGTGGCTCCAGTTGACCATGTACTCCTGAGCGTTCCACGAAGCATGAAAGGTCTTCAGATATTTCTTGATCACTCCCTCTGTCCTTGATGATGTATACCGATCTCGTTTTATATATCTATTGTACGGCAAGAGACTGTAAAGTTTTTCACGTTTAGTTTACAGAACCGTACAATGCATCCATAAAGGATTATTGCTATGTACTTCATGTTACATGAAGGAAATAAACTTACATTCTGCTGTGTGAGAGTCTGTAATATGTGAACCAGTAACGTAGCAGCCATTTACTTTTTGGTTCTGTTTTAATTATTCTAACTCATGTTCATAATCCTGATACTGTATTTTAAATTGCATTAAAGGGACATGATGGGAACCAAAACCACTTTAGTTTAATGAAGCCGTTTTGGTGTATAGATTATGCCCCTAAATTCCCTGCCATTTAGGAGTTAAATCAGTTGTGTTTCTGTTTATGGAGCTACACCTCCCCCGACTGACAGAAACCGCCTACATTTTCAATCAGATGTTAAAGGACCACTATAGTGCCCTGAGGGTGCCCCCACCCTCAGGGACCCCCTCCCGCCCGGCTCTGGGGAGAGGAAGGGGTTAAAATCTTACCTTTCTCCAGCGCCGGGCGGGGAGCTCTCCTCCTCCTCTCCGCCTCCTCTCCTCCCCTTCGGCTGAATGGGCATGCGCGGCAGGACCTGCGCGCGCATTCAACCGGTCACATAGGAAAGCATTCATAATGCTTTCCTATGGACGCTGGCGTCTTCTCACTGTGATTTTCACAGTGAGAAGCACACAAACGCCTCTAGCGGCTGTCAATGAGAGAGCCATTGGAGGCTGGATTAACCCATTTATAAACATAGCAGTTTCTTTGAAACTGCTATGTTTATAGAAGAAAGGGTTAATCCTAGAGGGTCCTGGCACCCAGACCACTTCATTGAGCTAAAGTGGTCTCGGTGCCTAGAGTGGTCCTTTAACTTACTTTAGAAGTGTCTCCTGCTCAGTAAATTGAATTTTAATCACAAACAGAAGGCTCCTGCAGGGTTTAGCAAGCTATAAACAGAGCAGGAGATAATACATTCTAAATTGAACAGACTGTGTAAAGGATGTTTAACCCCTTAAGGACCAAACTTCTGGAATAAAAGGGAATCATGACATGTCACACATGTCGTGTCCTTAAGGGGTTAAACATTTCTCTCTATACTCTCCTCTGGGGAACTGCCAGGTAACCAAGTTCCCCAGCATCCAACTGGTTGCGATCGGAGTCAAGTGATTACGGTGACAGCCTGTCACTGCAATCACTGATACAATGACATGGTCAATGATTTGTATCCCTCAGTGTGATCGGAGACTAGAGAGGCTGGCAAAGTTCCAAATGTTTGTGTGAACACTATTACTGCTCTGGGTTTTCTGGGGGTTTGTTTGGTGGGTGGGGTGAGGGTCTGTCAGATATTTTTGTATTGGTTAATATCTGACACTCTCTTTTTTCATAAATTTAACCCGGTGGGGGTGTTTGTGCTGACGCGTGAGTCAGAGGAGAGCGACTCCTATTTGAAAGTGCGTTACTGTGTCAGAGGTAGGTCCCCCTAAGTGAGCTTTTTCCTGATGGGGCTCCCACTGTAATACCATCCAGGAGGAGCTCAGAACGCTGCTCTGTCTTAGCATATCTGGGTACCACCAAATTTTTTTACCCTTTTATTTACACCCATTTTTGGCAACCCCTAGCATCACAACCAAGTTTGATAAGGGTGAGCCAGGAAATTATTTTAGCCTGTTTATGCTGGATGGCATATTTGAATTTACGGCTGTGCAAACAAACTTGTATGCCAGCCAATATCTCGCTGCCAATACTGAATCTCACTACAGTAGGAAGAATATGTGGCACCCCACTGACTACACTTAAATGAGGAAGTGAAAAAAGAGTGTGAACTTCGTAGATGTACTACCAACACAAAGATCACTCTGTGGAGCGCTATAGATAGGGAAATATCTTACCCCTATATAAATATCGTAAATATCACTTTAACAGCATATAAAATCTAGGACAGAGAAATACACATCATAGTGCAGAATGATTGTAAAATGTGTATGGAATGGAGGAGAGTGTAAGTCCAACTCACATGGCACAGAGCCTAAGGATTGGCTCGAATCACAACAGCTTGGGTATATTTAGGCAATACCAGACCTCCTCCCGATATGCAGCTCGCAGAATATATGGAAGAGAAAAGAGGTAGAATTCCTAGTGCAAATACGTATGGTAGGAAGAGTGATCACAAAAAATCATATGAATGTGCTCACCTGAAATAGAGCCAGTAATATTAGGACTTTATATATATATGTGCCACTTTGCCTTTAAGGGAGGTACTACCCTTCTTTGATGAAATACAGGAAGCAGTAGAAGATATTTCCCTATCTCTAGCGCTCCACAGAGTGATCTTTGTGGTGGTAGTACATCTATGAAATTCACACTCTTTTTTTTTTTCACATATCTGTTTGTGTAGGATTGGGATACCTGCACGTGTGTTGAGCTGCTGTTTTTAATTTGCATTTCCACTAAGCGCCTATTTACACTGAGCACTTTTTTTTGTATTAAATGATGAAGTGCTGATGCTGCTAAAGGGGATTGTGACAAAGCCCAGTGTTAGGCGTTATTGGTATAAGCACCACATCCTAGCTACCCCTCTTTATTGGGGGATTATAAATTGGGATAGGTAAGCGCATAATCTTTTTTTCCCCTCTATTTCAGTGATATTACCTGGTGCCCACGTAGAAATCCCCCACCACCTAGTATGGCCCATCTACACAAAATTAGGACCCTAAATTTACCCGGTACTGGCTGGAGGAGAGGTCACTGGTGGCAGCTCAGTCTTCATGCTACTCACTGCCCATTCGTGGGCGCCATCTGTAGTGATGCCTGGTGCCGGAATACAACGTCATTCCGGCACCAGACATCACTAAACTGCACGCGGAGGAGCAGGAAGATTGCACTTCTGAGAAAAGACCCCAGGGAGCTGCCCTACACCAGCTCCCAAAGGTAGGGAGCAATAAAGAAAATGTTAGTGTGTGCAAGAATGTGGAATTGAGTGTGTGTCTGTCAGAGAGTGAATGCATGTGTTGTGATGGCTACAGCTGGACAGTGGAGGACCTGGAGGTGCACAGAGGCACGCAACGCCACGCCATTCCGACGTGACGTCAACATGCTCCACCTTTACAGGTTTTCAAGGAGTAGCGGGAGGATCCGCTTTGGCACAGGGTGCGGATGGCGCCATTGGGGGGGGGGGGGATATATCAAAGGTTGGACTCAAGTTGCATACTGGCAGCGGCCATGTGAGTGGAGCCTGCTTGTTGGTTAACATTGGTCTTTGTTTTTTTAAAACAAGGGCCTGTTAGTGTTTTAATATTCATCCTAACAAGCATAGTGTGGGGGGGGGAGGGGAGCTGCTGTTCTTGTTTTTACTGTACTTTTCAAAACAAACATACGTTTCTGTGAAAACTTAAGGGTTTTTTTTTGCAGCCCACATAAACTTAAACCTTGTTTATTTGGCCCATGCTAGCCTTTGAGTTTGAGATACTTGGTGTACAAGTATCAGGACTGGCTATCCTGCTGCTATTACCACATACATATTACTATCTGTGTACTGTGTAGGAACAATCATTCACACAGACGGCAGATTATTGGAATTTTAATAAAACATTTTTCTATTCACAGCAGATAATCTGTAACCATAGACGATATGGACTCATTTCGCGTGCTTGGGTCTTGCCGCCTTAAACAGCTCAAACAAGGAAAGACATGTTCCTGAAACACATAAATAATGCATATATGTTACAGGGCTATCATACAACATCGTGCAAACCGTACATGGATAGCACACGGGACCACATACAGTATATAGATATTCAATGGCACGCACACTGTACGTAGTATCATACAATGCTTTGCAGACTACACACAAACATTATATAATGGACACTGATCTCAGAAACAGCAAGACATAGAATTGGAGCTTCAATTTTCTAAATAGTGGAATATTTTATGGTTTATATTTCCTCTGATTCTCCATCTGACATTTACAGTTTTTTTGGGGACTTTTGTATATATACATTTTTTAACGAATATAGAGCAGGATAAAGGATTGAATATCTTTACCTGCAATGCTTATGCCCATTGTGATGCGAAATAAAATGACGTCTGATGTCCCTCCTTTGGTATGCACAGGTAGGTTGTTATCTTCCTGGAATCAGAAATGGAAATAATGTCAGAACAGAATTTGCCAGACCTACGACTATCAGGAACAAACTGAAAAGATAATCACATATAAGAAACTAAAATAATACATTTGGAATGGTGAGGGGTAGGAGGGGGGCTATTGATAGGGGTAATGGATTTAGATGGTGATGGTTGAGCAGTAAGAGTGGCATGCTGACATTCCATACAAACGTCTCCCCTTGAATAAACCCTTGCATTGATACACACTGACTCTCTTAACAGACTGTAACAGGGTAGACTGGGCATCTGATACTGGATCCCTGAAATAACATGACAGGACACACTACTACAGAACTGCAGCACAGTACAACATTCGCTAACTTCCAATCTTCTGGGACTAATCCTGTCTGCATTACCATCATATACAAATATATGCAAAATCTATTCAAACATGTTGGTGGCTAGGAATGTACAGCCAGTAGATGGCCAATCCCAGCATTCAGTCACAGTGTGCCCCCCATATGTAGATCCATACATTCGCACACACACTGCACCTCCACAGAAATAAATTCTCATTTTCAAGCCCCAGGTGCTATTTTTATAACATTCGGTAGATATGCCCCCACCTGCCATATGGCATATAGAAACACAATCCCTCCATTATAGTAATGTTGGGGTTTTATTTACCCCCATTGGATTTTTCTTTATCAATGTTGCGGCTGCCTAGCAAGCGCTGGCAAACCATCACATAATTAACCCTTCCGCCACAGAAGGTTTTTTTTTTTTTAACTATTTGCTGACTAGCTGGTAGTGCTGCCAGCAGGCTAACATTTGGAATATTATATATTTTTTTAAAATCTGAGTTTGGATTAGTAGATCCCGGCTCCGGATTTGAAACAGTTCTTCCGGATATCAGCCGTTCAGTGGCAGTCAGTCCGGATATAATCTGGACTAAATTAAGGCCCATTTGGGGGAGTGAACCATATCTGAGTTTTTCAGCAATGGCCCCATACAACAGCGAATGAGTTTGCTCAATTCGGTATGGGGTCATTTAACATTTTGTGATTATTATTATTTTTTTTCATTTTGGCTCTTTTTGCCATGAAAATTAAATTTACTTTGAGATCTGAATTTAGTGAATAACACTGTAAGATTTCTTTGCCCCCCTGGACCAGCAAGGCTCTACAGCCATATATGTTTAGTGTCCCCGGTCCCTCCACCCAATGACACCCCGAGGACAATAAGCGTCACAGACAGTTATGTGTTTTGTTCAGATTTTTATTGCATTTATTTTTTTGCACAGTTTCTAAAATCTAATTAGTTTTGATGCTTTTTTTGTGCCCTAACCATAATCATTTTTCATTTTTTCGTTGCATTCTTTCCGTCATTTTCCCCAACTTTTCCCTACCTCGAAAACTTTTCTAAAATGGCAGAATGTAGATTGAGAAAAGCCAACACTTTTACACCATTTTTAAAACAATTTAATAAATATGAACGGTTTGGAGACCAAAAATAAAAGCAGTATTTCAGATCACTTTAATAAATCTCTCCCACTGGCCAAACACATCATTTTATATGATAATAATGCAATCCAAGGTCCTACTAAAGTTACCGTTTCATAGAGTCTGTAACTGGTGGATCCATTAGGTTTTTTGCCCTTAGTTTTGAGGTGTCATGCTGCCACCTACAGGTTAATGTTGAAACTAGTGCAGGTTGGTATTTTCTTGTACTAGATCACTCTCAATATATATATAGTACATACCAAAAGAGTTGTGGTGGGGAAAAAAAGTGTGGATAGAAACCCCTTCCATCTGAAGTAAGTGGATTATGAGTCAAAAATGTGGTTCTTTGTTGAGCTCATTTGCATACCCAGAATCCCTTGCAGTAATGAGGGCACTGTTAAAGTGAGATTTCTGTGGGAAAAGCAAGTCTTATGGCTTGCCTGGTGTGTGTATTTGTGTTTAGCAATGTATTAAATATATATATATATGTACCAGTGAAACATTAGATTGTGACTTGCCTTGAACAAGTATTATAGAAATCTAACGATGTGTCTAACCTGGAATATCTTTTGTTTCTCAATAACTCTGTTCTGGATGCGCGTACGGGATGACGTGGCGAAACTCCTCGAAAGACGCTGTCCAAAAACCTTATAAGAAATAAGATGATGATTTGTAGAAACAAACCTCTAACTTGTAAAGAATTCTCAATAAAAGACATTTCACCAGTTTGTAAAACTGTGGAAGCAAAATGTTGGCATTTAACTAAAATAATGTTCTTTACTTCTAAATGACCAATAAGTGAGATGGCCTTGGTAAGTAGCCGGCAGGCGTGTAAGTTGGGTAGGTTGAATGAGGACAGTTTAGATCAGATTGAGGGGATTGTTTTTTTTTTTTTTTTACTGTTTTGGATTTTTTTATTTTTTTTATCTGGATAATCTCACAAAGTTACTGAAGAGTTTTCAGATCAAGGCCTCGGTTTATTATTTTTGGATAAGCGTTAATCTAAATATTAAATAATTTTAAAAGTTTACAAAGAATTATAAAAAATTGTCTGAAAAGCTTATTCAAAAAGATTAAATTGCGATCACTACAATGTATCCTCGTACAAACCTCGTAAAGGTAAATCTATGGTTTAATTCTTGGTAACAGTGATAAACGAGTTGGGAGGGATTATCAGAATTTAATATGTGTGGCGTGACATGTGAGTTGTGCATCTGTTTTATTTTATTTATTGGCACATATATATAGGGTAATTGACACACAGGTCCGGTCTCTCTGTATGCGATGTGCACTTTGACTGAGAGGCCATGACTCCTGTATATGTGGGAGGTAGGCCATTGTGTGAAGGAAGTGGACAGAAAGTGGGACTCTCGTGAGGTCCCTCTGTCAATATAAACAAACTGCGACGTCACTTCCAGCATGTTTTGTACCACGTCATTCCTGTGACTTTGTACTCACACATTTTGTGGTCGCAGGGTGATGTGGACCAATCAGAAGGCTCCTGTGTATATATTGCAGTCGTGGTTTCCATTTTGGTTATCGATCATTTTCCTGATTTCCTGCCCGTGTCTTGTTATTGACTCTGTATCATTCTATATTCCTGACCTTGGCTAGTTTATTTGTATTTCCGTACCTCTGTGAGCCTGACCTTGACTTGTTCCTGGTTATGATTTTCTCTCTATCCCGCGTTCAGTCCGGCCATTCGAAGGACTGGTAATACGTTTATTAAAGGACCACTCTAGGCACCCAGACCACTTCAGCTTAATGAAGTGGTCTGGGTGCCAGGTCCTTCTAGGGTTAACCCATTTTTTCATAATTATAGCAGTTTCAGAGAAACTGCTATAATTATGAATGGGTTAAGCCTTTCCCCTAATCCTCTAGTGGCTGTCTCATTGACAGCCACTAGAGGCGCTTGCGTGCTTCTCACTGTGATTTTCACAGTGAGAGCACGCAAGCGTCCATAGGAAAGCATTGTAAATGCTTTCCTATGCGACGGGCTGAATGCGCGCGCAGCTCTTGCCGCGCGTGCGCATTCAGCCCAGGAGGAGGATCGGAGGAGGAGAGGAGGCAGAGAGCTCCCCGCCCAGCTCTGGAAAAAGGTAAGTTTTAACCCCTTTCCCCTTTCCAGAGCCGGGTGGGAGGGGGTCCCTGAGGGTGGGGGCACCCTCAGGGCACTATAGTGCCAGGAAAACGAGTATGTTTTCCTGGCACTATAGTGGTCCTTTAATTCTAAAGATCCTGATCTAAGTTTTGCGTGTTGGGGTACTGACTCCTGACAATTGTTTTATATTTCATATAGAGTCAAAGTTTGTCACTCTCCCTAGAACCTCGATCCCATAGAAAGCATTTTCCCCAACTTTTCCCTACCTCGAAAACTTTTCTAAAATGGCAGAATGTAGATTGAGAAAAGCCAACACTTTTACACCATTTTTAAAACAATTTAATAAATATGAACTCTGTATTGTATGTTACTGGGTCAGTATAATGTTGCAACCATCTATAGTAGGTCAATACAAAGGTGTAATACTCTGCATTATGTTAGTGGGTCAATATAAAGGTGTAATACTCTGCATTATGTTAGTGGGTCAATATAAAGGTGTAATACTCTGCATTATGTTAGTGGGTCAATATAAAGGTGTAATACTCTGCATTGTGTGTTAGAGGGTCAGTGTAAGGTGTAATACTCTGCATTGTGTGTTAGAGGGTCAGTGTAAGGTGTAATGCTCTGCATTGTGCGTTAGAGGGTCAGTATAAGATGTAATGCTCTGCATTGTGTTAGTTGGTCAGTGTAAGGTGTAATGCTCTGCATTGTGTGTTTGTGGGTCAGTGTAAGGTGTAATGCTCTGCATTGTGCATTAGAGGGTCAGTGTAAGGTGTAATCCTCTGCATTGTGTTAGTTGGTCAGTGTAAGGTGTAATGCTCTGCAGTGAGTGTTAGTTGGTCAGTATAAGGTGTAATGCTCTGCATTGTGCGTTAGAGGGTCAGTATAAGGTGTAATCCTCTGCATTGTGTGTTAGTGGGTCAGTGTAAGGTGTAATCCTCTGCATTGTGTTAGTTGGTCAGTGTAAGGTGTAATGCACTGCATTGTGTGTTAGTGGGTCATTATAAGGTGTAATGCTCTGTATTGTGTGTTAGAGGGTCAGTGTAAGGTGTAATGCTCTGCATTGTGCGTTAGAGGGTCAGTATAAGGTGTAATGCTCTGCATTGTGCGTTAGAGGGTCAGTGTAAGGTGTAATGCTCTGCATTGTGTTAGTTGGTCAGTATAAGATGTAATGCTCTGCATTGTGCGTTAGAGGGTCAGTGTAAGGTGTAATGCTCTGCATTGAGTGTTAGAGGGTCAGTGTAAGGTGTAATGCTCTGCATTGTGTTAGTTGGTCAGTATAAGATGTAATGCTCTGCATTGTGTTAGTTGCTCAGTATAAGATGTAATGCTCTGCATTGTGTTAGTTGCTCAGTATAAGGTGTAATGCTCTGCATTGTGTTGGAGGGTCAGTGTAAGGTGTAATGCTCTGCATTGTGCATTAGAGGGTCAGTGTAAGGTGTAATGCTCTGCATTGTGCATTAGAGGGTCAGTGTAAGGTGTAATGCTCTGCATTGTGTGTTAGAGGGTCAGTGTAAGGTGTAATGCTCTGCATTGTGCGTTAGAGTGTCAGTGTAAGGTGTAATGCTCTGCATTGTGTTGGAGGGTCAGTGTAAGGTGTAATGCTCTGCATTGTGTGTTAGAGGGTCAGTGTAAGGTGTAATGCTCTGCATTGTGCATTAGAGGGTCAGTGTAAGGTGTAATGCTCTGCATTGTGCATTAGAGGGTCAGTGTAAGGTGTAATGCTCTGCATTGTGTGTTAGAGGGTCAGTGTAAGGTGTAATGCTCTGCATTGTGCATTAGAGGGTCAGTGTAATGCTCTGCATTGTGTGTTAGTTGGTCAGTGTAAGGTGTAATGCTCTGCATTGTGCGTTAGAGGGTCCGTGTAAGGTGTAATGCTCTGCAGACTCATACAGTTTTAGTTGGCCCATGTGGTGGAAACATACCTGTCTTATTAACTAGGCCCAAAGCCACTACCAGCAATAAATAATTTCTTGTTGTGCCTTATATATTATATGATCTAAAACATAATATATGCAGTAAATATTATATAATATTAGAGTCAAAGAACTGACTGAAGAACAGATTGCTAAATAATGTCCATGATTTGTGTCTGTCTAACTACTGCCAACGGCTTGGACAAGGTGTAATGCTCTGCAGTGAGTGTTAGCGGGTCAGTGTAAGGTGTAATGCTCTGCATTGTGTGTTAGAGGGTCAGTATAAGGTGTAATGCTCTGCATTGTGCATTAGAGGGTCAGTGTAAGGTGTAATGCTCTGCATTGTGTGTTAGTGGGTCAGTGTAAGGTGTAATGCTCTGCATTGTGTGTTAGTGGGTCAGTATAAGGTGTAATGCTCTGCATTGTGTTAGTTGGTCAGTATAAGGTGTAATGCTCTGCATTGTGCGTTAGAGGGTCAGTGTAAGGTGCAATGCTCTGCATTGAGCGTTAGAGGGTCAGTGTAAGGTGTAATGCTCTGCATTGTGCATTAGAGGGTCAGTGTAAGGTGTAATCCTCTGCATTGTGTTAGTTGGTCAGTGTAAGGTGTAATGCTCTGCAGTGAGTGTTAGTTGGTCAGTATAAGGTGTAATGCTCTGCATTGTGTGTTAGAGGGTCAGTGTAAGGTGTAATGCTCTGCATTGAGCGTTAGAGGGTCAGTGTAAGGTGTAATGCTCTGCATTGTGTTAGAGGGTCAGTGTAAGGTGTAATGCTCTGCATTGTGCATTAGAGGGTCAGTGTAAGGTGTAATGCTCTGCATTGTGTGTTAGAGGGTCAGTGTAAGGTGTAATGCTCTGCATTGTGTGTTAGAGGGTCCGTGTAAGGTGTAATGCTCTGCATTGTGCGTTAGAGGGTCAGTGTAAGGTGTGATGCTCTGCATTGTGTATTAGAGGGTCAGTGTAAGGTGTGATGCTCTGCATTGTGTATTAGAGGGTCAGTGTAAGGTGTGATGCTCTGCATTGTGTGTTAGTGGGTCAGTGTAAGGTGTAATGCTCTGCATTGTGTGTTAGAGGGTCAGTGTAAGGTGTAATACTCTGCAGTGAGTGTTAGTGGGTGCATAATGCTGCAATATGAAGAGTCCCATTATTTACCAGGTAATTCCTCATGTTGCCGGCCCTCTGTCCCAGCGTCTCTTGTCGTTTCTCGTCTCTCAAGGACAGTTACAGATGATTGCTATATCTGGCCCTTCCTTCACATGTGACCCCTCTCTGATTACAGGCACTGGTGACAGAAGGGGACAGGAGGGACACTGTCATGTCTGTAAAGCTGCCAACATCTAGCATTTTATTCCTGGACAATTTCCGTGTGATGTTCCATGGAGACAATTAATAAATATGACATTGTAATTTGTGGTTTAAGAGGAACACAGCAGCTACATGACAAACTTAGAATTATTGTAAAAATTCATTAAATCATTTTATCTCCACCTCATCTCCCACACACATGACGACACGATGACGCTGCACTGGGGAATGGTAGACACCTGGGCCTCAATTTAGTATGCTTTTTGGTAAGC
Organism: Pelobates cultripes; assembly: GCA_933207985.1. NCBI lineage: Eukaryota > Metazoa > Chordata > Amphibia > Anura > Pelobatidae > Pelobates > Pelobates cultripes. The sequence goes on along the minus strand of OW240920.1, from coordinate 9,825,740 downwards.
TTTCCAAATGATTAAGAACTGTTAGAAAAACCTTCTAAATGATTTATCTACAAAATTTCCCAATTCCAAATTGGCCTCCAAACTCCTACAGGAAGCAAAAAAGCAAAAACGTCAATACAACGATTCGGCACGAATGCCTTACTCATGTAAAACAAACTGTCCCGTAGTGGCCATACATAAACATGCTGAATGGGACACTATAGGCATCAAAAAATTTTAGCTTAATGAAGTAGTCATGGTGTATAGATCATGCCTCTGCCGTCTCAATGCTTATTTAGTAGTTAAATCACTTTTATTTCTGTTTATGCAGGTATAGTCACAACTCCCCTGGCTGCGACTGACACAGCCTGCATGAAAAAAATGGGTTACTTTTCAATCAGATTTTAACTGACTATTTACAGGAAGTGTTTAGGAAGGGTGTGTAAGTCACATGCAGGGAGGTGTGACTAGGGCTGTATAAACAAAGTGATTTAACTCCTAAATGGCAGAGAATTGAGTAGTAAGACTGAAGGGGCGTGATCTATACACCAAAACTGCTTCATAAAGCTGAAGTTGTTTTGGTGCCTGTAGTGTCCCTATAAAATGGGGGCCTTTGATAAAAAAAAGACATTTCTTTGAAAAGCATAAAAAAGCAGAGATGTGTAAAACTAATGAAATCATAAGCTGTATACAGTTACATACTGTGATATGTAAGCCATTCAGATAATTATTAAGAAAGGGCAAATATAAACTTTTCATATGATAAAGAAAAACTACAATGTATCTATAGAAATAAATAGGCAATAAATACAAAATACATTTATTATATTGTAACAACATCAATAATGGCATGATGGGATTGTGAGCCCCCACCCCCTGTAAGTGAGCCCCCACCCCCCTGAGCAAACATAATGTAATGTGGTGTATTATTGTGTAATATGGTGTAATAATTGTGTAATGTGTGTGTAATGTGGTGTAATATTGTGTAATATGGTGTAATATTGTGTAATGTGGTATAATATTGTGTATTATTGTGTAATATGGTGTAATATTGTGTAATGTGGTATAATGTGTATTATTGTGTAATATGGTGTAATATTGTGTAATGTGGTATAATATTGTGTATTATTGTGTAATATGGTGTAATATTGTGTAATGTGGTGTAATATTGTGTAATATTGTGTAATGTGGTGTAATATTGTGTAATATGGTGTAATATTGTGTAATGTGGTATAATATTGTGTAATATGGTGTAATGTTGTGTAATGTTGTGTAATATGGTGTAATATTGTATAAGGTGGTGTAATATTGTGTAATGTTGTGTAATATTGTGTAATGTCATGTAATATGGTGTAATATTGTGTAATGTGGTATAATATTGTGTAATGTGGTATAATATTGTGTATTATTGTGTAATATGGTGTAATATTGTGTAATGTGGTGTAATATTGTGTAATATTGTGTAATGTGGTGTAATATTGTGTAATGTGGTATAATATTGTGTAATATGGTGTAATATTGTGTAAGGTGGTGTAATATTGTGTAATGTTGTGTAATGTGGTGTAATATTGTGTAATATGGTGTAATATTGTATAAGGTGGTGTAATATTGTGTAATGTTGTGTAATATTGTGTAATGTCATGTAATATGGTGTAATATTGTGTAAGGTGGTGTAATATTGTGAAATATTGTGTAATATTGTATAAGGTGGTGTGATATTGTGAAATATTGTGTAATATTGTATAAGGTGGTGTAATATTGTGTAATATGTTGTAATATTGTGCAATATTGTGTAATGTTGCATAATATGGTGTAATATTGTGCAATGTGGTGTAATATGGGTCTAATTACAGACTCAAATTTGGACCAGTCGGGTGATTGGTCCAATTTACAAAATCTGAGCTGAAATGTAGTCAAATCACGAACCAATGGCCGAACGTGTCCATTTTGATTCGGGATCCTAGATTCCATGTGTGTGGCGCTAAACAGTAATTGAAAGCTAGGGGGCAGTAACTAAATGCTGATTTTATTCACAGATCAAGTGAGAAGCGACCAACAGAGGGGAAACAGGAGGAGCAGAAAAAAAGAATCTCTATGCATTACGTTTAATAAATATAAACTTTTTTATGAATGTTCCTCCTGTTTTCCCTCTGTTGGTTACTTTTCTCATTTGATCTGTGAATCAAAGAGCAGAAAATGCATCAATATATATTTCACAATGCACTGATTGTCCAGGTTTTGAACTTTTGGTTCTTCTGATATGTTGAATTGGGTTTTTAATACTCAAATTTCTCACTCATAAAATATACAAATCTCGTTGCACTTATTGTAGTATAGTTCAATTGCCACTAGATGGAGCTGTTAATTTACAAATACCTACATTGATTGCATTTATTTTACATAGTTACATAATACATAGTTACACAGATGAAAAGAGACTTTCTTCCATCAAGTTCAGCCTTCCGAACATTTGCTTTTTGCTGTTGATCCAAAAGAAGGCAAAAAAACCAAGTTTGAAGCACTTCCAGTTTTGCAACAAACTAGGAAAAAAAATTCTTCTAGACCCCAGAATGGCAGTCAGATTTATCCTCGGATCAAGAAGCTATTACCCTACATTGAAAACTTATACATCTGTATGGACTCTGATAAAAGCACTTCTTCAGGCAGAGAATTCCATTTCCTTACTGTTCTTACAGTAAAAAAAACCTTTTATTTGCCTTAGACAAAATCTTCTTTCTTCCAGTCTAAACGCATGGCGTCGTGTCCTATGTAAAGTCCGGTTTGGGAATAGATTTCCACACAATGGTTTGTATTGGCCCCGAATATATTTCGCTTCCAACATATATCTATATTGCCGTCTAATGAATTATGCAGACCTATAATTCACAGTATTATAAAATGCATGTGTCTGATGATGCGCTCCAGCTGTGCTGTCCCCGGATGATTTCAATTTGGACAACGGGACAGGACTCCCAAATCAGGACTGCCTTGCAAAAAGCCTAACTGCTGGGAGCCTGGCAAAACACACACTAAAAGATAATATACACTAAGGATCTATGCATGTATTACACACTGACATCATCTCAAAATACATTCATTGCTATCATCCAATATATATTGTTATTATTATTTACAAAGCGGCAACAAGGTCCCCATCAATAGGTGGACTAACAGACAAGTATTTGGCCAAATGGCAGGATATTTTGCAGTGCACTGAATTTTGCACTTTTTGTTTTTCTGAATTGTTTCTGAATCAAGTTTTGGTACTGATATTCGAAATACATTCTCATTAATAAAATATACAAATCTGCATTGCACGTATTGTAGTATAGTACAATAGCCACAAGATGGAGCTATCAACTTACACATACATACATTGATTTCATTTATTTTACATATTTACATTATACATCTATCTATATTGCCGTCTGATGAATTATGCAGACCTATAATTTACTTATTACACACTTGATGTAGAATTATTAAAATCTTTATTAGAACCTGTATTGAATTATTGTACTAACTCCATTTTTAATCTCACACTATGACAGAATTCTCCATTTTGTTCACCTTACATGACAGAATTTCCTGACAGTATTCAGTATAATGAATAAGAGATTGTATTTTCTCTCTCTAAGGACATAACTAGCCGCGGAGTTAGCGGATCTCCGTTGACTTGCAACATAGTATAATCCAAGGCCAGGAGAACAGCGACTAAATGAAATGTTCTATTCATAAAAGAACCTTGGACCAGACCACGAGACTGACATCACTAACTGCGTAAAATGACGCCCAAGCCCCCCTTTCCACCGAGTAAGCCTCGTGCTAAAGAGCAATGGCGACGACATCCCATGATGGGAGGGTGCCTCACTAGTCACTCAAATCTCTGAGCCAATTAATAATATTAATGGGTGGACACTGACATAGCCACTTAACATTTAACCCAATTAATGATGTTTATTTGTTATTATCTGATATTCAATGATGATGTCATTTTGCATATAAAAAGGCCTGCGTGCCCGCTTTTTAACTAGATGCTAATAAATTTCCTGAAGTGTTTTTAACCTGAACTGCATGTGTCAGTGTGAACTTACTTCTGCGTATACGCAATTTATTCATCTCAGATTTGGACAGGAACAGATAGACTTTTAAACATTTTTGTTTATTTCTAAATTAATCTACATCACACTGACATCATCTTAAAATACTTACATCACCATTATACTCTATGTATTATTATTTCAAAGCGCCAACAAATTCAATGGGTGGACTAACAGAAACGTATTTGTAACCAGACAAGTTGAACACACAGGAACAGAGGGGGCTGAGGGCCCTGCTCAATGAGCTTACATTATAAATCGATGACACATTATTACAATACACACTTTGTGTTACAAAAAAAACAAAACACTCATCTTTCACAAACATGAATGAACAACACAATAACAAAATACTCTCATATCTACTCTGCCCTACCGTCGAAGCAGAATTTGTAGCTGTAATTTTAGGTGTCGTTTTCCCCAGAAAAGGGTAATCTCCCAAAAATCTGTCCTCCAAGTAAATGCTGTTAGTCCAATAAAAAGGTCTTAAAACATGCTAATTTAATCTGTTATTTTACCCCAATTAAATAAATCTACCATATATTATACACCAATATATCTATATTACATGTCAATAAAATACGTTATGCACTTTCTAAATTGCAAACAATTAAACATTGAAAATACACACATCTGTATTAAATAATAATAAACAATTATAATACGCAGGAATAAAATATGTGATTTGCAAGATCTCGAAGGCCATCTTTACCCGTTATACTGGTCTGTGTGTATTGTACTGTAACCCGTGGAACAGCCAAGATAGCGGAATGACAAAATAGGTGACAGTTGGTTAGTGGATACGTCGGCCATTTTAGGTAGTAGCCATTTTAGGTAGTGGCCATTTTAGGTATTGGCCATTTTTGGTATTGGCCATTTTAGATAGTAGCCATTTTAGGTATTGGCCCTTTTAATTAACCTTCATTTACCTGCCAGTTGTCCATCCCACCTTCCCTGCTGTTTACGGTTGAGTTTTTCCCGTTTCTTCACCGCGGCGGGGAATGGCCAGGTTAAATTAGGGGTAGATGGAGTAGGAAGTGGGGCATGGCTAGGTTTAGTGTAGATTAGGCAAGAATGTTACAGCTGGTTGATAGGTTTTGGCTTGTCGGTGACTCCGAAACTGAGGGTGTAGGGGTGTCTCGGTACACCCCTACAGTTTAATCAGTTGGTTATGGGGCTGATGTGATTTATATTGTTATATATTGTTATTGTTGAGTCAATGCCATATTTATGTATGGGGGTGGGGGGGATGGTGGTTTTACACATGATTATGATTTAGTTAGCAATGACCCCATTTTGTTATATTTTTACATAATCATTTAATAAAGCGGTGGGTGAATATTTTGTAATAAGTAAGAAAAGGCGTGTTTTATTGGGGAGTCTGGGTAAGCCGGTCATGTCTCTTTACACAATTGCACAGCGCTGCGACACTTGTTGGTGCTTTATAAATATATTATTAATAATAGTTACGCTAATACGCAAGTCTACATGACGCTAAAAAATGACTGACATCTTCAAACATCCATATTATCTTCTTACAACTACACAAATCTATATTACACTCTAATAAACCTATAGTACACGTTAAGGAAATAATCTAACTATTGCACACTGACAAAACGTGCAAATTTATGTTACATATGTTCAAAATAATGCCACCAATATCACAAATGTTAAAAAAAACGCATCTATTGCGTACACTAAGAAAAATCACTCTATATTTTACACTATTTAAAATATGCATGAAAGTATTACACACTAATAACATGCAAACATCTATATTACACACAACTAAACATGTGATCCACACATGTATCCACACATTTAATGAATCATGTAGACGTAATAAATGGCACATTCCTATAATACATATATACATATGTACATATATGTACACTTAGAAATTACATAGATTTGTATTACATCAAATAAGATACTTACATATATCCATAAAACACACCAACAAAATATACACTTATCTATATTATACACTGATAAAATGCCCCTATCTATATTATGCACTGATAAAAACATACTTATCTATATTATACACTGACAAAATGCCCCTATCTATATTACACACTAATAAAATGCCCCTATCTATATTATACACTGATAAAATGCCCCTATCTATATTATGCACTGATAAAAACATACTTATCTATATTATACACTGACAAAATGCCCCTATCTATATTACACACTAATAAAATGCCCCTATCTATATTATACACTGATAAAATGCCCCTATCTATATTATGCACTGATAAAAACATACTTATCTATATTATACACTGACAAAATGCCCCTATCTATATTACACACTAATAAAATGCCCCTATCTATATTATACACTGATAAAATGCCCCTATCTATATTACACACTGAGAAAATGCCCCAATCTATATTATACACTGATAAAATGCCCCTATGTATATTACACACTGATAAAATGTCCCAATCTATATTATACACTGATAAAATGTCCATATCTATATTACACACTGATAAAATGTCCCTACCTATATTACACACTGATAAAATGTCCCTATCTATATTACACATTGATAAAATGTCCCTATCTATATTACACACTGATAAAATGCCCCTATCTATATTACACACTGATAAAATGCCCCTATCTATATTACACACTGATAAAATGTCCCTACCTATATTACACATTGATAAAATGTCCCTATCTATATTATACACTGATAAAATGTCCCTATCTATATTACACACTGATACAATGTCCCTATCTATATTACACACTGATAAAATGTCCCTACCTATATTACACATTGATAAAATGTCCCTATCTATATTATACACTGATAAAATGTCCCTATCTATATTACACACTGATAAAATGTCCCTATCTATATTACACATTGATAAAATGTCCCTATCTACATTATACACTGATAAAATGTCCCTATCTATATTACACATTGATAAAATGTCCCTATCTATAATACACACTGATAAAATGTCCCTATCTATATTACACATTGATAAAATGTCCCTATCTATATTACACACTGATAAAATGCCCCTATCTATATTACACACTGATAAAATGCCCCTATCTATATTACACACTGATAAAATGCCCCTATCTATTTTACACACTGATAAAATGCCCCTATCTATATTACACATTGATAAAATGCCCCTATCTATATTATACACTGATAAAATGTCCCTATCTATATTAAACACTGATACAATGCCCCATCTATATTATACACTGATAAAATGCCCCATCTATATTATACACTGATAAAATATCCCTATCTATATTAGACATAGATAAAATGTCCCCATCTATATTACACATTGATAAAATGTCCCTATCTACATTACACACTGATAAAATGTCCCTATCTATATTACACACTGATAAAATGTCCCTATCTACATTATACACTGATAAAATGTCCCTATCTATATTACACATTGATAAAATGTCCCTATCTATATTACACACTGATAAAATGTCCCTATCTATATTACACATTGATAAAATGTCCCTATCTATATTACACACTGATAAAATGCCCCTATCTATATTACACACTGATAAAATGCCCCTATCTATTTTACACACTGATAAAATGTCCCTATCTATATTATACACTGATAAAATGTCCCTACCTATATTACACACTGATAAAATGTCCCTATCTATATTATAAAATGCCCCTATCTATTTTACACACTGATAAAATGCCCCTATCTATATTACACATTGATAAAATGCCCCTATCTATATTATACACTGATAAAATGTCCCTATCTATATTAAACACTGATACAATGCCCCATCTATATTATACACTGATAAAATGCCCCATCTATATTATACACTGATAAAATATCCCTATCTATATTAGACATAGATAAAATGTCCCCATCTATATTACACATTGATAAAATGTCCCTATCTACATTACACACTGATAAAATGTCCCTATCTATATTACACACTGATAAAATGTCCCTATCTACATTATACACTGATAAAATGTCCCTATCTATATTACACATTGATAAAATGTCCCTATCTATATTACACACTGATAAAATGTCCCTATCTATATTACACATTGATAAAATGTCCCTATCTATATTACACACTGATAAAATGCCCCTATCTATATTACACACTGATAAAATGCCCCTATCTATTTTACACACTGATAAAATGTCCCTATCTATATTATACACTGATAAAATGTCCCTACCTATATTACACACTGATAAAATGTCCCTATCTATATTACACACTGATAAAATGCATCTGGGAAATATTCTGCTGGGAAATCTTGTGTCCTGGCATTCATGTTGAAATTTAATGTAGAAAAACGCAAAGTTATGCCAGTTGGGGTAAAGAATACACAAGGAACGTATACCCTTAATGGAATCGAATTAGGGATAACAACACATGAAAAGGACTTGGGAATTGTTATAGACAACAAACTATGCAACAATGTGCAATGTCAATCAGCAGTGGCCAAGGCCAGTAAGGTATTGTCATGCATGAAAAAGGGCATTCATTCTCAGGATGAGAATATAATTTTGCCTCTTTATAAATCACCTTTTTATAAATCACAACTTGAATATGCTGTGCAATTCAATTCCTGTTCTAAAGAAGGATATTATGGCACTAGAAAAAGTGCAGAGGTGGGCTACAAAATTAATAAAAGGAATGGAACCATTTAGTTGTGAAAAGAGGTTAACAAATTTAAATCTCTTTAGTTTGGAAAAACTGAGTCTCAGAGAGGATATGATAACAATATGCAAATATATCCGGAGACAATACAAACAATTGACTGGAAATCTATTCATAAACAGGACTTTACATAGGTAACAAGGTCCCATGTTTAGACTGGAAGAAAGGAGATTTAGTCTAAGGCAAATGAAAGGATTTTTACTGTAAGATCAATAAAGATGTGGAATTCTCTGGCTGTAGAGGTGGTTTTATCAGAGTCCATACAGATGTTTAAACAGCAGTTGGATGAAGAGTTGCAAAAACATAATACAAAGGGATATAAAAAAAATAATTTTTAAATTGTGGGGTAATAGTTTCTTGGTCCTAGGAGATATCTAAAAGCCATTCTGGGGTCAAGCAAGAATGTTTTCCTATTTTGTTGCATAATTGGAAGGGTTTCAGACTGGGTGTTTTTGCCTTCTTTTGGATCAACAGCAAAAACAGATGTGAGGAAGGCTGAACATGGTGGACACATGTTTCTTTTCAACCTATGTGACTATGTACTTTACACATGCTTAGAGATTGTTTCAGACCACATTGTTCAAGACCCCTTCATGGCAATGGTGTTCCCTGATGGTGGTGGCCTCTTTTAGCAGGATAATGCACCCTGCCGCACTCCAATCATTGTTCAGGAATGGTTTGAGAAACATGACAAAGAGTTCAAGGTGTCACATTGGCCTTCAAATATCCAAGATCTCACAGCGATTGAGCATCTGTGGATGTAAGGTTTTCTTTGGTAAAAGTGGATGGGCCCAGAACGCAGCAGGTACATGGAGTAACACACCAAACTCAGTACAAATAGGGATAAGTAGAGAGGTTTCGTACTAGCCTAAATGTCAGGATGGGCAGGACAGGTTCACAAACGATAAGGGAAAGCAGATCATCAGATACCAGATAATCGGATAAAAAGGACTATATTCACCCCCATTTGCCTCTCCAGTCAGTGCCTTCGAGTCCAGCACCCTTCCCAACGGCTCCAGAGTCATCATAGACTGAAGGAAAGGGAATTCTTGACAGCAACACTCTGTTCCCCTGTGAATAAGCCGCCACAACAAAGAAATATACTTTCAGCTACACTGGAGCTGGTTGTTGTCTCCCGGGAAGCTTGTCCACTGATATAACCAATAGGTGTAGTATTTATGGTATTGCTATGCTGTATTACTAGAACAAAGTTCAGAGTAGGCATCATGCTATATGAGATATAAAGAAATATATCAAGGGGACTCAATAACAAAGGTGATTATAGCAGCTTGAAAAAGACCTCTTAGTAGGTCGAAACGTTGCTGCCTTTTTTGTTTCATTAAATCGGCCTGCGGCTTTAACACTCTGAGTGCCTGGGGATTTTCTTTGGAGACTCAATAACAGCCTCGCCCCAGTAATTCATTTTGTAGGGCGCAGAATAATAAAAATGTATTTAACATTTCACGATATCTTGTAGAAATTTCTGTTTATGATTTATTTTGGGTGTTACCCTACAACAGAGCACTGATTACTAGGGGACAGGCTGTTATATGTGTGTTTGTCGATACACCCCTACTACATCATCCCCGGGCTCCTTGCACACTTCCCTGGTTGCACCACCCCTGCCCCTTTACGAGAGAGCCTTCCTGGGATATGTGTGCCTAGGAAGGTCGAGTCCATCAGAGACCCAGTCCACCCACCACGCCAAACTTAGAGAAGGCTCTCTTCGCCATTTTGGCAGATCGCGGCTGTGATGGATGGCCTGACCCCCTGATTTGTTTTGCACAAGCCGCAAGCCTGCAGCACCATTGTGTGACTCTTTTCCATGTACAAAGGTATATCTGTATTACAGGCATCTCTATATTGTGTCCCTGTATGATACAAGGAGCCGTTTGTGTGTCTGTATATACAGCTGTGGGTCTACAGGGAGGGGGAGGGGGGACAGCAGCTTTCTATGCCGGCATAACGTATAGCAAAAAAACTTTGGGAATGTGCAACCTGGTATTTCTAAAAGATAGTGAAAAAAGTGATAAGTGCTCTCTATCCAATAAAGCAGCTATTCACCAACAAGGAGTTCCTTTTATCTTGTGAACAACAGAACAAAAGTGGAGATTAAGGATTGCCTACAAGGACTGGTTTTATTTATAGTTCTTTTTACTATATAGTTCACTTTAAAATAGTTTTATTCATTCTGTTTATTAATAAAGATTCTGTTTTAATACCCAGTCACTCTTGAGCTCCTTATACTCTCACCATCACTCTGCTGTTCCAGATCGACATATATCCCTAGGTGGGGATTGTTCCCCCTAAAGCTCCGTACACTAGATCAGGTCATTGCTCCAGCAAATGTAAGTTGGTCTAATATTATTTACTTTTCCTACTTTTACATACGTACTGTACCATTGGTATACATCCTTATTTTTTTCATATGATGAACCACACTACCTTGGGAATCTGATACCAGCAAAAATAAATCCTTAGACGGGGATTGTTCCGTCCAGGCTCCTAAAATAGAGCTTTTTAAGCTCTGGAAAACGTGAGTGCCCCTTTGGAATATATCTTTATCACCATATTATTCATAACATACTGCACTATCATTGTACTTTTATTTCCTTTTTTTTAAAAGTGAGAAACATAATTGCGAAATCTGCTGCTACCTTTGTATGTATGATTTTATTATAATAATTCTTAGCGCTGTCCACCTAATTTACTAGCTTGTTTTGGTATTTCTAAAAGGATGAATGAAACCATAAAAAGGAATAAATAAATATAAACCCAGTGAGTCATTAAGATGTATGTATAACAACTATAAATTATTTCTCTAGTATTGTGAAAAAAGGCTACCATACTCAATTGCAACCACTAGATGGAGCCTGAACATACGGCTTTATTCATACAGGCCAAGGTTCCAAATAGCTATGCAATATAGAGTAGCAGTATCTGTGTGTAATAGTACAAAATGTATCCCAAAAAAATAAATCTATAAAAATAATATGGTAACATTATCTCCACAATTCATGGGTCAAATCTCTGGATACAATACAACTCACATCTAATTAGTCACTTCACAGATCTATTGAAAGTCAAACTATATTCGGAGAGAGTTAATAAGTCTATCATAGATCTTCCCGGGTACAAGAAGGAAGCATTTTGTTACCATTTGGTTCACAGATCAAGACAGAAAGATTAATGAATAGAGGGAAAAAGAGGAACAGTAAAGACATGTATATATATTTATGTATTTTATAAGTATTATATATAAAATATATAAATATAGAAATTGGATTTCTATTTTTACATTTGTCACTTCTCACTTTTTCTGTGAATAAAATCAACATGTAGGGATTTGTCAGCTAACCATCAATCATCCCTTTCCCATCAATCTTCCCCATCAATCATCCTTTTCCCATCAATCATCCCTTTCCCATCAATCATCCTTTTCCCATCAATCATCCCTTTCCCATCAATCATCCTTTTCCCATCAATCATCCCTTTCCCATCAATCATCCCTTTCCCATCAATCATCCTTTTCCCATCAATCATCTATATTTTTCTGGCACCATAAATGGAGCCCTTAATTCCAAAGCATCTGATCATATTCGGGCATTGACTTGCCATTTGCTCAGTTTTACGTCGTCATTGCTTTTCGGAGATTTGCAATTTATCTGAACAGCCGATCGGCCCAAATTCTGCCAAATATCAATTCAGATTAAAAAAATTACGAGATTGCAATTCTACAAATTCACTGTTTTATGTTCTGTGTTCTTGTTTATCCTCGAAGACCTTGTGGGTTTTTATTTTTTCTTAATACTTCTGCAGAAAACAAAATCCTTTCTCAGTTCTAACCTAGACCTCGTAATCCATAGACAATGACTGCGTCGAACATTCCTTCATAACATAAAGAAGTGAGATTGATGGATTTATTGTTTAATTTTAGTGTACCCTGAAGGTGGTAATATGACATAAATATTTATTTATAGGTAAATTTTTTTGTTACATTTGACTGAATATCCATTCTCTGAACATCTGATAACTAGTACCTGGAGAACAAGGATATGCCTCTTGTTATAACAGATTCAAACTGGAAGAGAAGGGGGAATTCAAATACCTGGATTATACACACAAAACTTGCTTTCATTGTATTCATTGGCATCTCACCAGAAGCACCTAATAGACACTTTCATTATCTGATAGTTAACACAAACAAATCTTTCTAGACTAATTTTCCATGAATATTTATTTTACATTTCTGTTACTCTTGCTGTTAGTGACAAACAATGAGATTTCGTACTTTGTACTTTGTACTTTGTACACTGGTAATTGTCATACTCCCAGAGAAAGTCTAGGGTCGTCGGACTCTCCAAAAGTTCTCAATAAAGGAATGTGCTCTTGTTCTCAATGGATCAGTATCAGATCACATGTTATTCTTCCCAGTCCTATTTGGGTGGGATTTAGGCTGAACAGGATGGTAAACAAAACAGAATGTAAGCCTCACAGGTCAATACTCCCATAATATGATCTCTGAAGCTAGTCCTGGAGATCCAATATATATTTATCCTAATTGAATGAACCCATTCTGCATTACTCTGCAATAATATGAAATTTAATCTAACTCGCTAATATTAATAATCTTGTGTCCCTTTTCATCTGAACATATAACTTTGACCAATAATCTCCATCTCTCATATGACAATTTTGACAATCAATAATGCCTTAGAATATGATCTTGATCTTGGTTTCTATATAATGTTACCTTCTTCTGAATAAATGCTGCTTTCTTAACTCAGAAGTTGAATGTGGTTATTGTGATTTATTGTCCGTGAAGCTGTTTGTCCATACTTATCTGAATTCTATACATAATTCAGGTTTAGTTCCAGACAAAGTAATAATGTGTTCTATCCATTATACAAACTGATGATAGGGAGGTATTCTAAAGCGGATCTTTGAGATGTGCCCCATGATTACTTTGCTGAATGTTACAGCTGAGTATTGGCCTGATACATGTGGATAAAAAGAAATCTGTTCACACAGGACTGATACATGCCTCCCAATCACCACCTTCCTCTAAATAGGACTATATTCACCCCCATTTGCCTCTCCAGTCAGTGCCCCCCAGTCCAGAACCCTTCCCAGCGGCTCCAGAGTCATCATAGACTGAAGGAAAGGGAATTCTTAACAGCAACACTTGGGTCCCCTGTGAATAGGGGACAACGAAATATACTTTCAGCTACACTGGAGCTAGTTGTTGTCTCCCGGGAAGCTTGTCCACTGATATAACCAATAGGTGTAGTATTTACGGTATTGCTATGCTGTATTACTAGAACAAAGTTCAGAGTAGGCATCATGCTATATGAGATATAAAGAAATATATCAAGGGGACTCAATAACAAAGGTGATTATAGCAGCTTGAAAAAGACACACACAAAGAAAAAAAACACACAGATTGTTTGATTTTTATATTATCCTATTTCTCACAGTAAAAGTGGAGTAGAGCGGCAGTCTGACAGTTTTCGAGTGACTGTGAAATGACTGTTTTAGATAACAAATAGCCAACAAATTACCTGTTTTTTCCTGTTACATTTTCACTGTTAGCCAAATAGCCAATACCCTCCGAAAAGCCTTTTCCAATGAACCAGTCAGAAGCCGGAGTAGTGGACGTACAGGATGATGTCTTTATTTACAATGGAGGAGAAGCAGTCAAAACTGTATCTGATATCTAATGAAAATGGGCACAATACAAAATAAAAAGAGAGGGGCAGATATCAACACGCTATACATTAAGTTATATAATTTGCAAAGAGAAAATAAACAAAATCCCGCAATTAATAGATCTAGGGACATTCTTAATCTTCAGAAACTGATTAACCCCTTAAGGACACATGACATGATTCCCTTTTATTCTAGATGTTTGGTCCTTAAGGGGTTAAAGAAGAAGGAATCAAAAAATTTAACTGGAAACTAGAAAATCTAAAGCAGACCTGGTATCATAAAAATAACAAAGCGGACAAAAACAAACAAGGCCAATAACCGCATATTTAAAATTATAGATGATAATGGCCAAATATATATGTCACCCAAAAATATTGGTTCAGCTTTTAATGCATTTTATAAACAACTTTATAATTTACCCTTTAAGATAACTGCAGATAAAATTAAAAATATACATAGATAAAATAAAGATTCCTAAAATTACTAGGGAACGAAGTATAGAATTAAATAACCCGATCAGAGAGGACAAAGTGATTTGGGCCATAGAAAATTTAAAGAAACAAAAATCGCCAGGACCGGATGGTTTCATTGGACTTTTCTATAAGGCCATGAAAGAGAATATTAGTGGCTATCTGACAATGGCATTCCACGAAATGGGTAACAGGGGAGATACACCAGAAGAATTCGCAAGGGCTAACATTATACCTATAGTTAAGCCAAAGATAAATCCAGATAAAGTGGAGAACTATAGACCTATTTCACTTATCAATCCCGATGCAAAACTGATGGCGTCAGTTCTGACTTGGAGGCTGAAACAGATCCTCCCATAGTTAATACACTGCGTTCAAATAAGATCCATGTCAGGCAGATTGTCCTATAATAATACAAGGAGGATTATTAATATGCTAGATGAGGCAAATACAGATCTACAAACCCTTATAGTAATATCGATGGATACAGAGAAAGTATTTGATCGGGTGGTTTGGGGGTTTCTCTTTCAGTCTCGGAGTAGTTTTGCAATGGATGGGTTTATGTTTGGTTCTATCAAATCATTTATGCATGCCCAACTGCTAGGACTGTGGCACAGAATATACAAGCAGATTGTATTCCAATTGGTAACGGTACAAGACAGGGGTCCCCCCTGTTGTATATACTAACAATAGAGCTATTAGCACTAACAATAAGAGATATCACTAAAATCAAAGGATTCTGTATTGGACAGGAAGAATACAAGATTAGTTTGTATGCAGATAGCATCTTAATAACCCTATAAGATCCTTTAGAATCTCTTAGAGCTCTTATGAACGAGTTCGATACATATAGTTCTGTCTTGAATTATAAACAACATTTAGAAAAAAACTATGATTTTACCAAAAATTTTTAGTAATGAGATTTCAGTAACTAGCCAAAATTAATTCAGGTGTAAATGGGTTTCAGAAGAATTTAACTATTTGGGACTGATTATCACTACAGATACCAAATTTCATGAACGCTTTAAAAGAGACAAACCATATGTACAAAAAATTTAAAAATCTACCGTTGTCATGGCTAAGTAGAATCAATGTTTTCAAGGCATATATATTACCAAAATGGACATACATTTTTAATCATATTCCCCTAAATGCATCTGGGATCTGGCTTAACCAAGCACAGACCTTTGCCTCTAAATTCATATGGGCGAATAAGAAGCCTCGATTGAGTTCTATGATCCTGGCATTAAAAATAAAAAAAGGAGGGATTGGCTTATCTTATATTAAACAATACTAAGATGCAAATTTGTTATACCATATCCAAATGATGCATAATGAAAAAAACAACCAATAGGCTTGGTACAAATTGGAATGTGAGATATCCGATAAAAAAAGTTATCCCATCTTTTTTGGAATAATAATACACAGGTACCTCCTCATACAAAATCTATACAGAATTTAATTATAAATAATCTAGTTAAAAGATGAAATAATTTAAAAACTAAGCTAAGTTTAAAGAAGAAAATTCTAAGATCATTAAATATAGAATTAATATCACATAATGTAAAAGATCTATCCTTGAAGAGTGGGACCGAGGTGGGAATCGATAAAATAGATCAATTACTGGAGGGGTAAAAGCATTTGTCAAACTTGCCCAGGAATTCAATATACAAAATAAAGAAATCTTTACCTATTTACAGGTAAAAAAAAAACTCAATCAATCACTTTGTAAGAGACCAAACAATCTAATACGGAAGATTGAAAATCTATTTAGTGAGCAAAAGGTCGATAATGCACTTTCAGTATGCAATAAGATATTAACACAAACACCAACTACAAACCGACAATAAATGCATGGAATGAAAGGGGGAAACATAGAATGTGACGGCAGATAAGAACCATTCGGCCCATCTAGTCTGCCCAACATTCTTAATACTTTCATTAGTCCCTGGCCTTATCTTATAGTTAGGATAGCCTTATGCCTATCCCACGCATGCCAGGATCGATGGCGTGAGGATGTAGTGTGCATCGTTCGGCATAAGGGGGCTCAAGTAATGTGCCACGAGAAAAAACAGCGTCTGGCGTTTCGATGATATTGAAGGATACCTGACCGAATGATAAACCGAGAAACGGAGCTGCAACATAATATACAGCCGGCTAGACCACAATCTCCAGGTACTAAGAAAGATCAAAATAGAGACTTGGTTCCGGTATTTTGAGCAAAAGGTAAGCTGAGGGTCACGAGTAGAGGGAAGGAGAACAGAGCTGAACAAAGCTGGGAGTAACAGAGGGAGAATGATACGGAAGGACACTGACAATAAGAAAAATGGAGCTGGCTGTAATACAGAAGTCCTGGAAAGAGGTTGAAGCATACACCAAAAAAATCACACAGGCATGTATAGCAGTCATTTAAAAATAATCTGATAAATCTGTTGCTTGCTGATCCATTTATTGGTTTTTACATATGTGTTGGACTGATACTAGATAGGGAAATGTGGGAAAAAAGAAAAGGGAAAAATAAAAAAAAGAGATCTAAAAAAATTTTATATAGAAGGAAGAAAAAGGAGGGACAAAATATAGTTATTTTTAAAATGGGTTAAAATATAAGAAAAAAAAGAAAAAAAGGAAAAAAAGGCAGCCTCAAGCAAAAGCTAATTGAGAGAAAATAAAGTTCCTACAATTTAATACTTAAAAAAAAAAAAAAGGGGTGGGGGGGATATTATAAGAAACAACTATAGTGGTACTATCGTACTATTAAGCGCTCCAGCTTCCGCTCCCGATATACTGAAAGGATTGCATGATAAGCAAGTAAAAATAAATAAATAAAAAAGCAAGCTAGGTAAAATCAAATATAACTATTATTAAGAGAAAAAAAAGGGTGCAATTTAACTCTGCAAATATGGAAGAAAATCAGAAAGTCAGAAGGAAAGAGTAAAATAAGAAAAAGTAAAGAAGGAAGAAGAGAAGAGTAAGGAAGGAAGGAGGAAGAAAATCAACAAAAAAATAAATAAAAAAAATAAATTACTTTTACACCTCAAAATTGTTTTTAAAAAAGGAGAAATTACTTTTGTACCTCAAAAAAAAAAAAAAAAAAAGGAGGAGTTAAGACGACGTAACAGACATACTAGCCCAAGAGCTTGACGGAACGAAAGCGTATCAGAATGAAAGAAGAATATGCAAGAAACAAAGTGAGAACATATATATATATATATATATATATCACCCCTAGATACAGTATATAAACAAAGACAGAAATCAGATAAAGCATCTCAAATTATAAAGTAAACAAGACATCGGGATATGGCCCTACTACTTAAGATGGCAAACAAGAAGGAATCAAAATCCAGGCAAAGAAAAGAGAAAAATACCACCCCAGAAGCAGAAACGGAACAAAGATTATCTGGGTTTTTCACACCGGTGACACGAAAAACCATGGATGGATCTTTAAAGACTCCACAGACAACAGCTTTAGATAAGTCCATATCTTCTAAACACAAAGAAGCGGAGGCTTAACATGAAGTCTCAATAGATTTGGATACTTCAACGGTAACATCTGAGATTCTAAGAACATGTTTAAATGAACAGTTAGAATCAATAAAGATGGAAATACAAACAAACATTAAAAATCTAAGAGAGGATCTCAACATATTAGGAAATAAAGTAAAGGAGATAGAAGAAAAAGTGGAAACTACCCATTTCCGATAATGTGAAACAAAGAACAAGCCGATAAGAAGACAATGGAAATAAAAGCAAAAATCGCAGATTTGGAAGATAGGATGCAATAACCTTAGTATTTGGGGTTTCCCTGAATCCGTTACCCCAGAACAGTTGGAAAAATACCTTTTGGATCTGTTTGAAATATTGGAAGTTAGTAAAACAGATAATGAGGTGGTGATGGAAAGATTCCATTGAATCCCAAAACCAAACTCGGTACCTCAATCATCTCCACGAGACATCACAATATGTTTCTCCTCATATAGACTAAAAACACAGGTGTCAAGAGCATTCATAGATAAGAAGACGATCCCCGAAAATTACCAAAAATGTATAATATTCCAAGATCTCTCATTCAATACAAGAATGGCACGACAGAAGTTCAGAGCTGGCACAAATAAATTGAGAGAACAAGCGATAAAATACAAATGGGGTTTTCCGGCAAATGTGTTATTAACTTATGAGGGTCAGAGACTCATTTTCAAAAATCCAATTCTGTTAGATGAATGGCTTACTAAAGAATAAGGATCAGGCTCACAGAAATAGATATTTTGTTAAAATGGTTGGCTTTCAATTATAGTTCTAGCGGTGATTTTTTTTCTCTTCTCCATAATAATTTGTAGAAAGAGTATCAATTTAACAATAATGCTATATAAGAATAATTGAATTAAGTAAATATGCAAAAAAAAGAAAGAAGGAGGGGAAATAAAGTAAAACTATTCATGAGATAACAGATATTTCAATGTCCGCTATTTTTGCTAATGGTATATAATAAGCACAAGTAAAGTTAAGGGGAAGGAAAAGAAGGGAAAGGAAAAATGATAGAAAATAAGAGTAGAAAAGGATAATGTTCAGAAATAGAAAAGGAATAAAGGAGCACAAATTAACACACTGCAAAATAAACATAATGGTATGATGCACTGCACAAGACACAGAAGTAAATGAGAATTTAAAGTAATTATAAAAAAGAACAACACGGAAGGTGAATGTAAAAATAAAATAAAAGGTTATAAAAAATAGGATAGATATGGTATGGACTGATTTTTCACTGATACAGAAAATTAAAAAGACTTTTATTAAAGAAACCATATGGTCTGACCACAATGCAGTATTTTGGTCGATTAAGGATGGGAAGGAATATAATATAAACAGACAATGGATATTAAATGAGAAACTCCTAACAAAAGAAGAAAATCTAGAATATTTAAAGAAGATTACAGAATTATATTTCAATGAAAAAAAAAATTAAGTTAAATCCAAAGCAGTTCTATGGTGCACTTATAAAAGTGAGTGCAGAGGGTATTTGCTAAAAGTTTGAGCAACAGCAAATAAACAAAGAGGGTACGATATTAATTTATTATATATTAAACTTTACAACTTAAGAAATACAATATGTTAAATACTGTACCTAATAGATCTAATGATATAATTAATCTCCAAAAAAAAAAAAAGATTTAGTTGGAAATTAGAAAAGTTAAAACAGACTTGGTACCATAAAAATAATAAAGCAGATAAAATTCTATCAAACAAACTAAAAAAAAAAACAGGCAAATAATCGTATCCACACAATTGTTGATATCCATATATCACCAAAAGACATAGGTACAGTTTTTAATAAGTATTATAGTCAACTATATTACAGCTCTGTCAATATAAGATCAGAAAAAATAAAAAAATACCTGGATGAAATTCAGATTCCCGTTAGTAAGCCCTGCGTAAAATGTTTGTATGTAATGTTACATGTGTGGCGAAACCGGCCTCGCCACGTGTACTTGGAGGGGGCTGCTTGCCCGCCTCTTGCCTTTGGACTATGGACCAGACTTTATGAGAATGTGTTAACCCAGATAGCTATGCCATGGAGCCCATTTGTGTAGTTAAAGACTTCGGCTCCATAGCAATTGAACTGTGTGAATAGGATCTGAACGCTCTTCAGTAGTTTTGTGCGCTTAGATCCCAGCTATCTGGGGATATGTGAAATGTCTGTGTGTTATGTGAAAAGGTTACTTTATGTATTTTAAAGTGTTTTGTGTCTTTTTGCAACCATGTGCTTAATGGAGTCTTGTGTCTGTCCTGGGAGATAATTGAATTACTCTCCAGGATAGAAGACTCTGAAACTGGTTTGGGCCAGAAAGCCATGCTTCATTTAGTCACAAAGGACTTTCCCTTAACTTTTGAACCCCTGGTCTGATTCGTGCCATTTTTTAATATGTTGTTGCCCTGAATGGACTGATTATGAAAATGTATGTTTTATGTTTGTGACATGTATATTTTAGAAGTTATAAATATTGTGTAAAAACTGTATTCCTCTGCCGGTGATAATGAGATTACCCATTGTGTTCAGTAATCATATCACCTGCAGAGGGGAGGATTTTGTGTGGGAGTGTCTGGGTGTATTGTACGGATTGATTGGTTGTTTTGTAATGCCCTGTGGGCTGTACTATGTTTTGTGGATTGTAATAAAAACCAGGCTGGGTGTGCCAGCACTTGAGTTCCTGTTTTAACCCTCAAAGTGAAGTGTCGTCTCATTATTGGGGGAAGGATTTATTGTATGCTGTTCCAGTTTGACTGCTAGGAGAGTAAACCTATTCGTATGGTTCCTATTCAACTGTCTACAGCATTCATATGCTTGAGAGGATTCATATGCTTCTCCGGTTCGGTGGTTGTGGTGTCTGCTGCAGTGCTTGGAGTCCTCAGGAAGCGCTAGGAGCATCTTTTAACGGAGGTACCCAGTCGGGGTGCCAGGCGATCCGTTACATTGGTGGCAAGCGGTGGGATGGCGTCCTAGTGCGAGGTAAAGCAGCTCAGAGACACAGTTCGTTTGGAGTTACAAATTGAGGGCAACGCTAGCACACGTGCAGCGCCCCTGGGAGCAGAGGTATCCAGCGACTTGGAGCAGACAAGTATGGAATGCTCTGGCGATGATTGGATGGCCGAGGTGAGGCAGCGAGTGGCCCAGTATGGGGATGATTTACCCATGGAGGTACGCCGGGTGATCTGGAACCAGGTCACGGCCGAGCGAAACACAAGGCTGGCCCGAGAATTCCGGCTGGCGAAAGAGAGAGAGTATGCTCAGCGGAAGGAGTGTTACAGCAGCCGAGTAGAGGCTGCATCCGAGGAGGCTAGCCGTCTCCCCCTGAGGCGGCCGCAGGAACCCGAAGTAGGGGTCCTCATAGACTGGTCCTGTGAGGAACCACAACAGGCAGGTGGAGATGGGACCGGCCCAGATCCCCAGCAGCAGCCAGAGTTGCCAGGTGCGGAAGCAGGTGGTCCTTACTCGCAAATGTTGAGGGACCTCACAGACTGGTCCTGGGAAGACCCACAGATGGCAGGTGGAGATGGGACGGCGGTCTCTCTACCGGCCCTACAGGGATGCTGGGCGGTCGGCCCAGATCTCCAGCGGCAGTGTGAGTCCCAGGGAGCCGAAGGGGTCGTCCTTCCTCCCCAGCGGCAGTGTGTATCCCAGGGAGCAGAAGGTGGCGTCTTTCCTCCCCAGCGGCAGTGTGTACCCCAGGGAGCTGAAGGTGCCGTCCTTCCTCCCCAGCGGCAGTGTGTACCCCAGGGAGCTGAAGGTGCCGTCCTTCCTCCCCAGCGGCAGTGTGTACCCCAGGAAGCAGAGACCGTCTGTCTCGCACCCCAGCCGCAGGACAAAATATTGAAAGGGGAGACAGTTGGTCCCCCTCTCCACCAGCAAAGAGAGTGTCAGGGAGAGGAGCAGGTTACCCCCTCTCCCCAGCGGCAGTCTACAGTTCAGAGAGAGGAGCTTGTTACACCCTCTCTCCAGCGGCAGCCTAACCCACCAAGGGGAGATGTTAAGCCCCACAACTATGCAGATGGGACTGTAGTCTCTGCACTTGCAGCACCAGGGGTAGGGACGGTCGGTCCTGTCCCCCAGCCACAGAGCAGTGTATCCAGAGGGGAGACAGTCAGTCTCCCCCTCCCACAACCAGGCTCCAACCATGCTACTTCAGTGGTAGCGCTGGCACCCGGGCAGAGTACCGCTGGTCTCTGCCCACTCAGCAACCCACCAAGGCAGTCTACCAGCCCCCCGCACAGCCGTGGTGAGGCACCTGGACATGGACAAGTTGCTATTTTATCCAGGTGTAGTAACCAGTTATTGTGGGTGGGCTGTATTGCTGTTTGTGCTTCGTGGGTGGGTTGCTGGACTAACCAGGGCACTGACCGGCAGGAGGTCAGATACCCTGTTAGTCTGGATGGTAAAGGGGAGAAATGTGGCGAAACCGGCCTCGCCACGTGTCCTTGGAGGGGGCTGCTTGCCCGCCTCTTGCCTTTGGACTATGGACCAGACTTTATGTGAATGTGTTAACCCAGATAGCTATGCCATGGAGCCCATTTGTGTAGTTAAAGACTTCGGCTCCATAGCAATTGAACTGTGTGAATAGGATCTGAGCGCTCTTCAGTAGTTTTGTGCGCTCAGATCCCAGCTATCTGGGGATATGTGAAATGTCTGTGTGTTATGTGAAAAGGTTACTTTATGTATTTTAAAGTGTTTTGTGTCTTTTTGCAACCATGTGCTTAATGGAGTCTTGTGTCTGTCCTGGGAGATAATTGAATTACTCTCCAGGATAGAAGACTCTGAAACTGGTTTGGGCCAGAAAGCCATGCTTCATTTAGTCACAAAGGACTTTCCCTTAACTTTTGAACCCCTGGTCTGATTCGTGCCATTTTTTAATATGTTGTTGCCCTGAATGGACTGATTATGAAAATGTATGTTTTATGTTTGTGACATGTATATTTTAGAAGTTATAAATATTGTGTAAAAACTGTATTCCTCTGCCGGTGATAATGAGATTACCCATTGTGTTCAGTAATCATATCACCTGCAGAGGGGAGGATTTTGTGTGGGAGTGTCTGGGTGTATTGTATGGATTGATTGGTTGTTTTGTAACACCCTGTGGGCTGTACTATGTTTTGTGGATTGTAATAAAAACCAGGCTGGGTGTGCCAGCACTTGAGTTCCTGTTTTAACCCTCAAAGTGAAGTGTCGTCTCATTATTGGGGGAAGGATTTATTGTATGCTGTTCCAGTTTGACTGCTAGGAGAGTAAACCTATTCGTATGGTTCCTATTCAACTGTCTACAGCATTCTTATGCTTGAGAGAAGGTATACGCTTCTCTGGTTCGGTGATTGTGGTGTCTGCTGCAGTGCTTGGAGTCCTCAGGAAGCACTAGGAGCATCTTTCAACGGAGGTACCCAGTCGGGGTGCCAGGCGATCCGTTACAACATGTATGTAGTAAAATGTAAAGTATCTATTATAAAATATATTTTGATACTTTTTCAATAAAAAAAAAAATTGTATGGAATGAAGATTTAAAAACTACTATATCCATTGAAAAGTGGCTCAATGCCTTGAATACTGCTAATAAATTTATTCAAAGTATACATCTGCCCTGTACAGTGAAAACCGGGATTCATCCGTGAAGAGAACACGTCTCCAAAGTGTCAGATGCCATCGAATGTGAGCATTTGCCCACTCAAGTTGGTTACGACGACGAACTGCAGTCAGGTCCAGACCTCGATGAGGAAGACGAGCATGCAGATAAGCTTCCCTGAGACAGTTTCTGACAGTTTGTGCAGAAATTCTTTGGTTATGCAAACCGATTGTTGCAACAGGTGTCTGGGTGGCTGGTCTCAGATGATCTTGGAGGTGAAGATGCTGGATGTGGAGGTCCTGGGCTGGTGTGGTTACACGTGGTCTGCGGTTGTGAGGATGTACTGCCAAATGCTCTGAAATGTCTTTGAAGATGGCTTATGGTAGAGAAATGGACATTTAATTCACAGGCAACAGCTCTGGTGGACATTCCTGCAGTCAGCATGCCAATTGCACGCTCCCTCAAAACTTGCAACATATGTGGCATTGTACTGTGTGATAAAACTGTACATTTTAGAGTGGTCTTTTATTGTGGCCAGCCTAAGGCCCACCTCTGCAATAATCATGCTCTCTAATCAGCATCTTGATATGCCACACCTGTGAGGTGGATGGATTATCTTGGCAAAGGAGAAGTGCTCACTAACACAGATTTAGACAGATTTGTGAACAATATTTGAAAATAGGCCTTTTGTGTACATAGAAAAAGTCTTAGATCTTTGAGTTCCCATGTTTCCCTGCTGCCTTTCCCTCCCATCATTCACTTTCCTGAGTTGTAGTCTCTGCAGACTGCGAGCTAGTGTCTGAACTCTCTGTGCTGTGTAGTTGCTCCCCCGCAGATCAGTGAGTAGAGAGAGGCAGGGAGGGATATGCTGTAATTTCCTATCCCTGCCTCTCTCCACACACAATGATCCCTACTGGCTGGTGCTGGTATTGCAGAGTAATCTCCGTTTATACTGAAAAATATATCTGCATTTGTATTGCCGGTATTACTGCAATACCAGCATGGCCAGACAGCCTCAAATACCAGCTGTGCCAGTAAAATACCAGTCAGGCGGCAAACCTAAGAGTAGTGTGTGAAAATAAATGGGCCTATTCCATGGGCCTGGGCCTGGGCCTGGAGCTGCAGCTCCATCAGCCCCTATATTAATCCGGCCCTGGTTGTATTAATTATGTAAATGTGATGATTGATGTATTAAATGTATTCTCTTTTTTAATAAAAAGGATTTAAGGAAAAACATTAAAAAAAAAAAACAGTATCTGAGAGCATTCACAATATGCTGACTATACTATATATATGATATCAGTGAAACAGATTAAAAAAACAAAACAAAACAAAAAATCCAGAAAGGAATTTATCTTGGCAGGCCTTACACTGTTCTTTATATTCTCCTCTATCTGGTAGGAGGGTAACTTCTGACATTGGGAGTAGGACAACACGCCCGCTGGCCTTGAAAACCTTAATTACAAACTCTGAAAGTTCAATTACAAAATAATTATAGTGTTGAGCAATTAAACTGCTGAGTGTACACTTTTTCCTAATAACCCTTCTATAACCAGACAGCAAGCTTAGCAATATATCAGTTGGATTATACTGGTTTACATTTTAGCGTTACATATGGGTATACAGTGGGTGTACAGTGGGTATACAGTGGGTATACAGTGCTGTATCTTTAACGAGGCTAACAAGACATTTGCCTTGGGCAGCACTCTAGGGGGGGCAACACAAAACAGCTGTGTGTATGTTAGTGAATGTGTGTGTGTGTATGTGTGTGTATGTCAGTGAATGTGTATGTATGTCTGTGAATGTGTGTGTATGTGTGTGTATGTCAGTGAATGTGTGTGTGTATGTGTGTGTATGTCTGTGAATGTGTGTGTATGTGTATGTATTTCAGTGAATGTGTGTGTGTATGTCAGTGAATGTGTGTGTGTATGTGTGTGTATGTCAGTTAATGTGTGTGTATGTGTATGTATGTCAGTGAATGTGTGTGTGTATGTCTGTGAATGTGTGTGCGTCTGTTAGTAAATTAATGTCACTGTATGTGTATCTGAGAGTGTGTGCCTGGCAGTGTGTGAGTGTGTCAGTGGGTGTCTGTCAGTCAAACTGCATGTTGGTCTTAAACAGGAAGAGGTGCTGTCTTGATAGGAAGGGGCGGAGAAAATTTAGATTTGGGGGGTGCCTGAGTTTTGTCATGCCTAGGGCAGCACAAATTCAAAATACACCAATGTGACTATATATATATATTATTGAGGTTTTTCACATGATTTGCCCCATTACTGTGATACAATGTTTGATAACTTAGGGTAACTTAAGCCATGATCTTATCTTCAATACAATGAATGACCGATCTTATTGCGGTCAGACGGCCTTCGTGGTCCTTCTTTAACTCCGCCGTTTCACTTCTATAGCATTTCACATTTTCCCACTCTACCACATCTAAAGTAAAACCATTTTGGGAAATTAATATTAAACATAACTTTTATTGTTTTAAAATATTATATTCTCCATGTTCTTGATTCTTTGTTACGTTTGTATTTAAATGTATGTGAATTAGTTCTGCCTTTTAACTAAACATTTATTTATGAAATTTTACCAAACCACAGAGACTAAATTAATTTAAATACGCTTTAAATATGATTTCAAATTAAACCTAAAACAATTTCACTTTCCTTGTTATTTATGAGTCCTTATTTGCTCCACCCTGATATTCCTCCCTTTGCCATGCTGATTTAAAATTCCAGGGACATTTTAACAAACACGCTGTAAGCACAGGCGGTAGATGCACAGTTCCACAATGCAGTTCTCAGAAGATATAAGTCTTCTTCTGGCTCTTTGTATTTCTTCTCTCTTCCTATTTTTGGTGTTCAAAAAGTCTATTTGGAAGAACAGACATTTTCCACCAGGACCTACACCTCTTCCAATCCTGGGAAATATTCTTCAACTGAAGGGAGATTATGTGAAGACATTGATCAAGGTAGGTCTTCAATGAGTTACTTATTGATGAAATGCGCAAGCTAGATTAAGGTCATGATTAGTATGGGATATTGTTGGCAATAGAGTCTTTAAAAGGGGTGCAGTGTGTGTGTGTGAGGGGTCCAGTGTGTGTGTGTGTGAGGGGCCCAGTGTCTGAAGGATGCAGGGTGTGTGTGAGGGGCCAGGGCGTGTGTAATGAGTGCAAGGTGTGTGTGTGTGTGATGCAGTGTGTTAGAGGTGCAGTGTGTGAGGGATGCAGGGCGTGTGTAAGGGGTGCAGGGCGTGTGTAAGGAGTGTAAGGTGTGTGTGTGAGTGATGCAGTGTGTTAGGGGTGCAGAGTGTTATTGCGAGGGGTGCAATGTGGGAGGGTTGCAGTTTGTGATTGTGAAGGGTGCAGTGTATGTGATTGTGAGGAGTGCAGTGTTTGAGGGGTGCAGTGTGAAAGGTGTAGTGTGTGATTGTTAGGGGTGCAGTGTGTGTGTGATTGTGAGGGGTGCAGTGTGTGAGGGATGCAATATGTTATTGTGAGGGATGCAATGTACGGGGGTTGCAGTTTGTGATTGTGAAGGGTGCAGTGTGTGTGGTTGTGTGGAGTGCAGTGTGTGAGGGGTGCAGTGTGTGATTGTGTGGGGTGCAGTGTTTGTGTGTGAGGGGTGCCGTGTGTGTGCTTGTGAGGGGTGCAGTGTGTGATTGTGAAGGTTGCAGTGTGATTATGAGGGGTGCAGTGTGTACGGGATGCAGTGTGTGGTTGTGAGGGGTGCATTGTGTGATTGTGGGGGGTGCAGTGCTTGAAGTGTGAGACTTTGTAGGCTAGTATTGGGGCTGAGTGTTGCGGGGTCTGAGAGGGGAGCAGCTTTTTGAATTTTATTATTATAGATATATTTTTAAAATATATTTTTTAAGTGTTTCGCCCCGTCCCTGTTTCTTACCTGCATCCAGGGAAGGGGGCAGCATATTTCCTGGTGGTCCGGTGGCATTGTATTCCCATTGTGGTCTGGTGGCGCCCTAGGGGCTCTCAACCTTCACCTCTGTGGCTCTGCAGGGTGAAGGCACTTCCTGCAAGTCCTGGCATTATGTGGAATCAAGCGTTGCCGTGATAACCACGGCGACGCTCTGAAACCCAGGATTCAGTCAGCCGTGGAGGTGAAGGTAGAGAGCCTCCTGCCCCCCTTCTTGCTACAAAACTCTGTAAAGAGGGTGTATGTAAAATGATGTATGTAAGGGGCCTGAGCTTGCTGGGCCCCTTACAAGTAAAAGTTTAGCAACATATTTTTATGAGGGGGAGGGGCAATTGCCCTGTTGCTGCCCCCCCTGTATCTGCAACTGCTATATAATACAAGTAACATTTTCAAGCACACTAAAAACTATAATATATTCATTTAACTACTTATTTTGTTGCCCTTACTATACCAGCATTATGCAAACATACACACGTCTAGCCAGTCAGCAGAGGGCGCTGCAGAGTTATTGAAGTAACAATGTATAGTCTATACATTGATTGCTGCTGTCACACACCTCTTTCAGGTGCTCCTGGGACCAAGTCCATAGTCTGTAGGCAAGAGGCTGGCCTTCAAGCCTCTCCAAAAGGTCCTGGCATAGGAGCTTCTGTCACAGTATTATTTTATAAAATGTTTACATATAAGTAAACACTTTATTTCAGGGAATCTCCTGGCTTACCTTTGACACTCCAGCTCCAGTTGCTGTGGACTACATCTCCACTGATGCTTTGCTGGTATTATAGTTGTAAGATGTGACGAAGTGCCCTTCGCCACTTGTGCCTGGAGAGGACTGCTTGCCCGCCTCTTGCCCTGTGACTATGGCCCCTGGGATGTATTGCCCTTTAAAGACATGATTTGGGCATAATGGATTTGTGTTGTGCTGCTGCTGGCCCTTTAAGAACCATCTGGGGACATACTGTGGAGTTACTGGGTGGCCACCATTTCCTGTATCAGAAGCACATGGTGAGAACAATGGATGGCGGCCATTTTAACTCACAGACACTGTTTGGACTTTTCAACACGGTGCCATCTTGCCAGTATTTGGTGCACAGAGACATCGTGCAGTGGTTTTGGACTATACAGCAGGGGACACATTATAAAGTGATTGTTTTTCATTTAACCTGTATATGTTCTGCAGAATCTGCATTAAACTGTATTTTCCAAAGTACTGAACGGATCTGGGTGAATTTTGGATATGTGGTTCACCCAGATCCCCCGGTTCCAAGGATATACTTTTATGGGGTTATTGCATGTTTTGGGGTCCCTGTGTGTTTTATGAAACTGTATTATTTCTGGCCAGCAGATAATTGAGCTTTGTGTATTGTAGAAACTCAATTATCTAGCCTGGCCCAGAGGAGGAGTTTTGTGTTGCATAAATTGTGAGTTCTGTGTGCCAGTAAATCAGTCTTGTTCCAGCATTAAGCCTTGGCTCATGTTTGGGGGAAGGGATACCTACACTCTGGGGATTGCTATAATCACTTACTCCCCAGAGGAAGCTCTTGCAATAGCTTGATTTGTTCCTGTTCCTGCTCTCTGGGGAAAGAGAGGTTCACCCACTGGAAGCTGGATCCTGGCCTTGGGTCCAGGGTGGGTGGAAACAGCAGAGACCCCGGCGCAGTTGCATCGCTGGAAGTGGGGTCTGCAGTGCTGATGGTGTCGGTTGGAGTGCTTGGAGTCCTCAGCGAGCACTAGGAGCATCGATTGGCGGAGGTACTCAGTCGGAGTGCCAGCGTTCCGTCACATAAGAGAATTATGGGAGATGTAGTCCATAACATCTGGAGTACCTGAGGTTGCCTACCCCTGCTCTATGGGAAGTTTTGTTGAGAAGTGCCATGTATCTGCTAATCCATGTAAATGGATAAAACAACATAGAAACATAGAAACATAGAATGTGACGGCAGATAAGAACCATTTGGCACATCTAGTCTGCCCAATTTTCTAAATACTTTCATTAGTCCCTGGCCTTATCTTATAGTTAGGATAGCCTTATGCCTATCCCACGCATGCTTAAACTCCTTTACTGTGTTACAAGCTCAGGATACATTTGCGAGAGGCTCGTCACTCGTCTGGATTTGTGAATATACACTAGATGTTGCTTACCAGCATGGGTTCTGGTTGGATAAGCAATGCTTCTAAAAGAGGGTAAGAATAAGAGAGAAACTGATAAAAAATATTTTTGTCAAGGCACACCCCCAATACGCAAGCAATAAAAATATATATCATGTGTTACAGAACCTTAGAGTGGCTGGGCTTAATGTAATGAGCAAGGAATATAGTCCTAACATAGAATAAGGGCAACCAGGCACATACCAAGGATAGAAGAAGTTAAAATAAACAAGTACACAAAGCCAAGATCAAGCATTCCAGAGGTAAGGCTAGTCAGAAACCAGAGCCAACTCAAACCAGAAAAACACACTGAATACCAAAACGCATTTTTGTCTGTAAAGTAGCATGCAAAGCTATTGGCAGAAAGGTTAGTTTGGTGGGCGGCTTGAACTGGGCGAAGGAGAGAGTTGAAGGTATCAAAGAGACACCTGGGATTGTGTGAACATTAACTAATGAGAGAGGAAAGGTATAATTGTTTAGCAAGGGTGAGGGCTGTGCTGTACGAATGCAAGATGACTTTAAAATGGAGATTGTCTGACAAGGACTTCCTCCAGCAGGGTTCAGCTGAACAGGAGCATCTCTGCAGGGAGCGGGTCGACTTAGTATTCCATGGTTGGAGGCACGTCTTTCTTGAGGGGCATGTTTTGAGTGGGGCGGCAGCATCCAGGGCAGAGGTGAGGGTAGCGTTATACGAGGAAATAGCAAGAGAGGGACATGAGAAGGTAGGGATGGATGAGAATGCAGAATGGACATCAGCTGACAGTTGCTGCAGTTCAATAGAATTCAGGTTCCTTCTGAGTTGAGGGGGGTTAGGATGAGGATGTTGGGTGAGGAGGCTGTCAAAAACAAATTATGAAAGGTGGTAACCTGAGAGAGCAAATGGAGTGTTACGGAGCTTAGAGACTATGCATACATCAGAAGGAATAAAATGAATACACACAGAGACATTTATACAATAATAAATAATAAACCATATAGAGGCTGTAATATAAGCAAACATTTGATAAGTATTAAGTCATAGACTCGATCATAGGATTCCAGTATATTTAATTCATTAATTAAGCTTGAGCGTTACTGCTCTAGAATTATTTCTAAATCCCATCTTGAAGCCCACAAACCTCCATTATGAAATAACTTTAGTTGCCCTCGACCTCCAGCATTTAGTTCTTAGTAAAACTATTTTAACCCTTCAATATTCCATGCAGTTCCGTGAGACATACGGGGATGTTTGTACCATTTACCTGGGGTCACGGCCAGTGATTTTGGTAACTGGCTACAAGGCAGTGAAAGAAGTCCTCGTGGACAAAGCTGATGACTTTTTGGCTCGTGGAGAGATGCCTGCCTTTGACTCTTACTACAAGAATTATGGTGAGTTAAAAAATGGCTGTAATTAGATTAATACATTTGTTTCTTTAAACTGAATTTCTCAATCCCCCCCAGCCTCAACCAGTTAGCCTTTCAGACAGGAAGAGGAAGAGATGACCTCTAGGCCTTCAGAGTCCCCAGTGATAGGTGCTTTTAGGTTTGCCCAGCAGCCTATGACTGATAGGGATTGTGTCTGTTCTTAACAGTGAGCTTGTCTGTAGTAAGCTTATGTCTGGTTGTCCGTGACATGGTCTATAGTGTGTTTGTGTGTATGTCAGTGAACTTGCGTAGGTCAGAGAGCTTCTGTGTGTGTGTGAGTGTGCCTGACTGTAGTGAGCTTATGCATGTTTGTGTCAGTGAGGTTGTCTGTAGTGATATTGTGTGAGTATGTGCCAGTGAACTTGTCTGTGTCAGTATGTTTGCCTGTTTTGTGCTTTTGTGTTTGTGTCAGTGAGCTTGTCTGTAGTGAGCTTGTGTATGAGTGAGCTTGTGTGGATCAGAGAGCTCCTATATATTTGTGTGAGTGAGCTAATATTTGT
The DNA here is from genome assembly GCA_933207985.1 of Pelobates cultripes. Classification (NCBI taxonomy): domain Eukaryota; kingdom Metazoa; phylum Chordata; class Amphibia; order Anura; family Pelobatidae; genus Pelobates; species Pelobates cultripes. The sequence goes on along the minus strand of OW240920.1, from coordinate 9,793,662 downwards.
GAGCTTGTGTGTATCAGAGAGCTTGTCTGTTGTGAGCTTGTTTGTTTGTGTCAGTCAACTTGTGTGTAGTGAACTTGTGTGCGTGTCAGTACGTTTGTCTGTTGTGAGCTAAGTTGTTTTTGTGTTTGTCAGTGATCTTGTCAGTAGGGAGCTTGTGTTGTTCAGAGAGCTTCATTGTGTGTAGTGAGTTTTGTTCTGTGTGTAAGTGAGATGGTCTGTAGTGAGCTTGTGTGTGTGTGTCAGTGAGCTTGTCTGTTGTGAGCTTTTCTTTGTCTGTGTCAGACAGACTTCAGGGTGGGTTTTACAGCACTGTAACACCATGATTCAGTGGAGCTAGGGGCTGTAGATAAGTATCGATATAACTGATCCCAAAGTACATTAATAAAAATACACACACTCTATGTGACACAATGAATTATTTATCATATAATGAAATTCTTTAATCATTATGTGTCTACGCATGAAAAAAAAATCAAAAAGTAAATGTTTTTCTTATATTTGTTTTTGATAACACTGTAAATATTATGTTAGTTAAGTGGTAACGATATGTAGGAGATATACTCAAGTGAGAGCCTTGGTACATGCGTTTGTGACCTTGATGTAGATACATGTAAATGTTACCTGATTTTTCTTGTATAAAGGGCCATCTAGGCACCATAACCACTTCATCTCATTCTCAACCGGCTGGAATATTTTTTTTTCAGGGCTGCTTTGTGTTCCCAGTCTGGCCCTAAGGTAATCAACACAGTAAAGGAGGAGACAATATTTAAAGGAAGAAAAACTACCACAACAAGAGGACATAGTCTTAAATTAGAGGGGCAAAGGTTTAAAAATAATATCAGGAAGTATTACTTTACTGAGAGGGTAGTGGATGCATGGAATAGCCTTCCAGCTGAAATTATTATTATGATATTTATGATATTATATAGTGCCATCAAATTCCGCAGTGCTTTACAATGGGCGGATGAACCGACATGTAGTTGTAACAAGACAAGTTGAACACACAGGAACAGAGGGGTTGAGGGCCCTGCTCAATGAGCTTACATGCTAGAGGTAGAGGGAGTGGGGTGAAAGGGAAGGAAATTACAGTAGTCAAGGTGAGAAAGGACAGTGGAATGGACCAACACCTTAGTCGCATCTGTCGTTAAGTAGGGGCGAATGCGCGCAATGTTTTTGAGATGGAAATGACAGAATTTGGCGATAGATTGAACATGAGGCTTGAAGGAGAGGTCGGAGTAAAAGAGAACATCTAGCCAGCGAGCCTGCGTGGTGGAGCTGATGGTAGCACCATTGACTTGGAGACAGACAGACACAGGAGTAACAACACTTGAGGGAGGAAAGACCAGAATTTCAGTTTTGGTCAGGTTTAGTTTAAGGAAGTGGGCAGCCATCCAGTTAGAAAGCAGAGAGGCAGTCAGATACATTAGTCAAGAGGGACGGGGAAAGATCAGGAGAGGACAGGTGGATTTGCGTGTCATCTGCATAGGTTCTTATCTGCTGGCACATTTTCTGTTTCTATGTTTCTAACAGCAATGGAAGTAATCTGGCAGCTAGCCAAAGATCCAGATCCATACAAATATTTTTTGTAAAATCTAGGCATTGCAAAACAATCTATGGCCTCATTTAAATATTTTTGGATAATGTTTTTTAAATAATTTAATATTTTGGATAAACTTTTAAAATGGTTTTATAGTTTGAAAAATATTGAAATATTGTGATATTTTTGGAAATTCTAAATTAAACAGAATTTGCAATAAAGGAAGTATAAACATTAGATGACTGTTTACAGGAAGTGTTTAGGAAGGCTGTGTAAGTCACATTAAGCTAAAGTTGTTTTGGTGATTATTGTGTCCCTTTAACCTATTGGAATTGTAAGAACTAAATTAGGCCAAAATCATTCAACAGAAACTTTCTCCAATTTGACTGTATTCAATCAGCTACCTTGGACTAGATATTGCAATTTCCTCACCAATTCACCTAGCCTACCTATACAGAGCAGGCATGCAACTTAATGAATAAACAACAAAATAACTAGTGCAATTTATAATTTGTTTTACTTTTATATCTGCTAGTAAAGTATTGTGTTTCAGTTTTTCACCACTTACTAGTTGAAAGTTTATCTCATGTGAAAACTGTTTTTTGTGTTATAAAGTTTTTACTCTTGTATTTTAGGAAATATACCTGGGGCCAATACATTATAAGAAAAATTCTGTGTCTTTTTATGTATTACCATAGGTTTATAGGGGATTAAACTTTGTAAATCATCATAGTTCCTCAGATCTGCTCAATGTTTTATAATTTCTGACTAAATGTATTTGCCAATAGAATGAGGGGCTTCCATCCATTTACTGCCGCCTATTATTGTTTTGTTTTTTTGGCACATTAGCCATACCCTCCAGTGGGGAACAGAACTAGGGTTGTCGGAGAAACCACATTCAGTCTCATACCGGTTGAGAATGAGATGAAGCGGTTTTGGTGCCTAGATTGCCTCTTTACACAAGAAAATCAGATAACATTTACAACAGAGGCATAACTAGAAACCACGGGGCCCTAGTGTGAAAATTGCCCTGGGCCCCCCATACGTCTACCCCAACCCATATGTTTCTGCCCCCCATATGTCCCCGCCCCCTCACACATCCCCCCACATAAGCAGACAAACAGATACACATGCAGACACTTACATAGACACACACACATAGGCACACATACATGTAGACACACACATACACACAGACACACACATACATACTAACACACAAACACATACAGACACACAGACAAACAAACACACACATACAGACACACATACACACAGACATACATACAAACACACACAAACATATACACAGAGACACAAACACACACACAGACAAATACATACAAACACACAAATACACACAGAGACCCATACATACAGACACACATACATACACACAGACACACATATATACAGACACACACGGACACATAAACACAGTGACACAGACACACACATACAGACATACAGACACACATACATACAGACACACATACACACACACACACACAGATACAGGCACACAGAGACACAGACACACACACACACATACAGACATACAGACACACATACATACAGAAACACGCATACACACACACAGAGACACATGCACCTTTTAGGTGCAGGAGGGAGACTTTCCCTGGTGTCCAGTGGCTCAGGCTGATGGGAGTCAGAGTTCCCACTCTGACCTCCTTCTTCTCTTCCTCCCGCACAGGCTCTGTAATTGAAGGGAGGAAGTGACCGAGACAGTCACTTCGTCCCTGCACTCTGATGTCATCAAAGGGGACCAGGTTGCGCTGTTAAAGCTTCACAGCGAAGACCGGGCCCCCTGGAAATTTATTTCCATCGGGTGGCCCTAACAGCATGGGTCACCCAATGGGCCCCTTAATGTTATACTGGCCCACGAAGTTATACTTCGTGTGCCAGGGCCGCAATACATGGTCGGTGGGCACCCGGTCGCACGTGTCCACAGGGTGGACATCAAGGTCACAAGTAGAGTATATCTCCTACATATCGTTCTCACTTAACTAACATATTACATACAGTGTTATCGAAAACAAATATAAGAAACATTTTTACTTTTTGATTTTTTTTTAATGTGTATACATTCAATGATTAGAAAATTGTATTAAATTATAAATAATAAGTCATGTCACTTCTGATGGAGCACACACCAGGTTGCAATTTTCAACTTTAACTGACCATATGAGGATGCATTCCACTGTTTTGATCATTTTTAGGTTTAATTTTTACCAGCGACATGAACCGTTGGCGACAGCTCAGACGTTTTTCTCTCTCTGCCTTACGAGATTTCGGAATGGGGAAGAAGAGCTTAGAGGAGAAAATTCAGGAAGAAGCAGCATGTTTGGTAAAGGAGCTACAGAAAATGGAAGGTTGGTGTATAATTTACAAAGTAAGAAACACTGCTATAGGGACAGAGGTAAAACATACTATATTATTAAGAGGGCTTCAATAATAATTCCAACAGAGATTTGAACAAAGTATTTTCACTTAATTAATAATAATAGCGAACACCGACCTCCCCTGGCTGTTAACCACAAATTAACAACTTGACACATTAGCTTGAGTATTTTCCCTGGGTGGCCTCCATTCGTATAACCGAACGTATGTGGTCCAGTGCATGGTGGCCATTTTGATTTTGTCTCCCGAACACAGACAGCAGTACATGGTCGCCGAATGCCTAGAACTATTTTTCAGCCACCCGAGTCCGCGAACCTGGGTGGAGTCCGTACTGTTGTCCGTTCAACTTCCCGACCACCTAGTCGAACGACGGGGGAGCATTCGTTTCAGAAAAGCCAAGGGGAGTGTTTGTCAGTGTTCACACAGGAACCCCCAAAAGCCGACTGGCCATCTTGCCCAATCCTCTGGAACTGTTTTGAGTTATCACCTCGTGGCCGGTCGGTCAAAACTTTACTCGAATAGCAATTTCATTCTACTGAACCGATCTGAGTGCTTTTTGGATATGTTGGGTGCTCAGATCAGAGTTGTTTGGGGATATGATTTTTGTGGGGTTTCTGTATTATTTTCATGTATTTTTGGGGTATTTTAAAATATGTGTGTCAGTTTCTGTATTTGAGAGATAATTGAGTTATCCCAATTTTAGCTCAATTATCTCTCAAACACAAAGGCTCTTGGGAAGAAACCCCTTTCTTCTTGATGTGTAGACCCCATGCTAGGGGCCAGTGCATAAAAGCCGTGTGTGGCAGAATAAAGTTCAGTTGTACTCCCAGAACTGTGTGTTGTCCAGTTACTGGGGAAGAGGTAGGCTATTTACTTGGCAGTATCTTGTTCCTGAGTTCTACTATTGGTGATCCAGTGGAGGAAAGTCCCGGTCAGGACTAGGGCTCTGCTACACAGCCTTTTTTAAAAAAAGACTCTCTTGTTTGATTCTTTATGTTCTGCCACATTTCCCTTATCTAATTGGTTCTTGATCCACCCGTGGTGAGCCAAATTCTCATGCTTGAGGGCAAAATAGCATTTCTTGAAATGTTCTCTTTCCAAGCTATTTTTCTGAGTCATCTTGTTTTGTTACTATTTATCACTGTATTAATTAAATGTCTTACTTAATGCTCTTTATTGTTCTTTGGAAATGTTTTAGAAGCCTTCTTTGACCCTGGTCAATGTCTAAGCAAGCCACCGTGTAACATTATATTCTCCATCATGTTTGGGAATCGACAGAAGTACGATGATGAAGAGCTTCTTAATGTAATAGAATACGTACATAAAAGTTTTTTGGTAGTTTCCTCACCATGGGGCCAGGTAAGAAAGACACGTAAACACATATACAAATAACACAATAAAACCAAAGTGTGTTTATTTTAATGTTAATGGATTCCTTCCAGTTATTTGAAATGTTCCCGGGGGTCATGAAGTTCATTCCTGGTCCTCACCAAACGATATCTGAATACCTAGAAAAACTCCAAATCTATGTAGAGAAGAGGGTTGAAATGAATGAGAAAACGCTGGATCCTGCCAATCCAAGGGACTATGTTGATACTTTCCTCATTAAAATGAAAAAGGTAGAATTTTAAAAGTGACAATAATATCTAAAAAGGCCCTGTGCACACACAATATTACTATATATATGCAGAGCAACAATAGAAGTTATAAGAAGAACTATATAGAGTAACAGGAGGAATTATATGTTGGGTTATATGGAGTAACTGGAGGCGTTATAAGGAGGGTTATACAGAGTAATAGGAGGAGTTATATGGATTTTATATGGACTAATAGGAGGAGTTATAGGGAAGTACATGGAGTAATAGGGGGAGTTATAGGGAGGATATATGGAGTAATAGGAGGGGTTATAGAGAGGGTTATATGGAGTAATAGGAGGAGTTATAGGGAGGGTATATGGAGTAATAGGAGGGGTTATAGAGAGGGTTATATGGAGTAATAGGAGGGGTTATAGGGAGGGTTATATGGAGTATTAGGAGGAGTTATAGATAGGGTTTTATGGAGTAACAGGAGGAGTTATCGGGAGGGTTATACAGAGTAATAGGAGGGGTTATAGGGAGGGTTATATGGAGTAATAGGAGGAGTTATAGGGAGGGTTATATGGAGTAATAGAAGGAGTTATAGGGAGGGTTATATTGAGTAATAGGAGGGGTTATAGGGAGGGTTATATGGAGTAATAGGAGGAGTTATAGGGAGGGTTATATGTAGTAATAGAAGGAGTTATAGGGAGGGTTATATAGAGTAATAGGACGAGTTATATGGATGTTATATGGAGTAATAGGAGGAGGTATAAGGAGGGTTATATGGAGTAATATGAAGAGTTATAGGGAGGGTTATATTGAGTAATAGGAGGAGTTATAGGGAGGGTTATATGGAGTAATTGGAGGGGTTATAGAGAGGGTTATATGGAGTAATAGGAGGAGTTATAGGGAGGGTTATGTGGAGTAATAGGAGGAGTTATAGGGAGGGTATATGGAGTAATAGGAGGGGTTATAGGGAAGTACATGGAGTAATAGGGGGAGTTATAGGGAGGATATATGGAGTAATAGGAGGGGTTATAGAGAGGGTTATATGGAGTAATAGGAGGAGTTATAGGGAGGGTATATGGAGTAATAGGAGGGGTTATAGAGAGGGTTATATGGAGTAATAGGAGGGGTTATAGGGAGGGTTATATGGAGTATTAGGAGGAGTTATAGATAGGGTTTTATGGAGTAACAGGAGGAGTTATCGGGAGGGTTATACAGAGTAATAGGAGGGGTTATAGGGAGGGTTATATGGAGTAATAGGAGGAGTTATAGGGAGGGTTATATGGAGTAATAGAAGGAGTTATAGGGAGGGTTATATGGAGTAATAGGAGGGGTTATAGGGAGGGTTATATGGAGTAATAGGAGGAGTTATAGGGAGGGTTATATGTAGTAATAGAAGGAGTTATAGGGAGGGTTATATAGAGTAATAGGACGAGTTATATGGATGTTATATGGAGTAATAGGAGGAGGTATAAGGAGGGTTATATGGAGTAATATGAAGAGTTATAGGGAGGGTTATATTGAGTAATAGGAGGAGTTATAGGGAGGGTTATATGGAGTAATAGGAGGGGTTATAGAGAGGGTTATATGGAGTAATAGGAGGAGTATAGGGTTATGTGGAGTAATTAGGGTATATGGAGTAATAGGAGGGGTTATAGGGAAGTACGAGGGTTATATAGAGATGTATTAGGAGGGGTTATAGGAGGGTAATAGGAGGAGTTATAGAGGGTTTTATGGAGTAACAGGAGGAAGGAGGAGTAATAGGAGGGGTTATGGAGGGTTATATGGAGTGTTATAGGAGGGTTAGTGGAGTAATAGAAGGAGTTATAGGGGGTATATTGAGTAATAGGAGGGGTTATATATGGAGGAGGAGTTATAGGGAGGGTTATATGTAGTAATAGAAGGAGTTATAGGAGGGTTATATAGAGTAATAGGAGTTATATGATGTTATATGGAGTAGAGGAGGGGAGGGTTATGGAGTATGAAGAGAGGAGGGTTATATTGAGTATAGGAGGAGTTATAGGGAGGGTTATATGGAGTAATTGGAGGTTATAGAGAGGGTTATATGGAGTAATAGGAGGAGTTATAGGAGGGTTATGTGGAGTAATAGGAGGAGTTATAGAGAGGTTATATGGAGTAATAGGAGGAGTTATAGGAGCGTTATATGGAGTAATAGGAGGAGTTATAGATAGGGTTTTATGGAGTAATAGGAGGAGTTATCGGGAGGGTTATACAGAGTAATAGGAGGGGTTATAGGGAGGGTTATATGGAGTAATAGAAGGAGTTATAGGGAGGGTTATATTGAGTAATAGGAGGAGTTATAGGGAGGGTTATATGGAGTAATAGAAGGAGTTATAGGGAGGTTATATGGAGTAATAGGACGGTTATAGGGAGGGTTATATGGAGTAATAGGAGGAGTTATAGGGAGGGTTATATGGAGTAATAGGAGGAATTATATGGAGGGTTATATGGAGTAATAGGACGGTTATAGGGAGGGTTATATGGAGGTTATATGGAGTAATAGGAGGGGTTATAAGGAGGTCATATGGAATAATAGAAGGAGTTATAGGGAGTGTTATATGGAGTAATATAAAAGGGGTCATAGGAAGGAGGTTATATAGAGGGTTATATTAATATGGAGCAACATAGAAAATTATAACAAGAGTTCTGTGGTCCAATGTGATGGGCCTAATAGACGATTATGTGAGGTATTTTAATTATCTGACTACTGTAAAACATAATTAACCGTATTTTCACTTCCATCCTCTGTTAATGTATCAGGATAAGAAGGATCCACAGAGTGAATTCAGCCTCCGAAATCTGGTATATTCAACTTTACAAATTTTCTTCGCTGGGGTGGAAACCATAAGCAGTGTATTAACATATTCTCTTCTTATATTACTGAAGAATCCAGACATCATTGGTGAGTGATTGTATTCAGGGTTAGTATTGTAGAATTAGGGATACTAATAGAATTGGGGTTTAGTGTAAACAAAGCAAGAATTAGGGATAGGGTCAGCATACATTTTTTCCATGAAGTTATTTTGGGATAGGGCAAAAATAGGTAAATGTTTTTTTAATTCTTTATTTTTCATCTTGACAAAAGTAGCCAGGTAACATTGACATTATGGCTTATGCAAAAGCCCAATAAATCTCAAACATATTCAATTGTAGTTATACAGATGCTAATGCAGTACAAAACCAGCGATAAAAGTAGTGATATGCTTATTTGGCTACCTGCCAAGGGATTTTTTTTTTTGTTTTGTTAATCCTTTGATTGTGCTCAATAGACACAGTGGGTTTACATAAACTTTTGGGCTTACGCGGAAGCCTACTTGAATAAAAAAATTTGGAAACATATTGCAGTGCGACAGATACAACATAAGCCAATTCCTTAAAAAGAAAAACCATTGGTACCTGTCGTCTACTGAGGGTTTTATGTTTTCATACACTTCCTTTTTCTGTTAAATTCGTCATGTTCCCTTTTTGGAAGTTTTAATTTTCACCCTAAACAGAACAGGTGTATATACACTCTTAGGCTTACGAGGAAGCCGAAGGAACTACATAGCTTTATAAGGAAATACTATGCAACCTTATCCTCGCATGCGCTCTTTACTATAAACCCTTGGGGCCCACAGTCTATTGGGGTAATTTATGTTTTAAAGTAGCCTTCATGTTCGCTTATCATTCTAGTACTTAAGCTACATTATTCCTCCGACCGTGTGAAGGTAAATGTTTTAGTAGCAGTAAAAAAAGCAAAAAAAATTTATAATATGCTAATTTAATTTATAGCATTTCAGCTTTTTTATTTTATAAAAATTTTTTGTTCCTGCAGAGGTCCGTGCCATGATAAAATGGACACTGGGTCAAACTCTGATGTTGTCCAGCTTCACTTCCGCCTCACTTTTGGATACATTTTTCAAATGAATGAATATTTTTAGATAAACTTTAAAAAAATAATTTTTCAAAATATTAAAATATAAAAAAAATATATCACATACTTATTTTGAGTAAAAAGGCTTTCTCAGTTGTCATCACTTAAAAAATAGGTACGATTTGTGACAAGGTTCAGTCATGCTCTAATCCAAGTTTCCTTACTTTATATTTGGGAGTAGCAGAATACAAATTTATTAGCACACAATTTACATATCAGGACTGCAATATTGTCCTGGAAAATGTAATGCAAGTGTAAAAAGCAGATGGAAATCATTGTCCATCTGGTAAACTGACTTTCCGGACACCTAAAGTAATTTAAAGCTTTATTTTTGAAGAGTGTCCTTTTTTTTCATTTTACAAAAAGAGGTCAGAGATCTCAAAAGAAAGCGCTTTTATAATTTAAACTTGTTACACCTCCCTGGCTGTCAATCATATAACTGGTCCTGTTACTTCCTGGTTTGGTTAGCTCAGTGGAGATAAACTCAAGAGGCAGCAATTGCCCAAAACACCTGCCTTGCAAAGACTTCTTATTGAGCTACATTGGGAAGTCTGTGATTGGACAGACACAGAATGTCTGGGCGGGGTTGAAGGGGAAGGGCTTGCAAAGGCTGCAGAAAAGAGATCTACTGTGTTTTGTAGATAACCTCAAGGAAATAATTGCATGCTTTCATTGGGAGTATATCTACCAAACAGTGATATTTATTTTGTTTGCATTTGGAGAGTCCTTTTAATGTTGTGCTATGTATACATATGAGGTATATCAAGAAAGCCCTGTTTTTAATGTGTATTCTCTTTTGGCGCTCTTAAAGAATATCTGCACTTTTTGCAAAATTAAAAAAATAGGATACACACTTCATACATAAAGCTTCTTTAGCAAGCTAAAAAAGTGTTGATTTTACCTTTTGTTAGGTGTTCTTCAATAAATAAGTCACTTAAAAAAATGCAGTAACATGTAGTAATGTAGACCCTGTGTACAGATCACCATCTTTCTCTCCATATTAGCCAAAGTCCAAGAAGAAATAGACAGAGTTATAGGAAGAGACCGCTGCCCAACTCTACAAGACCGAAGTCAGATGCCGTATACCGACACCGTGATGCACGAAATGCTGAGATTTATAGACCTTCTTCCCCTTGGAGTTCCACGAAAAACAACCAAAGATACGGAGCTTCAAGGATACACCATTCCAAAGGTACAGACCAAGTGGGGCAGGTAGGGCAGGAGTGGAAGGGCCCACACCAGGCTGTCAATATAGCTTTATGGCTGAGATTCAGATCTCTTTTTGACCTTTAGGAAGTCCTGCATACTGACCTCATGGTTCTGGTAAATGTAGTCATATCTGTGACTGAGATTAGGTTAGTTAATAAACATCATAATATGATTTACGGATTTCTACTACGCATGCGTGTCAATTGCCGCTCTCGCAGTAGGATTTTCCATCCAAATTTTAATGCTTTCCTATTGTGATTCCATTGGCGCTGGAAGTCCTCATGCATAGCGTGAGGGCATCCAGCATCATTTAGTGGACCAATATTCACCGAATGATCCAGAAGTCCCTGGTAGACAGACACTAGAGGAGGAGTTAACCCTAGCTGGTAATTATTGCACTTTATTAAAACTGCAATAATTACATCCTCAGGGTTAAGGGTGATAAGGGTTTGCACCCAGACCACTTCAATGATTACAGTATCCTTTTAATGTAATGCCTACAGTGTCCCGTTAATGTAATGCCTACAGTGTCCATTTAATGTAATAGCTCTGGGACATAGAACTTGTCTCTGTAGCCTCAGTAGTGTAAATGCTGTCTTTTTGGATAAAAGGCAGTGTTTACGTTGCTGCCCAATGCCACCTCTAGTGGCCGTCACTCTGGCAGCAAGAAGAATAACTTCCAGGGTTTCGGTTCTACCAAAATTGACGCCTTGCATGGAGACACTGAATGCTCCCCATAGAGATGCATTGCCTCAATTTAACTCTATGAGGAGATTGTGTTTGGCATAGTGTGGGGATTGACATGCACTCTAGGCTCCCATTGCTTCTCTATAGGGAAGCATTGGATTGGCTGAGAGCATGAGGATTGAGCCAGAGGTGACTGCGCAGCTGGGGGGAAATAGTCAAACTGCTTTTTGTCTTGTTTCGTTATTTTGTTCTGGGACCTTAATCTTAATAGGTCGGCTAAAACTATAGCGTTAGGAATACATATTGTATTGCTAATTCTACAGTGTCCCTTTCAGGATTCTGAACCTGCAAGGCAGTGCATTGTATCAATATTGACATCTTACCAATAATAATTTAAAGTGACACACTGATAACGTTTATCAAACAAAGCAATTACCTTGTTCCACGCTCTTACTGCCTTCAGCGTGTACATATTGTTGGAGGTACAGCCTAGTCCCCAGAGAAGTCCAAAGGAACTTACAGTCAAAATGATACGTCCATGTTTCTGTGCTTTAAAATTACAATATGTAGAACACAATGTCCGCTATAGGAGGCATCATAATTACATTATTTTATTAAATACTGTAGCAGTTTCCTTCCTACTGAAATCCCTGCTTTCTGTGCTGTGAATATCAATCAATAAAGTAATATCTCTGCCAGTAACATTCCATTATTGTTATATTTCTCTTTTCAGAAATATTCACTGCAGCCAAATAACTGAACTTATCTTTCCACTGGGAATGTTTCCAATGATGTATCTTTCCATCCAGCTGTTTTGTTATATTGTAACCATTAAACTGTTTTTCAGGGCACCAATGTTTTCCCAGTGCTCTCCTCGGTGCTAAAAGACCGCTCCTGCTTCCCGTACCCGTCAGAATTCAATCCCCAAAATTTCCAGGATGAAAATGGGGAATTTAAGAAGAATGATGCCTTTATACCTTTAGGTGCAGGTAAGTAACACTCAGAAACTTTCTTTATTTGCAGCTCAGCTGTAATGAGTTCACAAAGTAGTTCACTGGGAGTCCTGTAAATGGGGAAGGGATTGAGCATTGCCTTGAGCGGGTCACCAGGTAAGGACACGAGGATAAAACAACACAAGAACAGAACACGATTGGAAGAACTTGATATGGGATATTGAGCAACCAGGAGCAATCTTTCTGCCATATTGCTACACACATCATCCATTTTGTAATAACTTGACCCTGTATATATATATAAATACATTTATATTTTCTCCCCTCTCCTGGGTGGTATGTTTATTCCTCAATCTTGGGTGCTCTATCCGAGGTCAGGGAATCTGAGGGTTCTGCACTATATTTTAGCTGTTCCTATGACTGCATTCTTCTGGAAAGAGATCTCAGATGTCCCACCAGGAATCTGTTGAAATCACTCCCCCAACTTGGGAGTCACAGCCCCGAGTGCTCCTATCACAACTGGGACTACTACTGCCTTCACTTTCCATGTCCTTTCTAGTTTTTCTGTCAGTCCTTGGTATTTGTCCATCTTCTCATGTTCCTTCTTCCTGATGTTATTGTCACTGGGGATTGCTACAGCCACCATGACTGCAGTCTTTCGTTCCTTGGCTACCACCATGGTAGATTTTCAGGTTGGTTGACTGGATTTGAAAGCCCCACAGGATCTTAGCCCTGTCATTCTCAACCACACTTTGTGGCATCTCCCATCTGGACATAGGCAGGTCCAGCCCATATTCTAAACAGATGTTGTGGTACACAATCCCAGCAACTTGGTTGTGTCTCTCCGTTTATGCTGTTCCTGCTAACATCTTTGCACAGTCTGCACTTTGGGTCATGCCCGGTGTGGTAAACTCCAGCTCCTATTGATCTGGTGCTGAGTGCCTGTTCCTATGCTGCTAGGATTAGTGCATCAGTGCTGTCTTTCAGTCCTGCATTTCTAACCACTGGTAGAATTTTGTCATGTGAGTCACATCCACATCCTCATCTTGCGTCCTATATTGGTTGTTGTCTCAGGCATTCCCTTAGCAGTTCTTCTTTGGGAACCATCTTTGTGATGTACCTGTGGATGCTCCGTGTTTGTCTGTGGCATTTCTCATTCACGAAAGTTGTGTTCTGGTGTGATGTGTCATAATGTCACACACATGTTGGTTTTGGTTTGGCCAAGGGAAAAATGTACTGAATCATTGGAATGAATCCATGTAGCCTCTTTTATATTCTGACATTTGTTCTCAATGACCCCTGATCATAGAGATACTGAGGATGAGGAAATGTTAGAAATGTACTCTACCAATCATTTTTATGGAACAGATTACAAACCAGTTTTACTGGTAGTGGACAGAAAACATACTGGTCAGGTGTTCAGGGCACCTTTGCCCTTTAATCTATGTTAACTCTGGCAATGCAGAAGCTCATTATCTTTAAAGCCTTTGCTCTGGGTTGACCTTGGCTTATCTGGGTTATAATCTGGTTATGATCTGGGTTTATCTGGGTTATAATAATGGACAATTTACTTTAAACTCCCATTGTATAAATCTATGTTCTTGGATATTAATCCTCGGGTATTAATCAGGTATTTATTCTTAGCCCAGTTTCCTATGAGAAGAGGGAAATAGACAGGAAGTATTGTTGTACTCCTTGGGATCTCTATTCATTCCCTCACACATCTATGTTATGGATGGGAAAGAGACTTGTGCATTCTGTTTCAAACAAATTGCCAGTCATCCAGATTTTGGGCAAATGGTGGGTTGGCCGAATTCCATAACTCTGAAACGTTATATGGACGCATCGCAAAATAGCCCGAATTGGACAATGAACAAACATTTTTTATGTGTTTTGTGAGTTCCTGCCGTGGTACAGAAAGTGAAATGATTGATAGGAAATAATTCATGGTTTGCCCACGTGCCCATAAACTAGTTATGGAATACTTCCAACTACCGTGAAGTTTTAAACACATCTAGATCCTGAAATAAATGAAATTACAGTCAATGATGAAAGATATAAATAATAGCCAGGTAGTGTGAATGTCATTGTGTATGTGTAAACAATTTGAATCAAATGTTACATGTTTTAACTTTCACTATGTGGCTCAGCCATTTCTTTTCATATCCACAGGAAAGCGAGTCTGCCTTGGTGAAGGTCTGGTTCGAATGGAACTCTTCCTTTTCCTCATTACTATCCTACAAAACTTCAAATTGAAATCTCCTGTCCCCCCTGAGGAATTGGACATCACACCACTTGTTTCTGGATTAGGAAACCTTCCAAAGCCGTATAAAATTTCATTTGTCCCCCGTTAACTTGGCCAGACCACTCATAGTATTCAGAAAGTTTGTTAAATAGTTTGTTGAATAGTGTAAATATTGTATAAATTCCACAGACTTTCAGACTTTACAGAAAACTCCACTCTTTAATAGTCATTTCTGTAAGATGGTGACATTGTGTCTACCAGTTGAGATATTACTAAAATATTCTGGCTACCTTACAATCCAGTATTGATATCTGTTCAAAACCATGATTTTCTCGAAATGTACATTAATACATACATTCATCTAACAATGTGAAGCTGAATAACCCAAGACAGAAAGGTTTAACAACAAATTAAAAACAATTGAAGCCAACGAGGGGTTTTGGATCCCAGCAAAGGTTTCATATTACGATGTATGCTGTGTGCACCACACAATATATGTAGCTCTGGTCCAGTGGGAACAGAATACCCTATATATACAATATATATAATGGTTAAATAGTAAAAAAAAAATGAACAGGCTGCTATGGTATAGGGTGCACTTTTTGTTAGGGCATAATGGCCATACATTTACAGCAAGGTCCCTCTAAATAGGCTTGTGCACATGTATTTATGTTAGCAATTTTCCTGTTGCAAAATTTAATTTGCTATTATAGATTAACATGGGATTGTTAAATGATATGGCTTGGGCTTCACAGCAAGTTAGGGAGGTGACAGGTGTTTGTTTTGCGCATACGTTTATAAATATGATAAGGTATTGGTTATTCGTTAGAAAAAAAGTGCTTTTTCAAATCTTTTTAAATTGTTGACTTGGCTTCCGATGGTCTTGTGTTCAATGTAAGGTATAGGGTCCATTTTCATGAATCATGGCAAGAGTAGTATCATAATGTATCAGAACGGTTCGCCACGGTTCGCCACGAACGGTTCGCCACGGTTCGCCTCGAACGGTTCGCCGCGGACTCCAGTCAGCAGACACATTCCAGCCAATCAGCAGCAGACCCTCCCTTCCAGACCCTCCCACCTCCTGGGCAGCTCACTAAGAATGCAGCTTCAAAATGGATGCTGTCCAGGAGGTGGGAGGGTCATCACTACTTGTCAATAAATGTCACATATAACAATGTTAAAGGTTCATCGGCAGCGTTTAGGTTTTAATAAATGTCACATATGAGATTGTAATTTTCCCATCTGTTTAATGAACTGAAACTGATAATTTTTAGAAGTGATTTGAAAACTCACTCCATACTAAAGATTTGAGAAATTAAAATATCTAAAAATATTAATCAAATTTCTAAAATAAACTATCATTTTCTATTACATTGTGTACGTACGTTGTGTTAAATTAAATAGTGATGGTGCAATACAAATATACTTACGCAAGCATTTTCACATCTTCACAACATTTTAATAAAAATAATTTAAAGCAAATTTTAGCAAAAATTCGCTTCTCGTTTTAAGTATATTTAGTACATTTAATAAAACTTAGTGATGTATATAATTTTTTAAATAATAAATATTGATTTTTTGGGGGGGGGGGGAGAAAATGTCACCTTTTATCTGACTGAGCTGCAACGTTGGGTAAGATTCTACCGTTATCCGACTAACTGCTGCTTAACCTAACTTGCTGCTGTGAGAGGTCCACACAGAGCAATCGCAGCAAGTAGGGTAGGCTGAGCAACAGTGGGTCAGATAACAGAGTCTGATCCAACATGTCCGCACAGCCAGATAAAAAGGGAACTTTTCTTAATAAAAATAAAAATAATCAAAAAAATTCAAAAAAGTTTCCTTAAAATGTATTAGATGTTTAAAAAACGAGAAGTGAAAATTTGATGACGATTGTCAATTAAACTAATTTTAATCAATGATCCAAAAATGTTTAATATACAGGGTAAGCATAAAAATATCTAAAGTTGAGTATTTTTTATAAGAATGATATAGGTATCCAAAGTAAAATACCTCACTCACATGTTTTAGAGTCTAAAGACTCATTTGGAAGAGTGCTAATTTCATTGTAATTAAAAACAAAAAAAATATGTATATATATATATTTTTAGTTTTAATTCAAATCATGAATATATTTCATATGCTAAACAGTGAACAAACCGTTTAGCAATGATCTGCGATCCAGTGACCAAAGACTTAAAGGGTCACTGCAGACCCCTAAACAACTTTATCTCGCTGAAAAGCTTTGTGTGTGAAGAGTGTGTCCTTTTTTTCATTTTGCAAAAAAGTGTAGGTGTCAATAGAAATTGACACTGTTATAAAAAAAAAAAGCCTGTATATACCACTTTGGCTTTTAAGCAGACAACAGGTAAGGCTGTTACTTCCTGGTTTCGTTAGCTCAATGCAGCTGACCTCAAGAGGCAGCAATTGCCCAGAGCACCTGACTTACAAAGACTTGTCATTGAGCTGTATTGGGAAGTCTGTGATTGGACAGCAACAGAAAGTGTGGGCGGGGTTAGAAGAGGAGGGTTTGTGAAGGCAGCAGACAAGAAATCTGCACATTTTTCAAGCTGATTTTAGATATATCCCCACTGAATAATAATTAATTATATGCAGGTAAGTTTTCATTTGGAGTATATCTACTAAACAGTAATTTTGTATTTATTTTTTATTTGGGTATTGAGGTGTCCCTTTAAGCCACCATAACAGCTTCAATCAGTCAAAGTGCTTATGGTGCCTACAATGTCCCTTTAAAAGTGCCGTAATGTGAAAGTAACTATCAAACATAACAATCAAAATGTTAGACATTTTGAACCTTATACAGCCTTTTTGTATGCATGGTAGCCATATTTAAAATGATACCACTCTAAGAACATTAACAAACAGGAATTTGTTTTAATTATTAAATATGTTAAGTCATGCTGAGTCACATCTAGCTGAGGGACATACCCTCATATAACCTTCGATAAACTTGGTGTTCTCATTTTATCTATGTACCATCGTTCACAACACTCGACAACAGTGACTCATAATAGTTTTAAGGCTAAAGTTTAGTTGTAAGCAAACTTTAAGAATAAACTGTAAGATAAGTGATATTTCATAGATACCATAAACATAGATATATCTAATGATAGAGCAGAATGTTTGCAGTGCAGTATGATGCGTTTCCAATGATAAAATAATAAACATATAAGAATATTAAGCATTTATTTGGTGATCAGCAAATAAGGGGGTAAGCATTATACAACATCCATAATTTGGCAAAGACAACATATGGTATACGTCAGAACTCTGATGAAAGATAACTTGACAGGCGCACAGTCAGCTTTACCGGCATATGCGCTAACCTTACCCCAAACCCCATTAAGACACGGACACAGGTTATACTCTTGGAAATATTAGTCCACAGCTTAATTAATTATTAATTAATTAAGGAATAACAAATAGGGTCATTGCCAACAAATATTATTAAAGCCAACATCCCCCCCATATTTATAACATACCCCTGGCAATGACAGCACAATAATAATAATACTAAATACCAATATAATAAACATATTAACACATAAATTGGCCCTACAATATGACCATAATTCCACCAAATTAAATTGTAGGGGTGTACCAAGACACCGCCACACCCACAAGTTCAATTATAAGGGTGTACCAAGACACCGCTACACTCCCAGGTT
Source organism: Pelobates cultripes (assembly GCA_933207985.1). Taxonomy (NCBI): domain Eukaryota; kingdom Metazoa; phylum Chordata; class Amphibia; order Anura; family Pelobatidae; genus Pelobates; species Pelobates cultripes. The sequence continues at coordinate 9,775,407 of OW240920.1, read as the reverse complement.
TGGAGCCAGTGACGGGCTCGAACCTACCAAGTGTAACACTGCCTAATCCACACTAAAACTCCGGGTGCCCACTTCCTCTCCATCTGGAAAAACTGTAAAAATGTATAACCTAACCAAAGTCAGGGAGGATGGGAGGGACAACTGACAGGTAAGTTTAGGTTCAGTTAAGATGGCCACTTCATATAATGGCCGGTATAAATACTCCGCCCTACCCAGCTTGCTAGCTGTCACTCAACTTCCTTTGGCTGTTATGCCTACCTCCTGGCTCTGTCAAGGTCCACTCACCTAGCTGCGCTGATCCATGGGCTACATTCTAACCAATGAATTGTTAGTATTATTTTAATTCTGAGCTACTCATAGAGATCTATTGAAATTATACCTTCATAAACACTGAACTTTTATTAATACATTGACAAACTGTCAGATTGCACCAGAAACTGTGTCCGTTGGATTATTCTTCACAACCAATCGTATTGTCTGTCCATAAACTGTTCAAATCTCCAGGTAAAGAGATGATTGGCCAAGCGTGTGAGGATCCAGGTCAGTAAAAGACTCCATTACACAAAAAAATAAATAACAGATACAAATATTAGTGAGAATAAAAATTATAAACATAATATTACTGGTATTTCTATAAATGGGATAAACATTATATGATGTGTGTATAAGGAAAGGACATAGGAGAATATTGTAAAGATTAGATTCTATAGTAAAATGCTAAGCAATAAGGATAAAAGGCAAGTATGTACATAGCGAATATACTAAATACAGTATACAGAAATACTAAAACATAATTTAAACAGTGAAAGATAGTAAAGCCGAATGATCTGGCAAATTAGGAATGTCCCATCCCCAAAAGTATTTTGCTAGATCAACCCTTTTGTTATTTTTTTTTTAATTTTATCTGTTTACTGATTGGGTTTTCATTATTTAGGTTTTTTTTTTGGCAGCACTGGGTACAATGAGATGTTATATATCACTGCTTGGCAACAACAAGCAACAGCTGGCCTGCATCCTGGGACGAAACTTGCTATGTATCGGTACGATTCTAGTCAACATCTGCCCCCCCTCTGGGCTCCGGTCCTTGCACTAACCAAAGTTGAGAAGAATGTGACCGTGCCCAGTCCTAAATGGTAATCCAGTTCTGCAGATGATGCTGTTCACACAAGTCTTCTCCCAACTGTATATATTTTATTCCATGATTCTGGTTGAGACTTGTTCAGACATAGGAGGGATCTCTGTGGGATTATAAAGGTAATTAATTATTTTCAAAATTAAATATAACACTGCATATTAACAGAGATAAAATCAGCAACCTGTGCACGTGGGTAACTAATGACTCCATACAGATATGTACAGATGGCGGATTTATTTCATGTGAGTTTAAAAGGATAATTTATCACAAAACATAAAAGAACCTGGCAGTAACTCTGTATCCCGCAGTCAGTCCAGTGCCTGGCATATCAGCCTCTTGGATTTGAAGACAGTCCATGCTGTTTGATTTTGTCCACACGTCCTTTGAGTTCCTGTGGATCTAAAGAATACAATAATAGTCCAAGCTAGAAGACGGTAACATACGAATTCAGAGCTATCCTGCAAGTATCTGTTTGCTATTTTCTATTTTGTATTTGATGATGTAATTGTTTTTTCCTGAATATTACAGACAATGAAAAAAGAATACAGAGTGGTTTTCTGTTGGTGTGATTTATACACTATATATTTATTAGTGAGATCAGTAACACTGGGGCATACTGTGATATAACGGTACGTGAGATTTAACTATCATGGAAAAGAACATTTTATCTGTATATAGTGTAGAGAGAGAGAGTACGCTAAAAGACTATTTCCATTAGAGCTTTCTATCTCAGCATTTCTTAACTCCCAGCAACGTTTACATATGGGCTAAGTTTGCATTATCAAACAAAATGCTGTCTCTGTAGCCTCACCTACCTTTTGACTCAGTTCTCTTTTTCACCCTACAGAAAATGCAAGCATTAAAAATCCCTATTAATGATAAGATCTCTTCTTTTCTTCTGTATCTCTGCAGAGGGACTGTAAATGGCAGCTATATGACGTTATGCAGAGGAAATGGACAACTGGACAAAGTGAACAAAACACGCATAGACTGGCTGACTGTAAAACAGTTAACGTAAAGCTGACTTTGCGCACTGTGTAAATGCTGCTTCTATTTCTCTAACAGACCAGCATCCTCCTGTCATCATGTTATGACATGTCCCCTCTCCGCCACATTCACTACATTCACCTCTTACTCTGTCGGACAGTGTGACATACCCTCTCTCAGCCACACTCACTACATGTACCCCTTTCTCTGCCTGACAGTGTGACATACCCCCTCTCGGCCACACTCACTACATGTACCCCTTTCTCTGCCTGACAGTGTGACATACCCCCTCTCGGCCACACTCACTACATTCACCCCTTTCTCTGTCTGACAGTGTGACATACCCCCTCTCGGCCACACTCACTACATCCACCCCTTTCTCTCTCTGACAGTGTGACATACCCCCTCTCGGCCACACTCACTACATCCACCCCTTTCTCTCTCTGACAGTGTGACATACCCCCTCTCGGCCACACTCACTACATTCACCCCTTTCTCTGTCTGACAGTGTGACATACCCCCTCTCGGCCACACTACTACATAGTTATATAGTTTCATAGGCTGAAAAGAGACACGTGTCCATAAAGTTCAGCTTTCCGCACGTTTGTTTTTTGCTGTTGGTCCAAAAGAAGGCAAAACTTAAATAATTCCTCCAATAATATGGGGAGAATTGGTCATAAAGAAAGGGACATAATAGTCACCAAAACAACCTTATATTAATTTTTGGTGTATAGATCATGCATCTGCAGTCTCACTTCTCTATTCTCTTCCACTTAGGAGTTAAAACAATATGTTTCTGTTTATGCAGCCCTAGTCACACTTCCCCTAGCTGTGACTCACACAGCCTGCATGAAAAAAGTCTCATATTCAGTTAGATGTTAAAACATATTTCAGATGTTTTTCTCACCTGCTCTGTAAAATGTAACTTTAATTACACACAGGAGACATCTGCAAGGTCTATCAAGCTATTAACCGTGCAGTAGACAAGGAATTCTAAATTAAACAGACTTTGCAATAAAGGAAGTGTAGCAAACCGTACATTATTCCTCTCTAATTTGTTAATGAAATAACTATTTAACTACCCTTGGCTCTGTACTTTCCCCCCTCAATGTTAAACACCCAAAATCGCCTCTGCCCTGGCAGGCATTCAGTTCCCGAAAGTAGCAAGGTCCCAGTGGGACCTAGTACCAAAACATGTGGAACTCTAGCTTCCCCATTCCCGGTAAACTTAACCCTCTGTTTTACCCCACTTCCCGACCTGCCAGGAGAGCTCTATTTGGAGGCTGTACTATGGATTGAAAGGACTAATTGCTCCCTTCTTGGCTTGGTTTTTGCTAGCGGCTGGTCGATTCTTGACTCCGGTGGTGATTTGTTTATTCTCCAAGGATCCGGACGCTATTTTTCCAACTTGGAAGCTCAAACCAGAGCTAACAGGGAATGTATAATGTGTTGGAGTTCCTGCTTGTTTTAATATGTTTTTTGGATATTTTAATGCTGTGTCCTCTATATCCGAGAGATAATTAGCTTAAGCGAGGGCTAACTCAATTATCTCCCAGATTCAGAGGCACCAGGGCAGGCTTACTCTGGGGTGACTAGGGACCCCATCCTGGGTCCGTGTATAAAGACTGTGCTTTCCCAATACAGATCAGTATTACTCCCAGAACTATGTGTCATCAAGTTACTGTGGGAAAATTACTGACCAGCGCTTCTTTCAGCGGAGATACCCAGTTGGAGTATTGGAGTTCCACTACAGGAGGTTTAAAAATTAGATCTCTCTTTACAGGAAGTGTTTAGTAAGCCTGTGCAAGTCACATGCAGAGAGGTGTGGCAGGGGTCTGCATAAACAAAGTGATTTAACTCCTAAATGGCAGTGATTTATACACCAAAATTGTTTCATAAACCTAAAGTTGTTTTGGTGTCTCTTAAAGCTTGAAATCTAAACTTAAAAAAAAAACATTCAGAAGCTTCCTGGAGGACTTCAGGGGTTAACTGGAAACAGACTCTTATGAAACTCCTTAGTAACACCCGCCTGACTGTCAGTCAGATATTCAAAGAGGTAGTGAGCGCTTCTCATAGAAAATATTTGGTTTCAGTGCTCGGTTAGAAGCATTCTATGGACAGAGGATGCTGTCTGCCATACAGGTGCTGTAGGATCCAAATCCCAGGCAAATAACAGGAAACAATTAATTTAGTGAATAATCTCCCATCCATCATCCATCCATCCCTGCCTCCCTCCCTCTATCCATCCATCCATCAATCATTCCATCCCTCCTTCCCTCCCTCCAAACATCCATCAATCATTCCATCCATCCCTGCCTCCCTCCAACCATCCCTCCCTCCAATCATCCATCCATCCATCCATCCATCATTCCATCCTTCCATCCATCCCTCCCTCCATTAATCATTCCATCCATCCATCTATCCATCCCTGCTTCCCTCCAACCATCCCTCCCTCCCTCCAACCATCCATGCATCCATCAATCATTCCATCCATCCCTCCCTCCTCCCTCCCTCCCCCCATCCCATCCACTCCCCATCCATCCATCCATCATTCCATCCATCCCTCCCTCCCTCCCTCCAACCATCCATCAATCCAACCATCCATCAATCCATCCATCAATCATTCCATCCATTCATCCATCCATCATTCCATCCATCCATCCATCCATCTATCCCGTCAATACCATAAGCACTTCACTTGATTTCATTATTTCAGCTTTTTGTAGTGGTTATGGTATATAAGTATTTGCTATTTTTGTTGTAACGCTTTTGGAGAGAACTGACAGAAACTGTGCCCCTTTCCAGCACCATAGACCTCCCTAATTTGTCCAACCTTGGACATTAATCATAGGCTGAGAGTCCAAGGTTTGGACTAGATGGCGACTGGTTAGCCCAGTGCCCTAAGCCTGCTATTGCTTATTTCTGGGTTTTTGGAAATTATGAGTCTATAACTTTAATAGCAGTCACAGATTGCAAAAGCAAAGTATTATTTGTAGAAAGAGACAAATACCCCCATGGTATTGCAGTATGTCTCTCTACCGTAAAGGCAGTATTTTATTACTACCCACAAGTGTAGCAATAGCCCTCGTGTAGACTTTAAACAAATATTTAAGGAGTTATATGGTCATATTACAAACTTGTCCATTTTACTTTTCAGATTTTCACCAATTGATTTACTGGACTCATGTCACTAGTGCGACCTTTTTAATTTGGTCAGTTTCATCACCAATGTCTGTTGAATTGGAAAATATTTTTTATTATACTGCTAGATTTACATACTACCTTATCTGTCAGCTAGTGCATTGAAATTCTTGCGATTTACATTCTGGGCAATGATCCAGCCTGGGTGTCAATCCCTAACATTAAGGGAGACAGCCATACTTAGCACTGGGTACAGAGATTGCCTGCAGCTGTGAATCATTGGAGAACGAGCATCGGAGCACTGAGACAGTTTGTGATAGCATTCCAATGCCAGAGAAGGCTCTGTAAATCAAAGATTAAATGTATACAACAATCAACTTTTTCAGAGAACCTGTTCTTCCATGAGAATGGCCAAAGTCGAATAATGCACATTATCTTTCGCACAATACCAGCTGTCGCACCATTAGTGATGACTGAAACGTTAACAGCTCTAATTCATGATTCCTCATTCCACACACACTGCACCCCCCCCCCCCACACATGGTACCACTCATCTTGATGATGCGCTGCAATTTTGGGCACTGGTTTTATCAAGGATATTGAGGAACTAGAAAAAGTGCAAAGATGGGCTACACAATGAATAAGGGGGATGGAAACGTTTAGTTATAGAGAATGGTTATAAAAACTGAAATTAAAAGCTGTAAAAGAGGTGAAATAATAGCCCTATTCAAATGTATGTAGGGCCATTACAGACAGCTCTCCAGCAATCTGATCATTAACAGGACTGTATATAGGACAAGCAGACGCGTAACTAGAAATCACTGGGCACCAGTGCGTAAATTGCCCCCAAGAGTCTAATCCCCCCCAGCTCCTCCATACATCTCATTCCCTCCGTCCCAGTAAGTAGTGTCTGTTTCTGTGTGTGTATAAAGGACGCGTTGTGTATTTCTGTGTGTGTAAGGGATGCATATTGTGTGTGTGTGTGTGTGTGCATGTGTAGGGATGCATGTGTGTTTGTGTCTGTGTGTGTAAGGGATGCATATTGTGTGTGTGTGTGTGTGTGTGCGTGTGTAGGAATGCATGTGTGTTTGTGTGTGCGTGTGTAGGGATGCAATGTGTGTGTAGGGATGCAGTGTGTATGTGTGTGTGTAGGGATGCAGTATGCAGTGCGTGTGTGTAGGGCTGCAGTGTGTGTGTAGGGATGCAGTGTGTGTGTATGTGTGTGTAGGGCTGCAGTGTGTGTGTGTGTGTGTGTGTAGGGATGGAGTGTGTGTGTGTAGGGGTGCCGTGTGTGTGTGTGTGTAAGTGTGTAGGGATGCAGTATGCAGTGTGTGTGTGTGTGTGTAGGGATGCAGTGTGTGTGTGTAGGGATACAGTATGCAGTGTGTGTGTGTATGTGTGTGTAGGGATGCAGTATGCAGTGTGTATGGATGCAGTGTGTGTGTGTGTGTGTGTGTGTGTAGGGAAGTAGTATGGAGTGTGTGTGTATGTGTGTGTGTGTATGTGTGTAGGGATGCAGTGTGTGTGTATGGATGCAGTGTGTGTGTGTGTGTGTGTAGGGATGCAGTGTGTGTATGAGAGCATGTTTGCTATGTAGGATAGGGGCTGTGGGGTGTGACTGTGGTTACCACGGCAATGCACGGAAAGCCATGACTCCTCCCTTTCCTGCTGTGCAAACTCTGCAAAGACCCATGGAGGAAGATCAAAAGATCTCCCTGACGGGGTCTGTGTTATTGTAAGGGGCCTGGATTTGCGGGATCCTCAGGTGGCCTGGGTCCCTTACAAGTGAAGTGGCTTGGCCGACTGGCCCACAGTCGCAGGGATCACAGCTGCTGCCGGGCCTCCTGGAGTGACGGGCCCGGTCACAGCTGCAACCCCTGCGACCATGGTAGGTAGGCCACTGAGGACAATCGGTCATCCATTAAGACATCAGGGAGGGCAGAGGGGAGGAAGACTTGGAGAGACAGAGGGTAAGGACTGTGGGAAATCAAAGATGGTGCGCAGTCCTCCCTTCCTTTATAGTCATTGGAGGCTTCCCCTGCAGGGGGGTGGGGGCCGGTCATGTGATCAGCTCTCCCTATAAATACCCAAGCACTGCACTTGGTCAGGGTATGGTTGTTCTGGTGCTTGCTCCAGTCTCCTTTGGTTAAGGAGAAATAACAGCTTCTAGATTGTGCTTTTTTTGGGGGGGAGGGGGATTTTACCATCTATGCTTTAGAGCAGCTGTTACCAAACTGTGTGCCGTGCATACAGGGGAGCCCCGAGATATTTCCACCGACATATGATCATAGCACTGGGAACTGTGCTCTCCCCTGCCGGCTCTGCAGGACCGTACGGGACATCAGAGATCTCCCTCTCCGGCCCGCTCACAGTGTAATGCTGGTAGCCGGCAGGGGGAGAGAGAAGACCCAGGGGAGCTCTTACATGCAGCTTAGCCAGGTTCTACTCTCACGAGTTCAGGGCATTGCTGCGGCCGGTTACCACAGCAACGCTCTGAATCTTGCTAGAGTTCACCCTCACCACTTGAACCACCAGGGCTTCTCCACTGGACCACCAGGGATTAGTACGGTCCCCACTCAAAGGTAAGCCGTATATATTTATGAATTTGCCCTCCTACCCCTACAGACCCCACACCACACAAATACACCCCCCCACACACTGCTCCCCCATACAAACACACTGCCCCCATACGCACATACTACCCCACTATTCACATACACTGCCCCCATACACACACACTGCCCCCACATACACAAACACTGCCCCCATTCACACACACTGCCCCCCACTCACATACACTATCTCTTCATTCACACACTACCCCAAACATACACTGCCCCCATACACACACACTACCCCCATACACACACACATTATCCCTCCATACACACACTGCACCCCCCAAACACATTGCCACCCCCACACACACTGTACCCCTCACATACACACTGTACCCCTCATGCACAATCTGCTCCACATACACACACACTGCATCCCTCAAACACAGACACACACACACACACTACATCCTTCCCACAAACACAATGCACCCCATTACACACACTGCACCCCTCACACACACACTGCACCCCCCACACACTGCCACACACACATTGCCACCGCCACACACACTGTACCCCTCACACACACACACTGTACTCCTCGTACACACACATTGCACCCCTCACACACATACACACACACTACATCCTTCACAAACACAATGCACCCCTCACAAGCACACACTGCACACCTCACACACACGCACACTGCACCCCTCATACACACGCACACTCCACCACTCACACACACATATATTGCACCCCTCACACACACACACACACACACACACACACTACAGCCCCTATCCCGGCAGACCCCAGGTTCGTTGTCAAACTGTTCTTAAACCTTTAACTACTTACCCTGGGAGGGCACTACTGGTACCATAACCACTACAATGTAATGTATGGTTACTGTGCCTGGATTGTTTCTTTAAATAATTTGCCCCTCCCAAGATTAGGCTCTGGATCTAAACGGCAAGCATTTCTGCCAAACTGGGGCATATGTCGCAGCGGGGTACATATATACAACCTAGAAAATTGTTTTGATTTGGGGCAGCTTGGAAAAATATTGAAATATTAAGGGCACCTTGAACCTAAAATGTTTGGGAACCACTGCTTTAGAGAATACATCTAGATGAGATATTTCCAGTTTTTTATTTATGTAGACCATGTTTGATATCAACACAGAGATTTTGAATAATATTTTAGTCAGTGGATTGCCGACATAGATTATTAGAAACCATTTTGTTAAACTTGCTTCCGTTTTATATAATAGTATTTGGAGTTTATTATTCCATTGTATATAATACTTGTAGTTTAATATTCTATTTTTTATAATAATTGTAGTTTAATATTACATTTTATATAATAGTTTTGTAGTTTAATATTCCATGCTATATAATAGTATTTGATTTATCTTATAATAGTTCAGTTTTGTCAAGTTACATTTCTGAGCTGAAAAATAGGCAAAAACAAGTGTAACTTATGACCCTGGGCGTCATTCCCAGATTCTTGACTTCCAGACTGCAATTGTAACATTCTTGTGAAGCTCATGTAATGATGTTCACAGGTTAAAATAAGGCAGATGAAACTATGTTATGTTAGGAATAACGTCTATCTGAATCCCATTAACCATTTACACTCCTCATTCACTGATCTGAAAAATAAACTAAAAACTAAAGAATAATGATCTTCTTTGAATGCAGTGTGTAAGGGTGACAATGAGGGGATATGTCTTTAGGTAGCCATTGTTAAAGGACCACTATAGTGCCAGGAAAACATACTCGTTTTCCTGGCACTATAGTGCCCTGAGGGTGCCCCCACCCTCAGGGACCCCCTCCCTGTCGGCTCTGGAAGGGGGAAAGGGGTAAAAACTTACCTTTTTCCAGCGCTGGACGGGGAGCTCTCCTCCTCCGATCCTCCTTCTCTCATCCCCGTCGGCTGAATGCGCACGCGCGGCAAGAGCTGCGCGCACATTCAGCCGGTCGCATAGGAAAGCATTCACAATGCTTTCCTATGGACGCTGGCTTGCTCTCACTGTGAAAATCACAGTGAGAAGCACGCAAGCGCCTCTAGTGGCTGTCAATGAGACAGCCACTAGAGGAAATAGGGGAAGGCTTAACCCATTCATAAACATAGCAGTTTCTCTGAAACTGCTATGTTTATGAAAAAATGGGTTAACCCTAGCTGGACCTGGCACCCAGACCACTTCATTAAGCTGAAGTGGTCTGGGTGCCTAGAGTGGTCCTTTAAAGATGAATGTGTGCAAATATTCCTGAAATGAAGGGTGACGTTTATATGAGTTAAATAGAAATAGTTTAGTTGAAAGATTCCAGGATTGAGTTTAAAGTTTATGGTGTCATGGAATTTTGAATTCCGTATAATACACATTTGTCAGGGTTTGGATATATTTTTTATACATTTTGGTTATTTGTACAGAGCAAAGAATGTTAGTAGATGGAAAACGTTAAGTAGGAGAAAGTGCTTGCGGTATGTGTTATAAAGGGTTTCTGCGTTTTAAGGTTGCTAGAAGAGAAACTAGACTGTTTGTGAAGGGGCTAAAGGATGTGTAAATAAATAAGACAGACAGACCAATAGACATACATGGAGTAGTAGCAAATAAGACGTGCATTAGTTTACAAACTTACAAACCTACATCTACTGTAAATTGGAATTAGACAATCTGCCCAGTTTCTACAAATTGATAAAATGAATAGCGAGTGTTTGGGGTCCTACAAAGCTGTGTTAGTGGCACGGCCTGAGTTTTGTATAGCAGCATATTGTGAATACATTGTAAGTAAACTATTTGTATCTATATTTATAAATATAAAAAAACAAACAAAAACAAACCGGAGGGGGCCGCAAATTAGAGGAGCAACCTCTCCTAATGACAGAAACTATATGTCCTCTGACATGAAGATACATTTGATGTTTGGGATGGTCAATAAGTGAAAGCTGACACCCTCGCTGTGATCTCAAGGATTATAGGACTTCGCTCCACCTACAGCTGAAGTGCATTATGGGTGATAAGTATCCTATTTAAAACGCTGTTTAATTATGGAACACACCCTGAAGTCAATCAATCAGGCAGGGAGGTTTATTTCCTGTTTCCATTAGCTCCTCTGAGCTAGCAGGAGTGGCAGGCACACTCAAGTATACCTCCCTCTCAGACCAGCATTTTCTCTGAACTCTGAGCAGTGTGTTTGTGTACGGGGGCGATATCTTCCGAGCAGCGGCCAAACTACTGCTGTATATATTTTGCCATGTTCAGTTATTTTCTACAATAAATCTGCAGACATTAAGGAGACTCTTCTTTAGTAATTGTTTTGTTATATGGGTAATGTTCTAAAGAAAGCGGTTGACGGATCTTATCCTCTGTATTTTTACAGAACCTTCTCTAAGCAGCATGAATCCTGTCCTGGTTGCTGTGGCACTTGTCTCCGTTTTGGTGTTTTTGTGGTTTGTAAAACATACGCATGTTAGAGGAAACCTTCCCCCGGGGCCACCACCGCTTCCACTTGTGGGTAACTACATAGAGATTATCAAGATTCAGCTTGTTCCATTTGTAAAACAGGTGAGTGTCTAAAAAACAAAAATAAATAATACCGGCCGCTGTCCCCAGTCATTTATGTGCTGTCTGAGTCTGGATGAAGAACAATTTGCCGCTATGGTGCAGATTGTACCTATGATATACGCTAACGCTATGGTGTTCATGTACCTACCCTTCCCCCATGTTTGTTCCAGTCCCAATGCTCTCTCGGCACTGCTTGCCTTTGAATCAATGCTTTCCTTTGGGGGCTTCTGCATCACGTGATGGAGTTTATCATACTGACAGCCATGAGAGACAGACTTAACCCTGTAACATTGCAATTTAATAAAAAAATAATTATTTTTTTTTAAAACAGGGACACTGCACCCAGATTAAATCATTGAGATGACTTGAAAGTTTATTTTATTATATATTTGTATTTTATTAGGTTTTATACACACAGTATACACTTTTCCATTATATGGGTTATTGTATGAGTTATAACAGGTTCACATTAGTGATGCACCGAACGGTTCGCTGGCGAATAGTTCCTGGCGAACATAGCATGTTCGCATTCGCCACAGTGGGCGAACATATGCGCGGTTCGATCCGCCCCTATTCATCATCATTGAGTAAACTTTGACCCTGTACCTCACAGTCAGCAGACACATTCCAGCCAATTAGCAGCACACCCTACCTAGCAGACCCTCCCACCTACTGGAAGGCATCCATTTTAGATTCATTCTCAAGCTGCATGCTTAGTGAAGGAGGGAAAGTGTAGCTGCTGTTGATTAGATAGGGAAATGAATAGCTAGGTTAGGGTATACAGTGTCCACTACATTCCTGAAGGACTCATCTGATCTCTGCTGTAAGGACAGCACCCCAAAAAGCCCTTTTTAGGGCTAGAACATCACTTTTTTTTTTTCTGTGTAATGTAATTGCAGTTGCCTGCCTGCCAGCTTCTGTGTCAGGCTCACAGTGGATACTGTGCCCAGTGCCACCACTCACTCACTGGTGTCACAATAGCATGCATTTAAAAACCCAAAAACTTTTTTCACTGTTATAGATTGAATAGCAGTTAGTTGTCTCAAAGCAGGTGTGTCAGCCCTACAGCGTGTACTCTGCCAGTTCACAGTGCCACTCATATCTGGTGTCACAGTAGCTTGCACGCACCACTAATCGAAAAAAAAATGACAGGCAGGCCACCCCTACACTGCGCATTGGGTAAACCTGCTGACGGCTGCCAAGCATGGAATGCGTGGCTCTGCAGAGGAGTTGGTGACACCGCCACAACTTGCAGGCAGGCCTGCTGCCACCTCCTCTACTCCATCCTCTTCCATAACCTCCTCGGCTGAGTCCTCTTCTGCTGCTGCGTCTTGCTCCACATCAATGGATAGGGGACGTAACAGGGATTAAACTGATAAGAATAGTACTACTTAACACACCACTCCTATCTGGTGGCACATTAGATTGCACGCGCAGTGCCCCAAATTTGAAGTAGGAGGACTGACCAAGCATCTTTTTCCATCTCCCGGTTCCTAAAATCGATGCCATATACACGTCCCCTGATAGGGGACGTAACAGGGATTAAACTGATAGGAATAATACTACTTAACACACCTTATAATAACGCAGAGAGAGGAGTCTGCAGAAGAGGAGTCAGAAGAGGAAGGTGGCTTTGAGGAGGTGGAAGACCAAACACAGCAGGCGTCCCAGGGGGCTTGTTGTCACCTTTCGGGGACCTTTGGTGTTGTACGTGGCTGGGTAGAGGAAGAGACCTTCAATGACATCAGTGAGGACAAGGAACGGGACATGGCTAGCTTGGTATCCAACCTTGTGCAAATGGGGAGTTTGCGGTTGTGCAAATGGACTGTTTGCGGTTGTTTGTGGTGCGTTAAACGGGGAGTTTGGTCTGTCACTGTGAAGCTGGCATAACCCTTACACTACCTGATCGATACAACATCATACAGTAGGTCCCTCCCTCATTATTTTTATGGCCCCCACCCACCGCTCACGGGTGGGGGCAGGCGGGAGGACAGTAGGTTCCCCCCCCCATTGAGATTTATGGCCCCCACCCACTGTGCAGGGGTGGGGGCCGGGGGGGAGGACAGTAGGTCCCCCCTTATCCTTATTTACTGAATATTCCCCTGTATAACAATGTCTGGCATTTAGTGAATATTCCCTAATCTGCTCTGTCAATGTGTATCATGATCTCTGAGGACAGGTGTCAATCCATATCTGCCAAGTGACCCTATGTAGGGGGAACAGTCTCTATTCTGCTCTGTGTCAGTGTGTATCAGGGGCTCTGAGGACAGGTGTCAATCCATATCTGCCAAGTGACCCTATGTAGGAGGAACAGTCTCTATTTTGCTCTGTGTCAGTGTGTATCGGGGCTCTGAGGACAGGTGTCAATCCATATCTGCCAAGTGCTCCTATGTAGGAGGAACAGTCTCTATTCTGCTCTGTGTCAGTGTGTATCATGATCTCTGAGGACGGGTGTCAATCCATATCTGCCAAGTGACCCTATGTAGGAGGAACAGTCTCTATTCTGCTCTGTGTCAGTGTGTATCAGGGGCTCTGAGGACAGGTGTCAATCCATATCTGCCAAGTGACTCTATGTAGGAGGAACAGTCACTATTCTGCTCTGTGTCAGTGTGTATCATGGTCTCTGAGGACAGGTGTCAATCCATATCTGCCAAGTGACCCTATGTAGGGGGAACAGTCTCTGTTCTGCTATGTGTCAGTGTGTATCATGGTCTCTGAAGACAGGTGTCAATCCATATCTGCCAAGTGACCCTATGTAGGAGGAACAGCCCCTCTTCTGCTCTGTGTCAGTGTGTATCAGGGGCTCTGAGGACAGGTGTCAATCCATATCTGCCAAGTGACCCTATGTAGGAGGAACAGTCTCTCTTCTGCTCTGTGTCAGTGTGTATCAGGGGCTCTGAGGACAGGTGTCAATCCATATCTGCCAAGTGACCCTATGTAGGAGGAACAGTCTCTACTCTGCTCTGTGTCAGTGTGTGTCAGGGGCTCTGAGGACAGGTGTCAATCCATATCTGCCAAGTGACCCTTTGTAGGGGGAACAGTCTCTATTCTGCTCTGTGTCAGTGTGTATCAGGGGCTCTGAGGACAGGTGTCAATCCATATCTGCCAAGTGACTCTATGTAGGGGGAACAGTCTCTATTCTGCTCTGTGTCATGTGTATCATGATCTCGGAGGACAGGTGTCAATCCATATCTGCCAAGTGACCCTATGTAGGAGGAACAGTCTCTATTCTGCTCTGTGTCAGTGTGTATCATGATTTCTGAGGACAGGTGTCAATCCATGTCTGCCAAGTGATCCTATGTAGGGGAAACAGTCTCTATTCTGCTCTGTGTCAGTGTGTATCATGGTCTCTGAGGACAGGTGTCAATCCATATCTGCCAAGTGACCCTATGTAGGGTCAACAGTCTCTATTCTGCTCTGTGTCAGTGTGTATCAGGGTCTCTGAGGACAGGTGTCAATCCATATGTCAAGGTGTCAATATGTCATATGTCAGGTGTCAATCCATATCCATTGTGATTTAGGAATGTTAGGTGATTTATGCCCTTTATGGATTAAGACCAGACTCTGCATCAACTGTGTAATTTTCCATGGGAGTTTTGCCATGGATCCCGCTCCGGCATGCCACAATCCAGGTGTTAGTCCCCTTGAAACAACTTTTCCATCACTATTGTGGCCAGAAAGAGTCCCTGTGTGTTTTAAAATTCGCCTGCCCATTGAAGTCTATGGCGGTTCGTGAACATTTGCGGAAGTTCGCGTTCGCCGTTCGCGAACCGAAAATTTCGGGTTCGCCACATCACTAGTTCACATAGCATTTCGTTGGGCTACAAACATAGCAGCAATCACATTGTCAGAGAATCATGTACTGAAGCATGGTGAGGAATCAATTTGCACATTTCTGCCTCTCTACGGAGATCCCTACTTAAAGAGGTTGCTTGATTTTAACAATCTTGCTGGCTTATCCTATATATGTGAAGTCAGGTAATTAGGGCATTAGCATGGAGTAATGGGTTAGGAGTAATAAGAAACTACCACTGACCATATAAGCTTATGTACATATGAAAAACATTATTATAATGGCTAAATATTGCGTTTCTCATTCTGCTTTCTGTGTCCATTGGCTAATACGCCCAGTTTTTTGAGGAATGTCTCTGGGTCGTCTCCTGAGGTCAGGGTGAGTACATCGGTGCCCTTTTGTACCATCAGCGATCCTTCTGTGCCCCATCGGTACCGTACCGATTGTTCTCTCAGTCTCTTAGTGACCGGTGTTAGTTGTCTTCTTGCGGCAAGCACTGCAAAAGGGAGGTCACTGTACATGGCCACCTCACATCCCTCAAATTTCACCGACCACAATGGTCTGGATCCGGCCATGATGGCAGCTCTCGCAGCTATGTCTCTGGTGGTAGTTATTGTGTCTCTGGGGGCACTAGCGGGTGCTGCTGGCGATTTGCGCACCCTGAAGGTGGATAATATCAGTGGGGTGTCTGAGTTACACCTGAGGCCCATGGAGGAGTTGAGTCTCCGAACAAAGGGCAGTAAGTCTTCACCGCTCACCGTTTCAGGGATACCTCTGAGGCGTATGTTGCAGCGGTGGTGTCTGGTCTCAAGTGTTACCACTGTTCATTGTAGGTGTTGGACCTGCTCAGTAAGTCCGTCCAGTTGCTGCTTGGTGTCTTGGAGTTGGTGATCTCTGGATCTTTCTCTGTTCTCCACCTCCTGGACTCTCTGCTGCAAGACCCCTATTTCAGCATGGGTCTCCTTTAAGTCGGCCTTCCAGACCTGCCTTAGGTCTGTCAGCAGCTTTCTGATGTCCCCCTTTGTGGATGGGGAGTCGTCCTCCTCCGAATCAGACCTGGGAGTGGGGCCTGGGAGAGAGGCTTGGGAGTCCCTCTCTTCCTGGGAGTCATCAGAGGTCTCTAACTCACTCTGCGGTTCCGGCGCCATCTTGGAGGGCCGCGCCTGTGTAGGCCTCTGGAATGCCAGCCTGATATCGGGTGCCGCGGGTCGCTCTGTGTGGATTTGTTTTTTATGCTTGCGCCCCATGTTGTCGGCTGTCGGGTGGCAGGTAAGCTGTGTGGTTTTAGAGCGGATTTCTCTGCCTTAAGGCTCTTAATCTGTGGGGCCGATGCAGAGCTCCACAGATATGCGACTGTTCAGCTCCGTGAAAGTTTATTTTAGAGTAATCAGAAATGTACCGTATATACAAGCACGGACTTGTTCAGAAACTTGCAACTTCCTATGACTGAAATGTTAAACCACGATGCGGTCATCAAACCATTAAAAAGAAATAAAATAATGTGAACAAACTGGATTATTTACTAAAGTGAGAATTCAAACTGAAGTAGTGAAAATGAAATCATAGCTGTCTTAGAGAATGTTTCCAAACTTTGAACTCTCATTTTATTGAATACCGCTGTTAGAGAGGATCCCAGTGTGACTGTCTTCCTATTCCCTGATGCCATGTGGTGCAGATAGTTATATGTAGCGGCTTCCTCGTACTCTCTACTAATCAGGTCGCACCAACCACGTGATCCTTGCTAAACTCCTAACCCTGGCTATTAATCAATTAAAATGCACGGTCACACTTTTCTCCCCATTAGTATTTATTTTCTCACACACTAAACGTTATAATAACCACCATCTCAAAACCCATTGGGTGAAGGAATAAATCCATGTTTACACTCCCATTCATAATTATTATTCCAAAAAACCCCTAGGAAATTACTTAATTGAGAAATATATATTTAAAACAAATGCTGATTTCGTTATGAAATATTATGTGCAATACTCCCTGTAAACATTTTCTGTGCAAAGCAATATCTTTATTAAAATGAATAAACAGTATTCAGGCTGATTACAGATTGAGAAAGAGTTTTAATTCTGCAGAATAAATATGGTACTTTGTCCCATTGTCACACTCTAATGCTGGGTCACTTTCTCTGTCTCATAATAAAAATGAAATCATGTAGAATAGAGTCAGATAATCCATTAATGACCTTCCAGCAAGATTAGAAAATCCAGTGTTATTGATTAATTACCGATTTTAGATTGATATGTTTATTTTTATTTTTTTAGAATTTCCATTTATTTGAAATGTATTCACATTGGCCAGGTTAACATTCTCTGGATTGTGACATTCTCACATTATTCACACTGCTGTTCTAATGCAGATGAGATGTAGATATGGGGACATCTTCACAATTTATTTGGGACAACGCCCGGTGGTTGTGGTGTGTGGCTGCCAAGCGCTGAAGGATGCTCTCCTTCGTCATGGGAATGCATTCAATGGACGTGGCTATACCCCATGTATGACTGAATTTTATAACGATTTTGGTAAGACACATAATTGCTTTGGTAAACTGACTTTACAGCTAATACAAGGATAATACCGGAAGGGGACTATTTCAGCCTTGTCAGGATTTCCCATTTTGTTTCAGCTTTGATCTCATGTAAATTTGCATTATTTTGTTATTCTGCTCAGTACCTGGTTTTGGTGGTATTTATCTGCAAGAAATTACTGACTGTCTTCCCTCTATGACCCATCAGTCGTGTCAGACATTTTTTTGGTTAAAATCAATCTTATATTACAATTCACAATTTAGCAGTTGTGACTCCATCGTGCCTTTGAGAGCGTATAGTAGCCCAGGAATGAGAATTACCCCCCTTGATGGCGTACCATTTGCAATAGTAGACAACCCAAGGTATTGCAAATGGTATGCCATCATGGGAGTAATTCTCATTCCTGGGCTACCATATGGTCTCAAAGGCAATGTAACCAATCTGGCGAATTTCAATGTGTATAGCATTCAAAATATAACGTGCTATATTTGACCCTGTATCTTCCCAAAACACCATAAAACCTGTACATAGGGGGTACTGTTTTACACGTGAGACATCGCTGAATACAAATATGTGTATTTTATTGCAGTAAAAGCAAACAGTATTATGACAGTCACAGTTAAAATGTCATGTAGAACTAAAAAAAATAACAAAATTTCTTCTTTTCTCCTTTTTAAAAAATATTTTATTCATATTAAATTATGTTTCATAGCTAAATATGTGATGTTAAATGAAAGCCCTATTTCTCCTAAATAAAATGATATATAATAAGTGCAGGTGCATAATATGAAAGAGGTGAATTACGGTTGAACAGACATATAGTCAAATTCCAAGTTTTGTTTACGTTTTATTTTGATCAAAACATCTACATTTGGCTCAGTTATTAAAGGGTTAATATCATAATACTACCATATTAATATTCTAACTGATATTGTTATTGCAAACACTGGTGGTCACGCGTTGTTTCTGTGTTTATCACTATACATTAATATATTTTTATAAATCTTTTTATATATGTAGGATACGAATATCCATTTTGCTTAATATCCTAGCTGTTCACATAAGGGTTAATTTGAACCAAGAATACATTTGGAATTGTATCTCCGATTCTCAGAAATAAAATGTATCTAAAATCCTATTTACGGGATATGTTCTTGCACAATGATTTTGAGATGTTCTTGTTAATTGTCCAAGATTTCGGTATTTGTAAACATCTGGTTTTTACGTTATACGTTATATACGTTATATATACGTTATATAACATAGAATTATAACTAGAAACAAAGAGGGTGTGGCTCCGACAAAATATCCATCTAACAAATAGGGTTTCGTGTACAGCTGATTTTATCCCCAACAATATATCTATTGTGTGAAATCTAAATTCTCTAATAAACATAATCAAGTGTCTAAAAAAGTAAAAAAAATTGTGAGTTAGCTCAGTTTAAATTAATAAGGGGATACAGTGCAATGCTATCGATTTTTGATATTGATAACAATGATTAATTTTTATAAAGTATTATTTTTAATATTTTGCTACCCCAAAGATATTCTCTCAGTCTGTAAATAATGTGACGGAGCGCTCTGTGACTGTGGATGAATATTTTTTTTTTTTTTTTTGTGCTGAATTTGATATCTTTGACATTTTAACAGGATTTGCATTCTCCACTAATTTTGAGAGATGGAAGGAGCTGAGGTCCTTCTCTGTTTCTGTTTTGAGGGATTTTGGCATGGGGAAGAGGAGTGTCGAATCTCTTGTTCTGGAGGAAGCAAAATGCCTGGTGACAGAATTTAGGAAAAATAAAGGTTTGTTTCTCAATGTCTGCACCATAAAATAACCTTCTACAAGCAACTAGTTTGCAATTTAATATCACGCAAAGTAACTAATTTTAATCATTAAACAATGGAAATGTTCCATTATACATATAGTTACATAGCTGAAAAGAGACTTGCGTCCATCAAGTTCAGCCTACCTCACATTTGTTTTTTGCTGTTGATCCAAAAGAAGGCAAAAAACCCCAGTTTGAAGCACTTCCAATTTTCCAACAAGCTAGGAAAAAAATTCCTTCTTGACCCCAGAATGACAGTTAGATTTATCCTTGGATCAAGCAGTTATTACCCTACATTGAAAGATTATATCCTTGAATATTCTGTTTTTGCAAGTATGCATCTAGTTGATGTTTAAACATCTGGACGGACTCTGATAAAACCACTTCTTCAGGCAGAGAATTGCACATCCTGATTGTTCTTACAGTAAAAAAACCCTTTCCTTTGCCTTAGATGAAATCTTCTTTCTTTCAGTCTAAACGCATGACCTCAGTTACTTTCAATTACTTTCAGGTCATATGTATAGTTCAGTTTGTAAAAAGATGAATAGATTTCCACACAATGGTTTGTATTGGCCCCGGATATATTTGTGTAATGTTATTATATCCCCTCTGAGGCGACATATTCTTAAACGAAAGAGGTTAAAATTTGTTAACCTTTCTTCATAGCTAAAATGTTCCATTCCTTTTATTAATTTTGTAGCTCGCCTCTGCACTGTTTCAAGTGCCATAAAATCCTTGTTTAGAGCAGGTGCCCAAAATTGCACAGCGATATTTAAAGAGGCAAAATTATATTCTCAACCCTGAGAATGAATGTCCTTTTTCATGCATGACAATACCTTACTCTCCTTAGCCACTGCTGATTGACATTGCACATTGTTGCATAGTTTGATTTCTACAACAATTCTCAAGTCCATCTTGTGTGTTGTTGTCCCTAATTTGCTACCATTAAGGGTATAAGTTGCTTATGCATTCTTTATGCTGAAGTGCATACATTTGCATTGTTCTACATTAAATTATATTTGCCATTTGAGTGCCCAGTCCCCAAATCTATATAAATCCCTCTGCAGCAAAGTAATATCTTGCTCACATTGTGTTACTTTACAGAGTTTTGTGTTGTCTGCAAACACTGAAACATGAGTTCTAATGCTTTTTTGCAAGATGATTTATAAACATGTTAAATAGAAGGGGCTCCAGAACTGAACCCTGAGAGGCACAGCTTGAAAATTTACCATTAATGACAACTCTCTGCCCTCTATTTTGTAAGCCAATGTTCTACCCAAGAAGAAGAATTTTCATCTAGACCGATTTTCTTTGAGTTTGAACACTAATCTATTGTGTGGAACTGTACGCCTTGGCAAAATCCAAATAGATCACATCCACTGCAACACCCTGATCTATAATTCTACTTCCTTATTTGTAGAATGCAATCAGGTTAGTTTGACATGACCTGTGCTTCATAAAACCGTGCAGATTTTTGCTGATAACCACGTTCTTCTCAAAGAATTCTTGAATATTATCCCTTAATAAACATTCAATTACTTTCCCAGCCACAGAAGTTAAGCTCACAGGTCTAGAATTTCCAGGCAAGGATTTCGAACCATTTTTAAATATGAGAACCACATCTGCCTTCTCCTCTACACTTCCTGAAAGAAAAGCATCTCAAAATATTAAAAACAGAGGTTCACTTATTTCTACACTCAGTTCCTTAAGTACACGTGGATGGATACCGTCAGGCCCTGGAGCTTTGTTTATATTAACTTTATTTAGTTGCTGCAGCACCTTGTCTTGAGTTAACCAATTACAATTTTTCTGCAAGTTTTTTGCAGCAATCATTTGCACATCTATTGCCATAGGTTCTTCCTTAATATATACGGAGGAGAAATAGTTATTTAAAATTTCTACCTTTTCCTGGTTTTCATTAACTAACACCTCCAACCTGTTTTTTTTTGTGAACCTAATTTTTTTACTTATTTTTTTTGAATTTATTTGCTTAAAAAATGCCTTGGGTTTGGTTTTGCTCTCTTTGACTATAATTTTTTCATTCTGAAGTTTAGTGAATCGAATCACCTTTTTGCATGCATTATTAGCTTCTTTATATCTTTTTATAGGATGCCTCTGATTTGTACCCTTACGTGTACCTAGCAGCATATTATACAGTAACTCTCTAAGTTGTATATACTCTATATCTAGGAATAAGTAATTTCGGGAGTGCTAAACATTTTTTTTTTTTAAAGAATCAAATGTTGTTCTTTAATTAGGCAATTAAAAAGAGCATTTTGTGGCCTAAAAAAATCCCACTGCACAAAAGACAGAATAAACACTAAAAAATAATCACAAGTGGAGCAGTATCAGATATATGGTGAGAATTTGATATATATATATATATATATATATATATATATATATATATATATATATATATATATATATATATAGTGATAATATAAGATGTATACAACTGTAATTTCTGAATCCTCCAGTATGTGGCACTCAATCAATATAATGAGAAAAAAGGAAATGACAGTGCAAATCGTTTCTTTAAATGGATGAATCAAATGTTTTTCTTTGGTACACCACTATTTGTAATAGTGAAATTCTATATATACCCCATGTATAAAATAAACTGTTTATAAGATATAGGTGTATTAAAGAAATTGCTTCTATAGGAAGCCAAAGTATATGTCTTCACAATACAAGTTTATTATGCACATTCTATAGATATGGCAAGTACCGAAAAACACATGCTCACAGTACAGTTAAAATCAAAACAATAAAATGACTGCCTCTTACAAGAACAGGTGGTGAGTAACCACGGCATATACCGGTACTCACAGACAAGTTCAGTACAGTGGGTGGCGGGCGTCTTCTGTATGTGAAACGGACTCCTTGCAGAACTTCCTTGACAAGGTTCCCAGTATCCGCTGTGCGGTTCAAATGGCAAGCTCTGCCCTCCTTGAGTGACGTCAACGCATTTTGCCGTTAGATGACGGCTTCCTCAGGACGTATTGTAAACTCCATCTTGAAAGAGGGCATTTTAAGGGCAAAAAAAAAAAGAAAGATAGTGCGTAGGCGCTTCACTGTAATTGTGACAGTTCTGTATATAATAAAAATATACAATAGATGGTGTAACCGGTACCCTAGTGCTTCCCTTATACACCAGATTTACATAATACAATAAAAAGAGACAAATACCAGTATATACACCTCCCCAATGTGATCACAACAAAAATAAGTGATATTACCAATATAGAACTGGACTGTAATGTAAACAGTGTAGAACTTGATTGGGGTATAAACTAAAATAGAAAAAACATAAAAAACATAGTGCAAACTGTATGATGAAAAATAAGTAATAGATAAATGTGTGACTCTCACTCACATTCTCCAGAGCCGTACCAGGCTCTGTATAACAGGCTCAGGGGTGCCAATAACTGGCTAACGATCCAGGTGGTCCAAATAGATGAGACTCCAAAGGTTAAATATAAAATATATTTATTTATAAAAATATATAAAAAATATATAAAAAAGTGTATACACTACTGGGCACTATGGGGGTGGAACCCAAAACGGACAAGGATATATATAAAACAACAATGGAATTCCACTTACCCCTATCTGTATAGTAGCCCAGAGTGACAGGAATACACATAAAATAACAAATACTAAATGCAGAAGATTGAAGCAGACACGTTTCGGCCAACAGCCTTCCTCCAGTGCTTGGAGGAAGGCTGTTGGCCGAAACGCGTCTGCTTCAATCTTCTGCATTTAGTATTTGTTATTTTATGTGTATTCCTGTCACTCTGGGCTACTATACAGATAGGGGTAAGTGGAATTCCATTGTTGTTTTATATATATCCTTGTCCGTTTTGGGTTCCACCCCCATAGTGCCCAGTAGTGTATACACTTTTTTATATATTTTTTATATATTTTTATAAATAAATATATTTTATATTTAACCTTTGGAGTCTCATCTATTTGGACCACCTGGATCGTTAGCCAGTTATTGGCACCCCTGAGCCTGTTATACAGAGCCTGGTACGGCTCTGGAGAATGTGAGTGAGAGTCACACATTTATCTATTACTTATTTTTCATCATACAGTTTGCACTATGTTTTTTATGTTTTTTCTATTTTAGTTTATACCCCAATCAAGTTCTACGCTGTTTACATTACAGTCCAGTTCTAAATTGGTAATATCACTTATTTTTGTTGTGATCACATTGGGGAGGTGTATATACTGGTATTTGTCTCTTTTTATTTTAAGGGCAAACACCAGAATCCTCATTGGTAGTTCCTGGATTCCTTTTATTAGCATAGTTCACGATTACTTTACACTTGTAATGTCCAGTATTGCCATTACCGTTTGTGGCGGAAATAATCTCACCACTGGGTTCTGGAGGGGCCTATTTGCTCGCCTTTTGCCTCAGGATTATGGCCCCTGTGTTGAAACTTTGTTTTCCCCCTGTAAAAAGTCTTGTTTGTGTCTTTTTACTATGTGGTTTGGTAAATGGAATTCACCGAACAAACTACAGTCGGACCACACGCAAGTGGAGTGTGCAGCCAATTTACCTCTCAGGCTGGTGGTTAACCGCAAGCTAATAGATGAATGGCTGGGTGGTCGCCATCTTGTTTAGTTGAACGCGGTCAGCGGTGTTTTGCCATCGAACAAAAATCGGACACGTGACAGGACGAACACCGCTGAACCTTACCTTCTTTGGAACTTCAACGCTTCGACAGTAGTTGAACGACATTTGACAATTCGAACGCCACTTTAACATTGGCTATTTACACGAACGACTCCCGTTCGTGCATTTGAATAGTATGTGAACTATGGGGAACTGTTTTGGGTATGAAAGCCATGCTTGCTGTCTGTCAAATGTGACTTCCATCAATCTTCCAAACCCCTGAACCGATTGCTATGATTTTTAAATATGTTGTTCCCATAATTGTGCCGTTCGGAAAATATAAGTTTTATGTGAATTGAATGTATAATTTTGATATGAGAAATGTGTAAAAATTTGCTTTTTCTGCTTGGGGATAATTGAGTTAATACAGTATCTTGCTCAATTATCTCCCAAGCACAGGGGAAGGTTTGTGTGCATTATTTGGGAGTGTCTAAATGTACAAGTCTGTCCTGATTGGTCTTTGCAACTCTGTGTCCTGTGTACCACAAGGTCCATGTGGGTGGTAACCTTGTGGGAAAACCTGTATATCAGTGCCAATAAACTCTCAGACGGCTGAGTTCCTGTTTTACCCTCAACATAGAGCCTCGTCTCATGCGTGGGGGAAAAGGCTGCATCTACTTTGGGGATTGCTATATGCTGTATACTCCCCTGGCTATAATCACTAAGCTCTTTTAAGAGCTTGTTCCTGCTTCGCTCTCTGAAGAAAGAGAGGTTCACCCACTGGAGCCTGGAGCCTTGTCGTAGGTCTAGCGTGGGTAGGAGACAGTGAGACCCCAAACCAAGCTGCGGCGGTTCGTGGGGTCTGCAGTGCTTATGGTGTCAAGTAGAGCGCTTGGAGCCCTCAGGAAGCACTAGGAGTATCCATCAATGGATGTATCCAGTCGGGATGCCAGGTGGTCCATTACACCTTTGTATAAAAGTCCCCAAAAATGTAGACGATTAATATTTAGTATAAACTTACATTGTACAATCAAAATAGCCTAAAAATTCCATATAAGAGCAAACAAAAAAAAGAAAGTAGCATTTCATATACAGATAAAAAACAGAAAACATCAAGTGGCATTTCTTATTAATAAAATCTTGTATCATGGTTTTTACACAGAGAATAATTGAACTAGTCCAGTCCATAACTGGTGTTCTGAAGACATCCTGTTTTTAGGGAAGGTGAATGTGTGTATATATATATATTTATATTAAAACCATTTAAACATTCCTTAAAGTGGCCATGTATAGATTATAGGATAAAGTGAAGTACAAGAATTCATAACATCTAAAATTATTAGAGACTTTTTTGACTTCCCATTCCTATTTAAATGGGGAAGAAAACAGAGTATTAGACCTGCAAAAATCAGATGTACAAACAAATACATGGAGATATGGATCTTCTGTGTAAATTGTGATGAGGTATACAGATTGGTGGAGTTCCAAACACTTTGCAAATAAAGTAAAAATTGAATAAAAATTAAGAAATAATTTAGTTGGAGGTAATATGTATATAGACTATAAATAAGTAAATAACACGATATAAATGGAGATATATACAGAAATATATATTAAAAATAATGCAAAAATTATTTATATAAAAAAAATTAAAAAAATGGCAAATCTCAAAATCATTATTAAGTCCATGAGGGACCATAGGGTGGAGATTAAAGATCCACCTCATTTCTGTCTGCCCTCTGATACTCTATATCTAATTATATCATGCTTTCTACCGTTTAAATTCCTTATCTCCGTGTCTAAAACACGTTCTTCATCTACAAGATTTTATTATGTTTACCGTTAGGACACAAATAACCAGCCTGGCTATAAATTTTGGAAATAGATCAGGGAAACCTCATGTGAGAATCCCTGGTTTGGTATTTCATAAAACTAAGTAATTGATTGAATGAAATGTCTTCACCAGTAAACAATGTGTGAGACGATTGCAGCAATATAGCAAAATACAACCATTTAACCATCTATTCAATGATATAACAGGCTTTATTATCCATTGCCAAAGATAAACATAAAACTGACAGGTGATATATTGTGTCTCTATATATTCCCTATTAGTATAATAAGCATCCCTTCAGAATCATTGCATGATTACAGTGTCCAAATAATCTTGAGCATTTATTGAAAAGGGAGAGGGGAGTTTAATTGAAGAAATACAGTATTATAATAGGGAGAGATCACCTAAATTGTCAGTTGGCTGTACACCTACACGGGTTCTATTAGTGCCTTGTTTTTTATTTTCAAAACTTTACAATCTTGTATGACATTATGAAGCTTGCTAAGGCTGTTTGTACACGTTACAATAAAGATTGTTAAAAAAAATAAAAATTTTGAGATAACCGTACACATAATAAATGCACATTTTCTCTGCCGTTTATTGTTCTACATTCTATGTGCTACACTTTGATATCGATCTTTGCACTATTTATGCAGTAAATTCAGCTTTTTCTCAGCAATACATTCTGTATGTTGCAGGATCTGAGTTTGATCCCTTTGGGATACTTTCCCAAGCATCGACCAATATCATTTGCTCCCTGACATTTGGACAGCGATTTGAATATGATGATGAAGAATTGAAGTTATTGATTGTTAGGCTGCATGAAACATTCTATCTTCTAAGTGCTATATCTGGCAAGGTAAGCAATCAGTCCGATAAGCCTGAACTGAATATTCTAGGCAGCAGATAATCCATTCTTTTTAAATACATTATACAGGTAACATGTAAATAAAACACATCACTTTGTAGGTATCTTATAGTCCCCAAAATATATTGGTGTTCACACCAACATTTTCACAGCACAGAGAAGCACCTTGAGGTTTGTAAGTGGGTGTTCTTATGGAACAAAATATGTACCTTTAATAATATAAACCCACCCATTATAACTAACTGTAACCTAACCTACACAGTGCATCTAACGTGTGTGGGAGCCTGGAGTGTCACTTTAATAATATAAACCCACCCAGTATAACTAACTGTAACCTAACCTACACAGTGCACCTAACGTGTGTGGGAGCCTGGAGTGTCCCTTTAATAATAAAAACCCACCCAGTATAACTAACTGTAACCTAACCTACACAGTGCACCTAACGTGTATGGGAACCTGGAGTGTCCCTTTAATAATATAAACCCACCCAGTATAACTAACTGTAACCTAACATACACAGTGTATCTAACGTGTGTGGGAGCCAGGACTGTCCCTTTAATAGTATAAACCCACCCAGTATAACTAACTATAACCAAACCTACACAGTGCATCTAACGTGTGTGGGAGCCTGGAGTGTCCCTTTAATAATATAAACCCACCCAGTATAACTGTAACCTAACCTACATAGTGCATCTAACATGTGTGGGAGCCTGAAGTGTCCCTTTCATAATATAAACCCACCCAGTATAACTAACTGTAACCTAACCTACACAGTGCACCTAACGTGTATGGGAACCTGGAGTGTCCCTTTAATAATATAAACCCCAAAATAAAATACTTGAAATTACATTTACCAAAAAGTGCAGTGCTCGTGTGTTGCACACACATATATAGTTGAAAATGGTGTTTACCCTTTCAATTACAACCACTTAGTAGATATAAATCGCCAAATCCTGTCCCTTTCATCTCAAAAACATAGCCACATTAACCCCGGATGTGGCTAGGGTGCTGGTCCATGCTCTTGTTCTCTCTCGCCTTGACTACTGCAATACCCTTCTCAGTGGTGTTACGTGTTCCCAGATTGCACCGTTGCTATCTATAATGAATGCGGCGGCAAGGCTCCCACGCCTCCCCGCTCTGTCAGTCCCTGCATTGGCTTCCAGTTAGATATAGGGCTCAATTTAAAATTCTGGTGCTTGCCTACAAGTCCCTACATAATTCTGCTCCAACCTACCTATCCTCCCTAATACACAAGTATGTCCCATTGAGGCCCCTATGCTCTGCCAAAGACCTACGTATATCCTCTGTCAGTACGCCCACCTCTAATGCTCGCCTCCAAGATTTCTCCAGGGCTGCCACTCTTCTGTGGAACTCCCTTCTCCATAAGACTTTCACCCAGTCTCCATTCATTCAAAAAATAATTGAAAACTCACTTCTTCAAGAAAGCATATCAATTAAAGTTAGCAGGTTTTCATCCCGCACACTCCATGACTCCTCTCCTGCAACTATCAAAAATTACCTACTAAGCCCTCAATGAATACTTTTCTAACAACCTACTTCGTATCCCTACTTTTACCCTTTGTGTCACTATACCCCACTCCCTCTAGAATGTAAGCTCATTGAGCAGGGCCCTCCACCTCTCTGTTCCTGTACGTCCAATTGTCTGATTAAAATTACATGTCTGTTAGTCCACCAATTGTACAGCGCTACAGAATTAGATGGCACTATATAAATAATAAAATAATAATAATAAAGGAATCCTCTAAAAAACCTCAATATAAATTCATTCAGCTGGGTATCTATAAAAGGGTAATTAATATCACAAAAAGATAAAATACTGTAGAAACACAAAAAGGTGCTAATGATTCAAGGTTGAACTCACAAATGTAGTTTGTATATAGAGCCCATCAAAATGTAGGTGATAAATCCTCCGGACATTCAGAGATGCGTGTAAAGATAAAAGATAGAGACCATGATGCAGCACTTTTAAATATAAAATACACTTAAAAGATATGTGTAGATAAAAAGCCCATCAATAACATCATAGATTATGGGAACTGGATACAATCATCCTTGAGTCCTTCACCAGACAGATGAAAGTTGGGAATAAAAAATAATAAATAAATAATGTAAATCAAAAACAAAAAACGTGCAGCACCTATGGATCCGCCCTACGCGTTTCGTCTCAATTCAGAGACTTCCTCACGGGGAAAAAAGTGCAATGTGATCTCCATACAAACCCGCCATATTTAAACCCACAATATTCCGTTCCAGGCCACCAACGTCCAATCAGGACGTGACCACCCATCTGTCCACAATCATTCAACAAGAGAAAGAGTTCTCAGTTCATTTCCCTTTTTCCTTTTCCGGCATTATGGCGTTGTCTGAAAGTAGGTGTGTCGATCTTCTTTCCTCTGTGAAACACATCAATGCATATGTGCAACGAAAATCTACTTACATATATTTTTAAATATATAACTGAAAAAGAAATAAAAAGTAAAAAACTTATATGTAAAAATATAAAATAAACTAACCCCCCCCATTGCTAGTATAACTAAGAGAGTGATTTAATCCATTATAACATAGAAGACAAATAAAAAATGAATTTAGGTAATAAAACATATATAAAAAAGAAAATAGTTGCACATTGTAAAATCTGGTTGGAACGATCTTCACTGTTAAATCTTCTGTAGAATATTGCATATTCTATGTTTCTATTGATTATATATATGGATGTGTGGATTGACATAAGTAACAGATGGTATCAATAAGTCACAAGGCTTTCTGTGTCCGAGAGCTCTGGAATGTGGGTGTGGGGGTTTTTCCTTATATGGCTAGAGTTAAACGCTGACGTTAGTATGAACACTTCTATATAGTAACAGAGGGACACAAGGTCTCTCTCTCTTAGCTTGGCTCGGTACAACAATGTAACTCTCCCATCAGAAGTACAGCAATTACCATCTGCTGTTGAATGTCTACTATCCTGTAACATCCTTTATTATGTTTTATTATGTATCCGTAACAAAGAATAAACCTGAAGAAACCGTAAGTCAGATTGCGTATTACTACTTTTCAATAATATAGACATATATTATTGTGGCGAGCATTTGGACCAAGAATATATATACAAAAGACGTATATATATCAATCAACTGAAGATAAGAAGAAATTAAGAAGATTCTACATGAACATCCATTCATCTACATTTTTACATCTTCTTAATTTCTTCTTGTCTTCAGTTGATTGCTATATATATATATATATACGTCTTTTGTATATATATTCTTGGGCCAAATGCTTGCCACAATAATATATGTCTATATTATTGAAAAGTACCAATACGCAATCTGACTTATGGTTTCCTCATGTTTATTCTTAGTTACGGATACATAATAAAACATAATAAATGATGTTACAGGATAATGGACATTCAACAGCAGATGGTAATTGCTGGACCTCTTTACATCCTTACATCTTTACATTGAGAGAGAGAGCCCAGAGCCAAGAGAGAGCGACCTCTGTTACTATATAGATGTGCTCATACTGACGTTAGAGTTTAACGCTAGCCATATAAGGACAAAACCCCCAACTCCAAATTCCAGAGACCTCATGGTACAGAATAGCAAATGCCATCTGTTCTGTTTAAACCATTAGACAGCCACACCTTAATATGTATTTGAATAGGAACATATAGAATATGCAATATTCTACATTTCCCTCTGTTTATGGTTTATTTATCGCTATCGCTATCGCTATCCCAAATAATAATAAACCATAACAAAATGTTATTTACCATAGATTTTGGTGTCTGATCATCAGGAATACTCATTACCAATCTGTATGCACGCTCAAATTTTAAAAGGAAACTGAAGACATCTTCATTTAAATTTTTCTAAAATCTCAATATCCACATGCTCATTTCCTGTTGTTAATCTTATTAATTGTGTCAATCTATCTCACTCATTCCCATGGACTATTTCACCATCTTTGTCATTAGTGGTAATTATGGGTGGAGTCAGTCTACGTGCAATGTATGTTAGCAGCCATATTTTAAACAATCTGTTCCTTTGTTCGTCATTCAAATTATGTTTAGATAAATTAGACCCAAATACGTCTGCATTACCAAAGGCATCCATTGATGGATTATATGGGGAAATATCTTTGGTAACTTTCATCAGCTGCTCTTGAATTTTTAATTTAAGTTTTGCAGGCTTATCTAACAATTTTCTACGTTGCAAATCAGATTGGGATGATATTTCTGTGACATCAACTGGCTCAAGTATCAAATTATGATCACTCCTTGTAATCACACACAACTGTTTGGCTTCAGTTCTAAGTTTACAAATGAATTCAGATTTAAGATCCAGCTGTTCTCCCAAATCACAAATACTTGCCTGTAGTCTATCATAGTTAGTACATTTCATTCCTGTTACACATACAGATTTCTCTTTAATGTCTGTCTGTGTACTTTTTAAATCTTGCACCTTTACTTGTGCTGGTACTTGCAATTTTGTTGGAGCCACTCCTGTTCTAAGGATCATTGTGTCAAAGGTTTCTACCAATTTTAAAACATTTCTAATTTTCTTTTTTGTTTTATTAAACATAACAGTTTATTATCAATAGCTGAATTTGCTTGTTTACATTGCTCATACAAACTTGCCCACAATTGACTATCTGTATAGCATCTATTAAACACAAAATCAAGTTTACTTTTATCTGCAATATCAGTAACAAAATCCATTATTACTCACCAGACAAGTTGATCTTTAATGCACGACACGGTCTGCTTTTAGCCTGCTTTTTACTCGTACAGCTGCGCAGTTCTGGGCTTGATTCTGGACGCTTGCCAATCTCTGCCACGTGCTTGCTTCTAGACTTCACGTTGTATCTTGTGCTGCTTTCTTTATAATGATGTTACAGGATGATGGACATTCAACAGAAGATGGTAATTGCTGGACTTCTTTACATCCTTACATCTTTACATTGAGAGAGAGAGCCAGAGACAGCCCAGAGCCAAGAGAGAGCAACCTCGTGCCCCTCTGTTACTATATAGATGTGCTCATAGCCATATAAGGACAAAACCCCCACATCCACATTGCAGAGCTCTCGGACAAAGAAAGCCTTGTAACTTATACCATCTGTTACTTATGTCAATCCACACATCCATATATAATCAATAGAAACATAGAATATACAATATTCTACACACATAAATAAAAAATTAAAAAGAAAACTTATAAGAAACACACCAATTTGAAATTAACGCTCAAGCCCTTAGGTTGCATGGTTTGGAGTTTATATATCTAAACATCCTCTTTTCTTCTTAATTCATTCATAATGATCCTTCCTCCCCCGCCCCCGTCATGTAGATGTACTTGTTCAATGACAGTGAAACATAACCTATGTGGGTCAAAGGTTGGACATTGATTGCAATGTCCATTGATTGCAAAGCACTTCTACCAAAGAAAAATAAAATAAGAGAATATGTCACCTGTTCTTCCTCGCATGTTGCATACCTGCTAACTTGTGGGTGCGGTGCACGATATGTTGGAAGAACAGGTAGACAAGCAAAGGTGCGTTTCCTTGAACACTCTAATAACATTAGAAGACGTTTACATACACATTCAGTCCCTTGTCATTGCAATCAATGCCCATCCTTTGACCCACATAGGTTATCTTTCACTGTCATCGAACAAGAAGGGAGGGTTTTTGGATATACTATAAAGTCCAAACCATGCAAATAAGGGCTTGATTTGATTTCGACTACGTGTGTTTCTTATAATTTTTAGATTTTTTTTACTTATTTCTTATTTTTTATTTATGTGCAACGATTTAATTTTTTATATATGTTTTATTACCTAAATTCCTATTTTTTTTTGTCTTATATATTATAATGGATTAAATCACTCTCTTAGTTATACTAGTTGGGTGGGGGGGCATTAGTTAATTTTATGTTTTTACTTTTTTATTTATTTTTCATTTATATATTTAAAATATATTTTCGTTGCACATAAGGTTTTTTTCTTGACTAAATTTTGTACTGGATTACATTAGAATGTATATTCTCTTGATTGAGACGCTACTCACCAGATACTAGTTGTGGTCAGAATATCTACAATTAGTATCTGATGTGTAGCGTCTCAATCAAGAGAATATGCATTCTAATCTTCTTCCCTCCAGGTAACACCTCCATAGAGAGTTCTTCTCTGGAAGTAGGAAGTTCCAGTTAATTTCATAGACCAACAGGGGTTAAGCCCCGAGACACCACTGGAGTGTCTCTTTGGTGTGTTAATTTCAGAGTAGGGGATTCGGAATTGCAGATCTACCCACCCTGAATATTATCTCTTTATTAATTATAGTTCATATAGAATTATATTTATGATTTTTTCCGTTTATATATTTTTCTTATTGTTTTTGAGTGTATCATGGACATTTATACAAAGAGCCGTCTTTCTCTTGAAAAGAAAAAATCCAAATGGTTAAAGAATAGAGTTGAGTGAACAAAGACTGTAAAGTTCGGGTTCGTACCGAACATTACATTTTTTTGGACTACGACCCGAACACGGACATATCAGGGCAGCCGATCAACAAGCGTTTGACTCGTGTGCCCCTAGAAGCACTCACAGCCATGCCATTAGTGCAGCATGTGACCCAGTCTCTATATATAAGCTGGAGTCGCGCAGCGCCGCACGCACATGAGCTCTTATTAGTGTAGGGAGAGGATGCTGCAGCTGTGAGGGACGTATTAGGAAAGAATTCTGGTGTTGAATCTGCAAACTGCAGCGATTATTCAAACTACAGCGATTATTTTTGTGGGTGCTATAATACCACATTTTTGTACCCTGCCCTGAGCCCAGTGCCACAGAAAATGCAGTGCACTTGCAACTGCATGTGTGCCAGGCACATTACTTTAATCCTGTTCTGGTAGCTCAGTGGTGCTAAATAGTACATTTGCGTACTGCATTTCTTGCAGTCCAATAAAACCCTTAAATACTACTGTTACATTGTTGATTTAAAAAAATCAAACTTTTTGGTGCTAAATAGTACATTTGCGGTGCACTTCATATCTGAAAGTCAAATAGAACCGTCAAATACTGTGCTTACATTGCAGTTTTAAATATTTAAATTCTTTAGGTGCTAAAAAGTAAATTTGGGGCCTGCACTTCATATCTGAGAGTCAAATAGAACCGTCAAATACTGTGCTTACAGCGCAGTTTTAAAAATTCAAATTTTTTTTGCTGCCAAATAGAACCGTCAAATACTGTGCTTACAGCGAAGTTTTTAAAATGCAAATTTTTTTGCTGCTAAATAGTACATTTGCGGCCTGCGGTTCACTTGATATCTGAGAGTCAAATAGAGCCGTCAAATACTGTGGTTACAGCACATTTTTAAACATTCAAATTCTTTAGGTGCTAAAAAGTCAATTTGGGGTGTGCACTTCATATCTGAGAGTCAAATAGAGCCGTCAAATACTGTGGTTACAGCGCAATTTTAAACATTCAAATTCTTTAGGTGCTAAAAAGTAAATTTGGGGCGTGCACTTCATATCTGAGAGTCAAATAGAACCGTCAAATACTGTGCTTACATTGCAGTTTTAAATATTTAAATTCTTTAGGTGCTAAAAAGTACATTTGGGGCGTGCACTTCATATCTGAGAGTCAAATAGAACCGTCAAATACTGTGGTTACAGCGCATTTTTAAACATTCAAATTCTTTAGGTGCTAAATTGTACATTTGGGGCCTGCACTTCATATCTGAGAGTCAAATAGAACCGTCAAATACTGTTGTGACATAGCAGTTTCAAAATTTCGAATTCTTTAGGTGCTAAATAGTAAATTTGGGGTATGCACTTCATATATGAGAGTCAAATAGAACCGTGAAATACTGTGCTTACATCGCATTTTACACATTCAAATTTTTTTGCTGCTAAATAGTACATTTGCGGCCTGCGCTGCACTTCATATCTGAGAGTCAAATAGAACCGTCAAATACTGTGCTTACAGTGCAGTTTTTAAAATTCCATTTTTTTGCTGCTAAATAGTACATTTGGGGTGTGTACTTCATATCTGGTGTATGTGTGCAACACTGGCTAGTTACCGCTTCTCAAGAAAGTCTAAAGACTTTTTAAAAAAGTGAAAAATAAGTGTTATTGTGATCGCTTCATATACAGAAACATTAATATACATTTCTATATTGTGTAAAGACACAACTACAAAGTTAAAAACCAAACACCAAAACAATGTGCCAGACAATCTACCTGTGCATGGCTAGTGAGATACAATAAGTCTACATCTTAAAAATGCAATAACCCACAGAAGATGGGCGAGAATTTTTTTTGCAAATGGAACTTTGATTAGAATTTACTACATCGGCCACTTGTAATATTGTATCACACCTACAAAACTTGTTACACAGATCTAAGTGATGGAAAACAGATTGATATTTTCTACACTAGAAACTACCAGATAACAAGCTGCTTTAAACCAGATTTATCAATAGCGAAGAGGTACTTAAAAGGTACTTATTGTAATTCTGGGGCAATACCCTCACAAGTCAAACTGAGAGGTCAGTTTATAGAGAAAACTGTTGCCTGGATACAATTCTAAAACAATTTCCATATGTCCTTTGCAGACTTTACATGCTGGAAAAACACAGGTGCCAACTGCTGTGGCTTTCTGCAGTGTGCAGACCGGCAAGGAGGGCAGGGTTGAGGAATGGGTGGAAGATGATGTGGAGGATAATGAGGTCCTAGATCTGACATGGAATGAAGGTCATGCGAGTGACGTGTGCAGTTTGGAGGAAGAGGAGGTGTCGCACAGAGGCACCAGCACAGCATAAGAGGGAGCAGGGTGCAAAAGCGGAACGGCCATCCCCTAGCGCTCGTCGGCATGTATTAGCTCTAGAATTACCACAGTTATCCAAGTAACAGAATGAGCGATCAAAGGAACCATAACTGATTTAATGAGCCATTCGCAGTTTCACTTGTAGCTGCTGTGCGCGCTCACCCTGCTGCTGCTCGCCTGTCTGCGCTGCAGCGTTAATTCGGCCTTCCCGCTCACCGCCTCATATGCGACGTGCCCACAAGGTAGAACTCCACCTTGCACATGCTGGAGAGACTGTGTGAGCAGCAGCAGGTGATAGCGGAGTTTCAGCTACAGCATGCACGGGTCAGTCGCTCTGCACCAGACTTGCCCCCCAATAGATCCTCGTTAAAGGATTTAAAGTGGACTCATTCCAATTACAGGGCCTGGAAAGAGTCCTGTATTGTTATTTATCGTCTATACCTTCCTGCGTCGGGAGTGGGTAATTTGCATGCCTGCTGCATTCCTTGGATGTGGTAGCCGTTTCTCAGGCTCCCTCTCCAGAATTGAACCCTGATTCCCAGTAACCCATGGTCACCATGGTAGGCGCAGATAATAACATCGAAAGTTGATAGGGGAGACATCCAAATGCGTTGTCACTGCCTCCTCAACCTCCTACTCCACATCCACCTCCTCCTCCTAGAGCAGGGTGCAAAAGCGGAGCAGCCGTCCCTAGAAAGTACGCCTGCTACTGCCCACCGCACCCGGGGACCGAGCACACCAAAGCCAGCTCCAAGGAGTTCCCTGGCGTGGCAGTTCGAGCGAGGAGAACCCAGTCGATTCCTGTGGCACCTCCCGATAGACAAACAGGAGATGGGGCAGGAATCTCTCTCAATCCTTGTGAGTCGCCGCAAAGGTACGGAGCATTTGCTTCAACGTACTGGTCTGGGGGTGGTAAGGGGAGCTCAGGATTGGTTTATTGTGCACAATCTCCACAGTTGGTGGGTCATTTCGGCAGTAAATTGGGTGCCCTGGTCTGAGAGAATCTCCCGGGGAAAACCCATCGTGGAGAACACTCACATCAAGGCTTCTCTGCCCGAATACTGCTCAGGGTCGCGTAGTCCACGATGGTCAGAATGTACTTCTTCCCAGAGGGACTAGGCTTGGCTAGGGGACCTATAATATCGACAGCTACTCTGCCGAACTGATCTTCACTAATAGGTAGGGGATGGAGGGGGGCCCTATGCCAGTCCCTTTTCTTCCCCACTCTCTGGCAGACATCTGGCAGTACTGCCTCAGATCCTGAGAGATTCCTGGCCAGAAGAAGCTTTGGGTGAGCCAAGACACTGTCCGGCTCCTGCACAAATTACCTGCAAAAGGGATATCGTGAGCTAGCTTCAGCAGCTCATACCAATACTTCTTGGGTCTGGGGCTGGTGGTCTCTCACCAGCCGTGTTGTTCGGGAGCCCATTGAAAAAGTGCTCTAGCATGACGAGCTGGGTGATCTCCTCCGGGAACTTGGCTTGATGGGAGTTGAGACAGTTCTGGGTGGCCCTTGTGATGCGGCATGCCCATTTCACATGGGAGTCCTTCTCCCCTTTCCGGGTCTCCCTAAACTTTCGACGGTATTGCTCGGGGGTGACCGCATACCGGGCCAGGAGGATTTGTGTAATAAAGGGATAGTCTCTGATCTGCTCTTCTGGTACAGCCCGGTGCCTTCCCCTCTAGTTTGCTGGCCAGGATGGTGACCCAGTCGCTGGGGTCCACGTCTTGAAGTAGGCACTGGAACTCAAAGTCTTGTAAAAAGTCATAAATGCCGCCTTCTGCTTCCTTGAACTCTTTGAAGGCATTGTATGGTAGCTTGTGGGCCAGGGTGGTTGTGCTTCCCAGCGCCCTCTGCTCCCTTCTTCCTTCATCTGGGTTCATGGAGGTCGCCCTCTGTCTATTGGCAAGGACATAGGCTTGCACCTCCAAAAAGGTCCTGCTGATGATCTCCTATGTGGGTGGCTCTTGGTAATATGCCAGGCGCCGGTCCACCTCCTCCTCATCTCCGGCCCCTGGCTGAGGTTCGTTGCCTCACTGCGTGCCTGGTCGTCCTCCATGAGCACAACAGTCAATTTGGCCTTGTTACACCCACCAGGCGTTATTCCTCTGGCTCCACACAAGTCCTGCAGAAATTCCTGAAAAACTACACAGATATATCAGAGCTGCTGCAGAAAGTGCAGGCCGTCTGTGCGCGCTTTCGTTGTTCTCACCCTGCTGCTGCTCGCCTGTCTGCGCTGCAGCGTAACTTCGGCCTTCCCGCTCACCGCCTCATATGCGATGTGCCCACAAGCTGGAACTCCACCTTGCACATGCTGGAGAGACTGTGCGAGCAGCAGCAGTCGATAGTGGAGTTTCAGCTGCAGCACGCACGGGTCAGTCGCTCTGCGGAACAGCACCACTTCACCACCAATGAGTGTGCCTCCATGCGAGACCTGTGTGCCATGTTGCGTTGTTTCGAGTACTCCACCAACATGGCCAGTGCTGATGACGCCATTCTCAGCCTTACTATCACGCTTCTATGTCTCCTTGAAAAAACGCTTTGGGCGATGATGGAAGAGGATGTGGCAAAGGAGGAAGAGGGGGAGGAAGAGGGGTCATTTCCATGGTTATCAGGCCAGTTATTCACAAGTGGCTCGGAGGGTGAGTTCCTGCACCAGCATAGGCCAGGTACATAATTGTCCGGCATCTCCACACTGTCCCATGGAAGCATTCAGCTGTCCATCTCCCAAACACTGGAGAGAAAGAGGAAGTACCCCCTAGCCACCTGTGATCCCTGGTCCTGAATGCCAGCATTTCATATTTCCTGGCCTTTGAAATGCTGTCATTCCGTCTGGTGGAGACGGACAGTTTTAAAAACCTGATGGCGCTATTGGACTGCAAGAAATGCACCGCAGGCCACAAATGTTTCTTTTTTTATATGTCCTAATATTTTGGGGGCTACCCCAATAAAAAAAAACAAAAAAAAACAAACAAACAAATAAAAAACAGTGTTAACTACCTCTTCCGCCTTCACCGCTGCTTCCACCTACACCACCACGGTCACTGCCTCCTCAACCTCCTACTCCACATCCACCTCCTCCTCCTAGACCAGGGTGCAAAAGCGGAGCGGCCATCCCCTAGACAGTATGCCTGCTACTGCCCACCGCACACCAAAGCCAGCTCCAAGGAATTCCCTGGCGTGGCAGTTCTTCAGACAATGTGCTGACAAGACACTAGTGGTTTGCACGCTGTGCAATCAGAGCCTTAAGCGAGGCATAAACGTGCTAAACCTGAGCACAACCTGCATTACCAGGCATCTACATGCAAAGCACGAGCTGCAGTGGAGTAAGCACCTCAAAAACCAAGAAAGGTCTCAGGCTCCTCCTGCTTCCTCTTCTGCTGCTGTCTTTGCCTCTTCCTCCACCTCTGGAGTGACAGTGACACCTGCCACCCCACAAACAGAGGATGTGGCAGCAACGCCACCATGTCCGCCACCGTCCCCAAGCATCTCCACCCTGTCCCATGGAAGTGTTAAGCTGTCCATCTCCCAAACACTGGAGAGAAAGAGGAAGTACCCCCCTACCCACCCCGCGATTCCTGGCCCTGAATGCCAGCATTTAAAAATTCCTGGCCTTTGAAATGCTGTCACTCCGTCTGGAGACTGACAGTTTTAAAAACCCGATGGCGTTATTGGACTGCAAGAAATGCACCGCAGGCCGCAAATGTTTCTTTTTTATATGTTCAATATTTTGGCACCTACACCGCCACGGTCAACGCCTCCTCAACCTATGGGTCACTTAGTATAAAGTATGTACACAATAGCAGGGGCTTGTGAAGGCCTTTTCTCCATGCATCAGGAGTTGAGCTCAGTTTGAACAATGAAAGAGAATACCCTGCACTCCAATCCTCTCTTAAATAGATAATTCTGGTGATCCTCCTGACAGCCATGCTTTAGATTTTGATTTATGTTCTTCCAAAGCTAAAACCAAAGATTCCATCTAGTGCTATTTTATGGCTCAGCTGTATTTTTTTATGTATTTTATGTTATTTTAAGTGATTTCCCTATCCACATTTGTTTGCAGGGCACTTGTCCTGCCCATTTTACTTCCTTTTGCAGCCCTCTAGCCCTTTCCAGGAGTTTTTTAGAGGCATTTTAGTGCCCAAAAGTTTGGGTCCCCATTGACTTCAATGAGG
Organism: Pelobates cultripes; assembly: GCA_933207985.1. Taxonomy (NCBI): domain Eukaryota; kingdom Metazoa; phylum Chordata; class Amphibia; order Anura; family Pelobatidae; genus Pelobates; species Pelobates cultripes. Next base: position 9,735,502 of record OW240920.1, on the reverse strand, counting down.
TTCGGGGTCAAGTTCGGGGTCAGGTTCGAGCCCGAACTCGAACCGTTTGACGAAGTTCGGCCGAACTCGCGAACCCGAACATCCAGGTGCCCGCTCAACTCTATTAAAGAACTCTTCCGTTCATCTATTGAAGTTTAGGATGTCATGTTTGAGGAGTGGAACGCATTAATGTATTAATGAGTTCCACAGAGGAAAGAAGTTCGACACATCTACTTTCGGACAACCGTTTCTGCTTTTATCCTCCCCTTCAGGAGAAGATATACAGCACCAAAAGGGGTGGATCGCCTAAACAGATCCAAAAGCGATTTAAGCCAGAGCTGGGTCTATAGCTCCTCATTTGTGAGTTTATACAGCAATCTCTGTTTTAAATATTATTCAGTTATAAACCATCTACACTATATTCGATTATTTTCTTTCTAGACATCTATCTGCTATTCAAGTAAAACAACTCCTCTAAAAACCTACTAAAAGGTGATAACTTATTGATTTATTGTACAAGCGCTACATTCTTTCTTTGTACTTTCGGATAACGCCATAGTGCCGGAAAATGAAAAAGGGAAATTAACTGACGTTGGAACGCATATGCCTTCCAGGGAGAACTCTTTTGGCGCGAATTGAATGATTGTGGACAGATGGGTGGTCACGTCATGATCTACCAAACAGCCACTAGAGGCGCTTCCTGCTGCTTCAGAGTTTAACTCTGTGAAAAGAACACTGGATGTCCTCAATTTAACCAAAGAAAAACTTAGAGTCAATGCTTTTCTGTGGGGATTGCCAAATGCGCATTAGGTTCCCCCCCAGTGCTGATTTCATGGTGGGTTTCGGGGTGGCACACAGGTGCACTATGATAGGAATACAGCTTTGTATTTATAACACTATTGTGTCCCTGTAATAAATAACCATGCAAGGGTATCAGCTGAGCATTCACAACCAATCACTGCCCCAAACTGAAGGTATGAATTTGGTATGTCTTAAGGTGGTCGTAACTACTCCTTATCCATACTGTCCCAGGAAGCTTCAGGTTTTCTTGGGACCCTGATTCTGTTTTTTCTTTTTTCCCTACTAGTTTTGCTTTTCTATTGGTCGGTTGGTTAATAATTCAATCACTGGAATTCTTTGACATTTATTTTTTTTAAAGGTTTTTGGATGTTTATATTCATGACAAGTTAACGGAGGCATCAATCCCGCCTCATGAATACAGGAAACAGGCCTCGATATTATTAAATATTAACTGCCCCGGACAGCAAGTTTATTTCCACTTTGTTAATTCTGCAAAGGTATCTGAGCTGAATATACACATACAAATTTAGAGATTTAGAGAAAAATGTTGGAAAACATCTGGAGACATTTAGAAATTCCCTCTTAGTATATAAAATGTTCTATTGAATCTGTGCTTTATATTTCTAGCTATCAAATTTAATTCCTGGAATAATGAAATATTTACCTGGTGCCCATAAAAAAATCTTCAATCACATGGAAGATATTGTCTCCTTCGTAAGGAAGAGAGTTGAATTAAACCAGAAGACACTGGACGTCAACTGCCCTCGAGATTACATTGATGCTTTCCTTCTGAAGATACAAAAGGTAGAACATTGTAAGACCAAAAGCCCAAATCTGGACACATTTTCCCACGAACACACAGCTTAAAACATGAAGGTTGTCTCATATTCCTCAACACATTCTGTTCCTGTGCGTCCAGCTCGTCTTATGGCAAATCCATGTCAGTTAGTCTGCATATTGTACAGTGCTGCTGAACAAGTCAGTGCTTTAATAATATTAATATCATTAAAACATATGAAACATAGATATTGATGGACATTACCGATTACAAGGATGGAATGTCTTTGTGTTGTTTCCCCCCTCCCCAGTTATTACTTATTTTCCCATTTTTAAAAAGCTAGGTAAATTATTACATTAAAACCTTTATAAGAAAAAGAAAAAAGCTGAATTTTTACCTTATATACACTACATATCCCAGGTGGAATGTTACCCCCACCTCCAGTAAGGTCACCGAAAATAACAGAGGAGGTTTAATGTTGCTCAAGGTTCCAGGCTGTGTGCCAGATTGGGGCACCCTTCTAGAGCACTTGGGTTTGTTCTGTGAGTGTGAGTGTTGTGAATAGTTGTATGGGAGGAGGGGGGGGGTGCTGAGTGTGACTTTGTTATATGTTTACACCCCTACTGCTTCTCTTTTCCTGCTTCCCGAGTGGAGAGCAATCCCTGGTGGTCTGGTGGGGGAAGTATTGTGGTCTGTTCCAATTTAATAAGCTCTTTTGTGGTCTGGCACCCAGTAAATGACTCAAAGCACAGTCACTGAAAAATGCCGGTGAATCACGAGGGATCTTTTAAAGTGGTTTTCACCTGATAGTGGACCAGACACAACTCCCTCAATGAAGTGAAATGGCCCAGGGCCAAGCAATGAGATCTTTTTGATCTCCCTGCCAGTTCAAGGAGGAACCCCTTTACAGCCAAATTTGGAAATCCGGGTGCAGACATGAGCCCACTAGGCCTCTGTCTGAGCCTGGACCCTAGGAGGCTGCCTAATGGATAACCTGGCTTTGGAAACTAAGCATGTTGGGAGGCATTCCCTCACAATGATGTATGTAACCTAAATATTAATCTTCTAACTTAACAAAGTCTTTATAAATGTAACTAGCAACGGAATCCCAACACAGAATTCAACATGGACAACTTGATCTGTAGCACTCTCCAGATCTTCTTCGCTGGGATGGAAACCACCAGTATAACATTGACCTATGGGTTCCTGCTTCTTCTCAAATATCCTGATATCCAAGGTATTGCTTCTGCTAAAAGCTTTCCTCCTGGGAATATGTAGATATCATATAAGCTCTTCAGAGAAAATATTTTCATCCTTTACATAAATATTAAAGGAATTAAAATTGTAAATTTAAAAAAAAAAACACATAAAAAAATAAAAGAATTTAATTTAGACGTATTTCCAGAACTGTAATTTGTGTTTTAATTTTCTATTTTATCTTATTTCTATGTGCTTGCTGTCACTCCTTGAATGAATTAAACTGGGCAGCCAGTGATAGGCTGATAGCATCAGTTCACACTCTCAGTCAATCACCAGATCCCAAAGCTTGTCAGTTACTTTCATCCCTGCTCAATACATTGCCTGGGAGAATGGACTGGACAGCAGAATTCTGTGCACTAGGGAAACACCTTAAGTGTTAAACTGTTTGAAAACCATTTAACACCTTAAGATAAGACTTTGCCCAGGAGCTCCAGAGGTCAAAGCAATGTCATTGAGATTTAGTTGTCTTGAGGGAAGAGTCCCTTTTACAAATTATATTATTTGTAGTTAAATTATTCATTGATCCATGGAAGTAGTGTTGTGACTAAATTATCTATTTATGTATTTCAATATTTGCTCTTTAAGTACTTTAAAGCTATTTTTTTTTTTTTTTACCAGAAAAAGTCCACGAGGAGATTGATCGCGTAATAGGCAGAGATCGCTGTCCTACATACCAGGACAAGGGAATGATGCCATATACAGAGGCAGTGATCCATGAGTTCCTCAGATACAATGACCTAGTACCATTTAGCATGCCACGTAGGATGACAGAGGACACAGAATTTTATGGTTACAATATTCCTAAGGTTTGTACAGGAGGTGCATCAGGCACCCTTTATTCCCTGCACAAAATAATCGTGACAGAAATTTTTTTGTATTTTTTTTTTTCCCTTATTTTCAGGAAACCGATGTCTACCTTTTCTTGAGCTCTGCTCACAAAGATCCAGATTTCTTTCCAAACCCAGAATCTTTCAATCCTGAGAACTTCCTAGATGAAGATGGACGGTTTAAGAAGAGTGAGGCATATCTGGTGTTTGCTGCTGGTCAGTTTTAATGGGAGTACAATGTATCATCTCTCATTTTCATGCAATATTATTTAGTGCTGACTGAGCTTAGAAGCAGATGGATATAGGGAATTGATAGAAAATATTCAGAATGGTGCTGTCGATGTGGGGTACATGGTGGCATGTAACTGGTGACCCAGCATTGGGAACCTGGAAAACTGGGCTGTAAAATGACACAGAGCACTCTGATTGGTTACTTAATCCACCAATCAGAGTGCTCTGTGTCATTTTACACAGCGTGGGAAAATTCCAAAGAACAGCTTGCCTGCCAGTCTCTTCATTTACCTGTCAGCGCATTCTGATTGGATGGCTTAAACCCACCAATCAGAGTGCTCTGAGCCTAATTGCAGGGCGGGGCAAGGCTTTATAAGCCTTCCCCCGCCCTGCAGAGCTTAGGCTGCGCGGAGCCCTCCATAGGTGAAGATTGCTTTTTTTTTGCGCTCGTTTTTTTGTTTTTGTTTTTTTTTTAAAGTGCGTCGGTTATTATGGATTTTGATTTGGCCTTTTTTGAGGCTGAAAAAAGATTTTAGAAGAACGTAAACATCAAATGGTAAGTTTTATTTTATCTTTTTTTAACAGGTACTTAGTTAATGCCCCCCGCCATTATGTTTAGGGTGATGGGGGTAGGTAGGGGTTAGTTTTTTGTTTTTTTTTGGGAGGGGGGTGACTAGAGGTCTGGGGACCCTTAGTCAACTGGGGGGGTTTATTTATGGCCCCCACCTACCGCTCAGGGGTAGGGGACAGGGGGGAGGACAAAAGGTCCCACCCCTTATTGTTATTTAGGGCCCCCACCCGCCGTGCAGGGGTGGGGGCCGGGAGGGAGGACATTAGGTCCCCCCCAATTTTTATTGATGGCCCCCACCCACCGCTCAGGGGTGGGGGGAGGATATTAGGTCCCCACCCATTTTTTATTTATGGCCCTCACCCACTGCTCAGGGGTGGGGGCGGGGGGAGGACAGTAGGCTCCCCCAATTGTTATTCAGGGCCCCCAACCTCCATGCATGACAGGGGTGGGGGCCGGGGGGAGGACATTAGGTCCCCCCCCAATTTTTATTTATGGCCCCCACCCACCGCTCAAGGTTGGGGGCCAGAGGGGAGGACAGTAGGTCCCCCCCATTTTTTATTTATGGCCCCCACCCACCGTGCAGGGGTGGGGGCCTGGGGGGAGAACAGTTGGTCCCCCCCTCCACATTCTTCTTTAGGGCCCCCACCCGTCGCACAGGGGTGGGGGCAATAGGTTTTTTTTTTTTCTTTTACAGTGAGCAGCCAGGTGTCCACTCAACTCTACTTGGGACCCAGAGTGTTGTCAGTCTCTCACTGGCACTGGGTAAATACATCAAATAAGTGGGTGCTAACAATCTGTATGCGATATTTCCTGTATGAGTTTACGTTCTTTGCCGCACTGTATGAACACCTGGACTTCAGATGATATATATTGTGTAACACCTAACTCTACTTTCTGAAACTGGGATGGGGTTTCCTGTCCTTGAGTAGGAGCAGGTCACTATTGATATTCAGTCACCACCTGATGTCCGCTGGTGGGGGATACAAGGGACCAGTGGAAAGGGGCCATTTTAGCGACTGTCCAATTAGAATTCCCCATATGTTACCAAATGACTTTCCCTCATTCAATAAGGGGCTGTTTGGACTTCGGTAAATTGACCCTTTAAATAAATGTATTGTGTAACACCGTTGTCTGCCCTCTGATACTCGGATGGCTACTTATAAAGAAATGAATCTGGTAAATGCCTCTTCTACTTCTTTAGGTAAAAGAAATTGTCTTGGGGAGAGTTTGGCTCACATGGAAATCTTCTTACTGTTCACATCCATCCTGCAAAACTTCACTCTGACGTCTCCTCTATCGCTCGATGCCATCGATATTGACCCTATAACGACCGTACTGGGGAACTTTCCCAAACCCTACATGCTATATGCAAAGCCTCGTTAAAATTTACCTTTTATATTACATCTGTCACATTTTAGGGAGAAAATTACTCATACTGTTCTCACACAGTTTGTTCGACCTAATTCATGATACTTATTTAGCAAATGTTCTCAGAATGTTGTTGATGTTAGATTCACTTTTAAATCTAACTTTAGTAATTAGCATGTTGGTATCTCTCCTTATATGTACTTATAATAAAACCATGTAAGGCAGGAAGAGAACAATATGTGTCCTCTGGATTAATGCAGCACTGGGCTTCTTAAAGTAAAATTTAGAGATATATAAAGCACGCTTTCTGATACATTAAGATTAATGTGTATAGCATGTGTTGGTTTCTTATCAGAATAAATGTATAAATACAGATTGTGTACTGTGTCAGTGTTACTGTAGGTGTGTGAATGAATATTGTATAATGTGTGTGGGGAAGTCTTGTATTTAGTCACTGTATGAATGTATATACATTGAGTATTTAATCTCAACAAGACTTGTGCATGGCTGAAAATGTGGTTCGGCAAATGATTTTGTAACTATATAAATTATTTAAATAAATATTTTAATAGTCCAAAATTCTTTCATTTTGGTGATAATCATTAGGTAAATAAATTATGTGATTTATAGGAAAACTGTGCTCTATAAAATAAAAATATTAACTGTATCTTATTCTTGGCCGGACGAGCCATCTTTACAGTCCAAAGCATCTCCAGGGTCAGAAGCAGCATTAAAGCACGCGGTATACCGCTGTACCATTGAAGGCGCTATAATTACACTAGTAAATATTTTTGTTACGGCCTATTTTCTATCCATGATGCCAAATGTTCATTGTTTTGTCAAGTATCCAAATAGCACAGATGAAAATGGATACTTGTATAGTTCTGATGTCTTATCTTGGTATAGATGGCGTATGGCGTTCGGCAAACATGGTTACTGGGTCTGATGGAGTCGCAAAAGGGAGATATTGAAGAATACAGAGAGCCTCCGCTGGCCAATCCGAGCAATGTTTTATTCACACACCATGCTCACCAGTAATATTTCATAAAACTGTTTAATATATAAATTCTATTCTACCTGCTTCTTCTGTCTCCCTTGTTGATTCACTCTGCCGCCCCTCGTATCTCTTAATGAAATCTCCATTCTTTATTTCCTCTACTCCTATCTTTAATTTTCATTCTCTCTTCATTCATGCCATTCTCTCATTTTAATGAACAACCCACTCTCTTCTTTATTTTCTCTCCTCCTATCTTTCCTTTTCATTCTGTTACTTTTCTGCCACCATCTCTTGTCATCCACTCTCCATCCCAACGTGTCTTCTTTTCATTTGTTCTGTGCCCTCTATAACCTCCTCATTGAAATTCATTGTGTGTCTTTATAGATAATATGATCTGGCTGGTCAGAAATAGTCCCTGTGGGTGTGTGGGGGCCCCAGGTTATTATATATATATATTTCTTTATGTGTAAATTGCTGTATCTGTAACATTTGTTGGATTTTTGAATAAAAAATAAATACATAATCTCATAATTTCACCTGTTAACATCTTCCATCGTTGACACCCAGCTTTTTATTTAATCTGTCTCCTCTACCATTTCATTTATTCTTTTGATTTTCACTCCCTCTGACATGACTATCTGTGTTTTCTCACCCTCCCCTGCCATCTGTTTTACTTTCATTCTCTTTTCCTTTTGTCTCCCCCAATATATACTATCCTTCTTTCTACCATTTCCTTTTATTAACAATTTCTCCCCAACATCTCCCTTTTCATTCACTTTTCTCTCACTGCCATTTATTCTTTTATTCGTTCTTCCTTCCCTGCCATCTCTCTTCCCATTGACTCAATCTCCTCTGTCAGATGCTAAATGTGAGTGAATGAAACCGAAATACAAGATTTGGTAAAGCTTAGCTTATTATGTGAATTAAAATGTCATTATGATTTTAATATCTATAATATTTACTATCTGTTTGCTCATAATGTTTGGCAATCGATCTATAAAGTGATAATTGGATGAGCTTAGTTCAGTCTCCACACAGATTTTGACAAACTCAGAAACATTTTGGAATACTTTGGAGAACGTACCCACGATGCATTACTCAGGAGATGTAACGCTTTTACATTACTCAGGAGATGTAACTCCCGTGTTCTCCGCCAGCGGACACCACACAACGAGGACTGCAGCTCCCACAAACCACATCCGCCAGGAGAACTGTTGATGTGGCATCTGTGCATACCTCTTTGAGCTACTGTCGGTATTATTCAATCTAATCTGTTTTGATTTTATCTATTTAGCGTGTATGAACTTATTCTATTTCATTAAAGACCCATGGATTTTTTTTTTTTTATTCTTTATTTTCCGGTTGACAGAAATGGTAAGTATACAGATGTTGGACAGAAGGTAATGTGTGGGCTTATGCAAAAGGTAAACAGTGTAGTAATACATTATGATACAGAGAGGTATATACCAGTAGAGTAGTTTACTGATAACGCAACATTATTTTCTCGTATACGATTCTGTTCTGTCAGTTTTCCATACATTTAAACAACTCAAAACAAAACAAATATTAACAAGTTTGAACCTAAGATCATGTTTTCTTGGTACGGCACATGGATTCGGAACTACAAGTTAAGGGGCGAGAGTGGATTAAGCTCAGTTCTGGGATAGAGTGTGGATTGGGGGTTCCACACTTTGGGGTTTCTGATGGGGTTGTGGGAGGATTGGGGGGGGTGAGAAGGTGTCCCTGATCTGTGGGTTGTACGGTTTTTCGGAGTTGCGTATTTCATTGTGGACCTGTCTTGGACACTGACGTCTTGGCCCCTATGGGTTATGTGTTTGTGCATGGTTCCTGTCATGGTTGGTTTCCTTTTTTTTTTTTTTTGGGTGTCTTATGTGGCTGTGGTGGGTTCCATGAGCCACAGATCCCATATTTTGTCACAATGCGTTGTGGTGTCATGAATGAGTGCAGATAAACTGTCCATTGCCCTGGCTTTGTTCATTTTTTTCTTTATGTCAGTGAGTGACGGGACTGTGGGTGAGCCCCAATGGGAGGCTATGGCTCTCCTCGTTGCCAAGGCTAGTTTGGCTAGTAGTTTGTTATGAGCCCGTGGTGTACCGACCAGCGGTTTGGATAGTAACCACAACCACGGGTCTCTTGGGATGGTATCATGTAGGACTCTGGAGGCCAGGGCCACTATGTCAGTCCAGATTTGTGTAACGTGGGGGCATTCCCACCACATGTGGTAGTACGTTCCCTTTTGGCCGCACCCCTTCCAGCATCTATCTGAGGTGGATAGTCCCATTTGCTTGTGTTTTAGCGGAGTATGGTACCAGCGCATCAGGGTTTTGTATGCCTGTTCTTTATGTGTTACGCATATCGTCACTGTCGCTGTGGCTACCCAGATTGCGGACCAGTCTGTGGGGGGTCCTAGATCCCTTTCCCATGCTATTACGTACCCTGGTGGGTGTGTCCCTATCAGTTTGAGCAGTAGTTCGTAGGTTGTGGAGATCTGGCTTTTTTGTATGGGGGCATGGATACATGCCTGCTCAAAAACGGTGAGGGGTGTAATTCCGGCTTGTTTATAGGTAGGGGTGTCTAGGAGATTTTTGATTTGCAGGTAGCGGAAGAAGTCGTGTGTGGTGAGTGGTCTGGTTTGTGGCAAGTCCGTGAAAGCAATGATTTTTTGGTTTCGAAAAAATTGATATGTCCTGACGAGGTCGTTGTCTTCGTAGTGCGCGAAGTCTTTTGGGGTCATTCCCGGTGTGAAGTGTTCGTTTCTCAGGATTGGTGTCAGGGGTGAAGGGTTCGATGTGAGCCCGTATTTTATGGAGAGTTTGTTCCAGATTGCAATAGCGGTGTCAAGTGCCGGTGTGGTGTGCGGGGGTTGTGGTCTGGCTTGTTTTGGGACCCAGATGTAGAGGGAAGGGAAATCGTGGCCGAACAGGTCATGTTCAAGGTCTACCCATCTTTTCAACCCTATGGGTGCGTGTAGTGCTTTAATCTGCGCTAGTTGGGCTGCGTGGAAATAGTGGAGGAAGTGGGGTAGGCCTAGGCCCCCCGAGTGCGTCGGGAGGTAGAGGATGTCTCTTCGTATTCTGGCCCGTTTATTGGCCCATACGAAGCAATCTATTTGTGTTTGTAGTAGTTTAAAGTCCTTGGCGACTATTTGAACTGGTAGTGTCTGGTATAGGTATAAGAACTTCGGTAGGAGATTCATTTTTATGCATGCCACCCTTCCTAGCCAGGAGATGGAGTGGGATTCCCACGTTTTAAGGTCCGCTGTTGCCTTTTGAAGTAGGGGGGGATAATTGAGTCGGTATGTCTGGGAGACGTCTGCTGGTAAGTCTATACCCAGATAGTGTATATGCGTGGGGTTGAAGCGGAACGGATAGTTTATTTTTAATGAGTCTAGGTCCTCCTGGGGGATTTGTACTGGAAGCGCTTCCGTTTTATCCAGGTTGAGGCGGTAGCCTGAGACCTGTGCATATTCTTGTATGGTGTGTAGTAGGGGTGGGAGTGAGTTTATCGGATCTGTGATTGTGAGGAGTAGGTCATCTGCGTATCCTGCCACTTTATATTCTTCTTCCCTAACGTGTACTCCCTTTATTGTTGGGTCCAGGCGTAGGGCTTGGAGTAGGGGTTCTAATGAGAGGGCAAATAAGAGTGGGGAAAGGGGGCAGCCCTGTCTCGTCCCGTTGTAGATGCGAAAAGAGGGGGGTTGAGCATTTGGGATTAGGAGGTTCGCTTCCAGTGTGGAGTATAAGATGTTGAGCGCATTGAGAATTGAGTCAGGGAACCGGAATTTGTGTAGGGTGGCAAAGAGGAAAGGCCATAATACTCGGTCGAATGCCTTTTCGGCGTCTAGGGACAGGAATAGGGTGGGGATTCGTCGATCAGAGGTCATCCATAGGAGGTCAAAGGTCCGTCTGGTGTTTATCGTATGCCTGTCTGTAGGATATGAAGCCTAGTTGGTCGGGGTGTATAAGTTTATGTACGTGGGGGTTTATTCTGTCTGCAAGTAGCTTCGTAAGTAGTTTTATGTCTACATTTAGTAAGGATATCGGTCTGAAGTGGCTTGGGTCCAGGTGGGTTTTGTTTGGTTTGGGAAGAAGGCACACGTTTGCTCTTAGGAGGTCGGGGGGTATGGGGTTTCCCTGTAGTATCGTGTTGAAGAGGTTGCAAAGGTGGGGGAGGAGTATAGCAGGAAATGTTTTGTAATAGAGGCCCGTGAAGCCATCCGGTCCCGGGCTTTTGTTGGGTTTAGTGTTTTTGATGGCTTTGGCTAGTTCTTCGACAGTGATTGGTGCACTTATTTTGGATATAGCCTCCGTTTTTAGGGCTGGTAAGGGTATCTTCTGTAGGTATTCGTCTATAGATTGTCTGGACTCTTCGGGTTGTAGTCTGGTGTTGGGGTATTATAGTGTGGCAAAATATTTTTGGAAGACCTCGACGATTTTAGACGGCGTGCTGTGTGTGGTGCCGTCCGGTGATTGTATTGTGTTCATTTGTTTTCGGTCAAGTCTGCGTTGCAGCTTCCTGGCTAGTAGGGTGTCGGCCTTGTTGGATTTTTCATAGTAGGTTTGTTTTGTCCATTGCATAGCTTTGGTTGTGTCTTTGGTCATGAAGTTTTAAATTTTGGTTCGGCATTCGGTTATTTCCATAAGGATGTCTTGTGTGGGGTTTTGTTTGTGGCTCGTTTCTAGGGACCTGAGAGTCGTGAGGGCTGTTGCTAACTCGGCCAGTTGTGTTCGTTTTAGGTGAGATGCTAAGCTTATAATTTTTCCCCTTAGGACTGCCTTGTGGGCAGCCCACAGTACGCTGGTGAGGGTGCCGAGGGTGCGTTTAGTGTGAAGTAGTTTGTCAGTTCTGTTTGGATTGCTTCTGTTATTTTTGGGTTGTGTAGCAGTGTGGGATTAAGTTTCCAGGACCATGGCCTGGCTACGTCGGGGACCTTGATTGATATTGTGATATCTGCGTGGTCTGACCACGTGATGTTGCCTATATCGGCTGCTTGGGTCATGTGCGTAAGGGGGGGTGAAATCAGAAAAAGGTTGATGCGGGAGTACGAGTTGTGTGGGTGGGAATAGAATGTGTAGTCCCTGGTGGTCGGGTGGAGCAGGCGCCAGATGTCTACCAGTCTCTGTCTTTGCACGAAGTCTTGCAGTAGCCTGTCTATTTTGGGTGTGGGATTTGGGCGTGTTTGGCTTCGTAGTCTGTCAACCGCCGATGTCGTTGTGGTGTTGAAGTCGCCGCCTACAATTTTGAGGTGGCTAGGGGTTAGAGCTAAGTGTGCGTGGAACGTGTCCCAAAATTCTTTGTCTGGAGTGTTTGGGGCATAGAGTGAGGTTATGGCGTATTGGTTGTGTCCTGCCTGACCCGTGAGTGTGATGTATCTGCCTTGTGGGTCCTTCAGTATTTGTTTGGTGCTGAGTGGACAGGTTTTTCGCATCAGGATAGCAACTCCATTTTGTTTGGTCGTGGGGGAGTTTGCCATGTGGCACTCTCGGTAGTGTCTGCTGAGAAGGGGAAAGGGTTTGGCCTGTGTGAAATGGGTTTCTTGCAGTAATATTATGTCTGCTTTTGTACGGTTTGCCCATCTCATTAGTTTATGTCTTTTCGCAGGGTTGTTAAGGCCTTTGCAGTTGATGGATACGCATGTCAGATTGGTGTTCATGGTGTTCCGTGATGTGTGGTGTAAGTTGGTTCTCTGCGTGTCTGTAGTGTGTAGTGGCTGAGTGCCACTTGGAGGGTATGTGGGATGTCGGGAGGGGAATGTGTAGGTCCGGGGTGGAAAGGTTGTCTGTATATTCGGTGGCCGCTAGACTTGGGGAAGAGAGTCCGTGGGTGTAGGAGGTCAAGGGTTTACCTTGTAAGTAGGGTGAGGGTCGGGTGTTCCCCGGTCTTATACCTAGGTTGCCGGGTGTGGCGGGGGCGGAGGTTGAGGGGGTGTAGGTACCAGTGTATCGGTGCGGTCCTATTCCCCTTTCCCAGTGGGTGGTCTGTTGTCCGGTCGCTGGAAACCGGTGGCTGGGGTTTCACTTAGGTGGGGGCTGCGGTATGGCCCGGTATGTGAGGGCGTTGAGGGTTCCGGGATTCTGCAGAGAAAATGTACATGTCATTAATTGTTGCTGCCAGTTGTGGTATGTTCCTGGGTTACGAGGGGTTCCAGTTGGCCGGTGCCCGGAGGTCGCTCTCATGGTGTTAGTATTGTGTCGAAATTGTGGTTCGTGTGCTGGGTTGGTCGGTTGGGTCTTGGGTATTAGAACTGTGGAGGGCCTTTGGGGGTCCATCTCCTGTCTCCCACATGTCTTGTGTTTTTTTGTTTTGGGTGTTCTGCCGTGGCCTAATGGTAGCGCCCGTAGGGTCCCTATTTGTCGTTTTGCCTTGTCTCTTTTTAAGTGTTGTCCCCCCCCCCCCTTTTTTTTTTTAAATGTTTTATGTATGTTGCTCCCTGTCTTCACTGTTATCCCCTTTGATTGTCTTTACTTTCCCTTTGCTCTGATTGGTTATGTGGCCTCCGTTGTTTGTTTTTCCCATACCGTTCTGCCCCCTGTTTCTCTTTAGGGTGGTCCCCCTTTACTTGCGCCCGTCTAAGAGCGGTGCGGTGTGCTTTCCATGCCGGGGTCTGTCCTGGGGTCTCTACTCGGTCCCTATATCGTGTTGCTGAGCGGGTGGTAGGGGGGTCTGTACATGTGACTAATAAGCAGCTTATAGTGCCCCAGAAATACCGGCAGGAACTGCTTAGAATTGCCCACGATATTCCGCTGTCTGGGCATTTAGGGATGACAAGAACGAGGTACAGATTGACACATGCATTTTTCTGGCCAGGTATATCTAGAGATGTGAGACAGTATTGTCAGACATGTGACATTTGTCAGAGAGTGGGAAAAAGGGGTGACCGCCACAAAGCGAAATTGTGCCCCCTTCCCATTATTGAAGAACCCTTTAGCAGAGTAGCAGTGGATATAGTAGGACCACTGTCCAAGCCTAGCCCTTCCGGCAAGCGGTATATTCTGACCATTGTAGATTATGCCACCCGGTACCCGGAGGCTATAGCCCTTTCCAATATACAAGCAGAAACGGTAGCCGAAGCTATGATGAAGATATTTTCCAGGATGGGATTTCCCCAAGAGATAATTTCGGATAGGGGGACCAATTTACAGCCGAAGTGACCCACCAGCTATGGAAGTTATGTGGCATTAAGCCAATTGTAAATTCTGCCTATCACCCGCAGTCCAATGGGTTGTGTGAGCGCTTTAACGGTACCTTGAAGCAGATGCTCAGGACATTTGGGGAGTCCCATAAAGACTGGGAGAGGTTTTTACCCCATCTGCTTTTTGCGTACCGAGAAGTGCCACAGGAATCTACCGGCTTCTCTCCGTTTGAGTTATTGTTTGGGAGAAGGGTGAGGGGACCCCTAGACTTAATTAGAGAACATTGGGAGGGGGGGAGCAGTGCAGATGGAGTCCCCATTGTGCCATACGTGCTGGAGTTCCGGGACCGCTTGGAGGCTCTAACCCAAACCGTACGGGAGAACCTCCGGGCGGCTCAGCGGCGACAGCGCCGGTGGTACGATAGGGGAGCCAGAGACCGTAGCTTTCAGGTGGGACAGAAAGTTCTAATTTTGAAACCTGTCCGCACAGACAAGCTACAGGCCACCTGGCAGGGCCCATACCAAGTGGTAGAACAGAGATGTGACACCACTTATGTGATCGGCCCGTGCTCTGGGGTAGGGAAACGACGCATGCTCCATGTGAACATGCTCAAACCCTATCACCAGAGAATAGAGGAGGTAGCAGCCATCTGTGCCCCAGCCACTGAGGATTATGAGAATCTGCCCTTGCCAGACATGTTAGAAAAGGAAGATTCTGCAGAAAACGCTACAGGTGTGCAGCTGGGGGAGCGGCTAAGTCTCCAGGAGCGTGCCCAGGTACAGGAGTTGATTGCGGCAAAAGGTGCTACCTTCTCCAATTTACCAGGGTACACTCTGTTAGCTACCCACCGAGTAGAGACCCCAGGACAGCTCCCTATGAGACAGACTCCGTATCGTATCCCTGAAGCAGTAAGGGAGCACATGAGGAAAGAAATTGAGGAAATGTTGCAGTTAGGGGTTATCGAACATTCAGATAGCCCCTGGGCATCACCGGTAGTGCTAGTACCCAAGAAGGATGGCACCACGCGGTTTTGTGTAGACTACCGGAGGCTCAATGACAAAACAGTGTCTGACGCCTACCCGATGCCCCGTATAGACGAGCTGCTAGATAGGATGGCAAGAGGCCAGTATCTCACTACCATTGATCTGTGTAAGGGATACTGGCAGATTCCACTAGCCGAGGAGGCCATCCCCAAGTCGGCGTTTGTCACCCCGTTTGGCCTGTATCAATTTCGGGTCATGCCTTTCGGGATGAAAAACGCTCCGGCTACCTTTCAGAGGATGGTAGATCGGCTACTGGACGGGTTCCAAGAGTACGCCTGTGCGTACTTAGATGATATAGCCATTTATAGCCAGACCTGGGCAGATCATTTGAAACATATTAGTGTGGTCATTGACCGTATTGGAGAGGCAGGGCTGACACTAAAACCTAGCAAGTGTCACATAGGGATGGCAGAGGTGCAGTACCTGGGTCACAGGGTAGGATGCGGACAGCAGAGGCCCGAACCGGCCAAGATAGAGGCAGTAGCTAAGTGGCCTACCCCCAGGACAAAGACACAAGTATTGGCGTTCCTTGGTACCGCTGGTTACTACAGAAAATTTGTGCCCAATTACAGCGCCCTGGCCAAACCCCTGACGGACTTGACCAAGAAAAACTTGCCACGACAGGTCAACTGGGCCCCAGAGTGTGAACAGGCATTCCATGAACTAAAAACTGCATTAACTAAGGCTCCTGTGTTAACTGCCCCTGATCCAACTAAACGATTTCTTGTTCACACAGACGCTTCCAAGTTTGGATTGGGGGCAGTACTGAGCCAAGTGGGAGCTGATGGCGGAGAACATCCCGTAGCTTACTTAAGCAGAAAATTACTACCAAGGGAAGTAGGCTACGCCGCCATCGAGAAGGAATGCCTGGCCGTTGTGTGGGCCCTCAAAAAGTTACAACCTTATTTGTATGGACAACCATTCTCCTTGCTCACTGATCACAACCCGTTGGTGTGGCTACACAGGGTGTCAGGAGACAATGCCCGGCTGTTGCGCTGGAGTTTGGCGCTGCAGCCGTTTGATTTCACGATCCATTATCGCCCTGGAAAACAGAATGGTAACGCCGATGGGTTGTCCAGACAGACAGAACTTGAGAAATGATCTGTGAGCACTCCCCCGGACATCCCCAAGCCGATCCGTTGGGATCAGACTGTGTATGCCGGCTTGGTTTTGGGGGAGCATTGTGGCAAACCTAGCCACTTGGGACTGCCTAAGATAGAATGGTTGTGCCTATTTTCTGTTGTGTACTGCGCGCCGGTATAGTGTGGCGTCTCCGGCTATGTTTAATTTATGCTGTACTGTGTATGTCTGTTCGAATCCTCCCCATTCGTTAGCATTGCTATTAAAACTGACTAAGTTGTATATTTTGAAGTAGAAAGGTAACGGTTTATGTCCTCGTAGTTTTCATTACTGTATGTTACAGCAGGGGCTGTTGGGAGGAGGACCTGGAAACGGTAGTCTCCCTCCAGTCCCCTCAACCAAAACCCCTGCTGCCCATCTTTGGAAACCCCTGTTGAGTGACCTGCTTTAAATATCAGTCTTTTTGAATAAAGTGTCAGTTGACTCTCAGACTGTGTTTCGTCTGGTTCTTGGGAGGATTTGGGAATATTGCCTGCTTCCAGCTTTGTACTTGGTTATTGCATTCTACCAGCAGAGATCCTGGGATTATAAAATTGCAGTTCCGCAACAGGTAGCGTGTGACCCTTTTGTGCTTTTGGGTGGTCAGGGAAAAGGTGCCGATGTTGGCGGATTGTGGCTCGTGGACGGGGGAGCTCAGTCTTTACACGTCCTGCTCCATCGGCGTTAAAGACCCATGGATTTTTAAGAAGCATATTTCTTTTTTTTTATCTTGTTAATGCTCTGTAGCAAGCAGTGATTCTGGATACTGTACTGCTCTTTGCTACCACGTTTGTTCTCTCTTTTTTGTTTTTTATATTTTCACTGATAGTCAGTGAATTATATTGCATTTGCAATAGGGCCTCACGACTATGCATTACCCATATGCACAGTTCAGTGTGATTACCCTTGTGCTTCATTCTTGTGGACTATTGGACTGTAATTAACTATTTATAATATTCTGCTTCCATTTTTCATGTTAATGAGGTTCATTATATGGACTTACTCAGGACACATTATCTAATCTCTTTTTGAATGTATATGAACTTAATTCAGTTTGATATATTACATTACTATTTTATTTTACTTTAGCTCCTGGATACCTCTCATTTTATTTGTCAATAAGTGGTACTGATACACTTGTAAATATAATCCCAATAAAAAATTTTTTTTAAAAATAAATGCCTGTTTTCATTTGGGGTATTTCTACTAAGCAGTTTTTTAAAATGTGTTTTTTTTCATTTTGCGGCAGTGGAGTGTCCCTTTAAGTATGTTTACTGATGACACCCAAGTGGCAGACCTGGTTCATGGCATGTCTTGATTGAAGTGCAACTATAACATTTAGATGAGGGCAATGTATGGCCGAATATCCATAGAACAGGCATAATTATGACCGACATAATTTAACTAAGCCCATGCTGAGCCCAGAAAGGGCTAAACCAATGTAAGAATTGACAGACAGTGAAATAAGACAGATTATCAACAGGCTATACCATAAATACTGAACATATGTATAGGCCTGGCATAAATGTAGACAGTCAGTAGTAGCACTTTGCCACATAATTACTAAACAGTGAAGACCCCAGGAGTGCCTGAATACCAAGAGGGCAACCATGAAAAATAAATATAGGTACTGAGGCCTGGTGAACATAAGTAACAAATGCTAAGTATAACCAAGGCCATGTGGGCTGACAATAATAAGCTACAAATATGAAAACGGAATATGGCATAGCAAAAGAACGTAGGGTGACTAACTGAATGGCATATTATAAAATACGATATGTTCGAATACAGTAAGCATAATGCATTGACTGAATTGAGGAATCGCTGTGATAGAAATAAGGCGTATTTGCGTTAGTAGTGAAATTCACCATATCTGATTGAGGAAGGAATATGGACTGAAATGCTAATACCACCCTGTTAGTGAAAGGCCAAATGTGGGCTGAATACGTGTGGAATGTCAGTGATAGCGTGGCCCAATGCAGACCAAAGGCAAAAAACGTACAATTAAAAAAAAAACAAAAAAACTTTGCGACCAGGAAAAGCCACGGCTGGGCCGGATGTGGCAGTGGCCCATGAGCTTCGAGGGAGGGCTGTATTTTTTTTTTTTTACTCAAATGAGGTTTGTTTGGAGAACAGGCAGTTTGTGTTGATGACTTTTGAACTGGAAGTAGATGGTTCTGCACTGAACCAGGAAGTCTCAGAGGAAGGGGAGGCCTGTGAATTTATAGGCCGGGTAAACTCCTCCCACAACTACAGGCTCCGCCTCTCCATTTACATTGTTGTCTTTGTGTAAAATCTGGGGGAATATCATAGAGAATAAATAAAAAAATAAAAAAATGCCTTTCTACCTGTGTATGATTTACTGAGAAGATTGTAGGTTAAAAAGTAACTTTTAATAAATAAATCTAAAATAAAAATATAAAAAAGAAAAAAAATATAATATGAACAGCAGGAGTAAATGGAGACTATACAGCGAGTAAAACTCTGTGACTACTTATCCAAGCTGTAAAAGTGTATACATAATAACACTAATGCTGAAGCAATACTGTTTAGCTACAATATAACAGTGTATTCCCAATAGAAGTGATACTATATTATATATCACTAATAGCTGTAACAAGAGGGGGGGAGATAAGACAACTGCTAAACCAGTGCTGTCAATAGTTAAAAGATATGGATAAGTAAATCCCTACATGATAGTACAACTAACGACATGGGTTAACTCCACATACAATAATTGATAATGTTCTATGGTGCTTAACCTCGGAAAGATCAAAGATAATGGTTCAGCTAAGACAGATTTCTGACAGACGGCGATTAGCCAGTTAAATATCACAAAAGCTGCCTAGATCATAGCAGCATTTTTTATAATAAATTCCCAGATTTTACTAGTAACATGACGTAAAGTCATGATTTTATTAAAGACACGGAGGCGAGTATTATGCATAACTCTTTCTTTATTTCCTCAGCAGCAAAGAAAGAGAAATATAAATATTATCAAAACTGAAGAAAAAAAAAAAAAACCGTATAGGCACAACAGGTAGCCAATCACAGGATATAGGAAGTATCTATATAAGTCCTGTGTCTCCCACAATCCCCCTCTTTCTTGCGAACCGAAGACCAAGATGAACGATGTCCCACTTGATCGAAACAGGATAACAGGAAACAATGCGATAACTTCAAGCTAAAAAAGATAGAGAAATATGGTAATTTCTTAACTCACAACTGCAGACTTACCAAACATAACCTTGGGGAGTCACAGGCAAAACTGAGTTCTGAAATATAAAATATCAGAATTAGTAAACAGCACAAAAGTACAAAAAACCATACAAAAAGACGTAAAAATAAAATGATATAAAATACAGACCTAATGGAAAACATACCTGTAGAGCCACCAAGCATCTCCTATCCCAAATCCACGCCGAGAGGGCGGGAGGGAATAATACTCGCCTCCGTGTCTTTAATAAAATCATGACTTTACGTCATGTTACTAGTAAAATCTGGGAATTTTATTAAAGACACGGAGGCTCATATTATGCAAGTTCAAAGCTGCGCCACCACACGAGATGCGATGTGCTCAATTGGTCTGAAGTAGAAGTTTCGGAAGGTCGATTCGATACCAATCCGCCGCTCGCATAATGTCCTCTAGACGACATCCGACTGAAGATGCTTTCGAGGCCATCGCGCCCCGCACAGAATGAGGCGTAAATACGGAGATGTCTATACCCGCAGAGGATAACAGCCAACGCACCCAACGTGCCAGAGTAGGAGCCGAAACAGGCCGGTGAGGTGATTTAAAGGATATGAACAGATCATGCAGAACTGCTAGGCGAAGGGGACGTGTAACATCCAGGTAAGTCTTGTTGCAATCCACCGGGCAGAGCGCTGGACAACCTGAAAACCTAGGGTATGTAAACGACTTGGATGCAGACTTAGTCCTCCTGGAAATGTCAAACGTAACGCCTTCTGGGGTGAATGCAACGGCGTCCCAATCCAGGGCCCGAACGTCAGAGACCCTTCTGCAAGAAATCAAACAGAGTAACATAACCAACTTGGAAGACAATTGCTTGAGAGTCAGCTCCAGGTTAGGGTACCACGATGATAGGAACTGTAACATCACGTTGACATCCCAAAAGGCAGAAAAACGAGGTCGAGGAGGACGAGCAAGGCGAATACCTTTGAGAAGACGACATACAAAGGGATGTTTGCCGACCGGAGAACCGTCCAAACCTTCGTGACCGGCCGAGATAGCCAAGCGGAAAAGGTTGATCGTGCGGTACGCCTTGCCCGAATCAAACAGGAACGTGAGGAACTCCAGTATCAAAGGTAGAGGGGCAGATACGGGATCCATTGCCCGTTCCATGCACCAACCAGACCACGATCTCCATGAATGTCGGTAAGCTGCCCGTGTACCCGGGGCCCAGGCGTTATCGAGGAGTCGGAGAGTTGATTGCGGAATGTCTGGGACAACCCAGTGTCCCCTGAAAGGAACCACGCTACCAGGGGTAATTGATGCCTCACCACCAATTCGTGCGAGTTCCCATCCGGATCCAAAAGGAGATCTTGGAACATTGGAATCAATCGAGGGTAGTCTATGGACAGTTCCATCAGGCGAGGGAACCAAGGTCAAGACCTCCATAGAGGGGTGATTAATGCCATCCGACAATCGTGGCGAACCAATTTCGAAATCGTGCGTGCGATCATGTTGAATGGGGGAAAGGCGTATACACGACCTAGTGGCCATTCCTGGAGAAAAGCATCCTTCGCCAACGCAGCCGGGTCCGGCCTCCAACTGTAGAACCTCGGTAGCTGAGTGTTCAGCCGCGATGCGAATAGGTCCAGCTGGAATCGTCCCAATAACTTGTCTAGGCTTTGGAACACCGAAGCGTGTAGGCGCCAATCGCCAGAGTCCTTTAAGTGTCTGGAATTCCAATCCGCCCCCGAATTGTCCAGACCCGGAATGTGTTCCGCCGTCACCGAGACGTTGTTGTAGAGGCAGAACTGCCAGAAATCCTTCGCCAGAATCGCCAACATTTTGGATTTTGTACCCCCTAGGTGATTTATGTAGCGCACTGCCGATACGTTGTCCATTTTGAGGAGAACGCAGCAATTCGCCCTCCCCGGGGCAAGGCTGCGGATCGCGAAGGCACCTGCCAGGAGTTCCAAGCAGTTGATGTGCAACGACTTCTCCGCGTCGGACCACCTGCCTCCTGTGGAAACGCTGCCACAACGAGCGCCCCAGCCGTGCAAGCTGGCATCGGACTCTATCACCACATCCGGGACGGAACCGAAAATGGCTCTCCTGTTCCAAGCCTCCATGTGTGCCAGCCACCACACCAACTCGTCTCTGGACTGCACGTCCAAAATTATCCGAGATTCGTAGGAATGACCTGAGCGAAGGTGCGCTCCCTTGAGTCGTTGGAGCGCCCGGTAGTGCAGTGGGCCTGGGAAGATCGCTTGAATAGAGGCCGCAAGAAGGCCAATAATCCTCGCCAGTTGTCTGACCGACAAGTCCGGAACGCGAAGGGCCCTCCGAATTTCCTTCTGGATCGCTTTCACCTTGGAACCTGGAAGGAACAGAAACTGCCGGACGGAATCCAACTGGAAGCCCAGAAACTCTATGGACTGGGTAGGGATCAGGACCGACTTGTCCCAATTGATCAGAAACCCCAACTTCTGCAGGAGGCCGGTCGTCCATTCCAGGTGTGTGAGGAGATCCCTTCGTGATTGGGATAAAATCAGAATGTCCTCCAGGTAAATAATGAGGCGAACCCCCCGGGTTCGGAGAAATGCTACTACTGGCTTCATGAGTTTGGTGAAGCACCAAGGAGCTGAGGAGAGACCGAAAGGCAGGCAGGTAAAGCACCAACGGTGCCCGTGCCAGGTGAAGTGGAGATAGTCCCTGAACTCCAAAGCGATGGGAACCGTAAAGTAAGCGTCCTTCAGGTCCAGCTTGGCCAACCAGTCTGACTGGCGTAGAAGGTCTCTGAGGCAGTGTATACCCTCCATCTGGAAGTGTTGGTAACGAAGAAAGGCGTTGAGGGGGCGAAGATTTATCACGGGACAAACCCCGCCCCCTTTTTTAGGCACCAGAAACAAGTTGCTCGTAAAGCCTCTGGAGGCGAACAGCAATTCCTCTATAGCGCCCTTGGACAACATCTCCACGACCTCCTTGGAAATCATCTCGTCCTGCTCCGGAGGGAGAGACAGTTCTCTGGGGGAATAAAACTGGACAGGCATGGAAACAAACTCCAGACGAAAACCCCTTACACATTGCAGAACCCAAGCATCTGAGGTGATACTTGCCCACTCTTGGCAAAACAAGGCCAGCCGCCCCGCCACCTGAACTTGAGCGTGATGGGAAGAAAGGGTACTCATCGTAAGGACGTCTGCCGGGGGTACCACCGCGGGGGTATCTGGAGCCCCAAGCCCGACCTCTGGCCGGAAAGAAGGGAGGGGTTCTCTGGTCCTGAAATCCTCTTGAGGGAAAAAAGGAACCTCTGGTCGTGCGGAATGCGCCTCGGAAACCACGGCCGGGTGGACAGTTCCTGCTACGCCCGGCCCCTCCGAAAACCTTGGGCGCGAACACACGCTTCATGTTCGCTTGCGCTTTGTCAATTGCCGTGAAGGTCTTGACATAAGAACCCATATCCTTAACAAAGGAGGTGCCAAACAGCAGACCCTCATCGGTCGGATCAGGCTCCGCCACGGTCATAGCGGCCAATTTAGGGTCGATCTTTAAGAGTATCGCCTTACGTCTCTCTGTAGACATGGCCGTATTGGCGTTCCCCAGTAAGTATATGGCCCGTTGGACCCAACCAATGGCCACATCCACATCCAGAATGGAATCCCCGGTTCTGTCAGCATCAAGGAGCTTAGAAAGGGGCCCCAGGGTATCCAGGATCTTGTCCTGGCAGCTTTTTAGGGAGTGGTCAAGGCCCTTCTTGGGTTTCCAGCCTGACTTATTCAGGAACTGTGCAATTTGTGGGTCAATGTCCAGGGTCTTACAAGCAGCGCCCGGGAGGGACGGTCGTGGGCACTCGGCGCGCAGTTTATTGCGGCCTTCCCTAGAAAGTGGCGTGCGGATGCGCTTAGCCATGTATTGGGCAATATGATCCGGGGGAACCCACTCGGCGGACCGGGGGTGACGTAGGTCGTCTGGATCAAATAGGGGGTTACCTTGTGGGTCAAGGATCGAGGTGTCAACCCCAGAGGGGCCAAGTGAGGGGCCCCGGGCCTTGGCGGAGGACCCCGAGGGGTTCACGCCCGTAAGGGGCAAATCCTCGCCAGAGTCATCATTGTCAAAGGAGTCATACTCCATAACGTCGGACTCATCCTCCACACTCCGGTCGGTATCCGACCCAACATCAGGGGCTCTAGCCCTTTTCCACAATCTAGCCTTTCTAGCCTGGCCAGGGGCTCTTTTGCGCGTGGGGTGCGCGCTATCTGAGACCGCCTCTAGCGTGTCAGTCATGGCAGGTAGAACCTGCATCGAGGAGTGGGAGCCGACATGTTTAGATTTGGCCCTTGCCTTACGGGCTCCAGGCACGGTATGAGCAGGGGAAGGGGCGGGGGTGGCCAGAGCAGGCAAAACTAGAGAGTGCAGGGATTGAGAAAAGGTAGAAGAGACAGCTCCCATGGCTGAGGCAATAGCCTTTTGTATGGAGGAAGCCATAGTGGCCTCTAACATGGCTTGAAACTCCTGGGAGGCCATGGCACCATCAGCACTGTCCAATTGGAAGTCCCATGAGGGACCAACAGGCCCATCACCCCTATCCTGCATACTAGTGCTAATATAGGACAGGCAAGAGCAACAAACTGACTAAAAATTAAATAAAACTAAATAAAACTAAATAAGACTAGATACCAAAGAAATCTAGCTGGAGAGGGAGAGGGGAGGGTTGAGTAACCCACAAAAAAACAACAATTACTGACACAGTCCGGCTGGTGTTCCCAGGGAGCAGGGCAACGAGGTGACCGGCCGCACGGCAGCACTGGGAGGAACAAGGACCGCCCCAAAATGGCCGCCGCACGAGAGGGAAGGCACACGCGGCAAGGCACTCGGCGGGGGAAGGGGCTCGTGCACCCGACCCGCCGTGCCGGCTCGCGAGCGGGGAAAGAGCGCGCACACTGCCGTGGTCGTGAGGAGAGGGCGGCCGTGGCAGACAGAAGCACGGGAGGAGGGGGAGGCAAGGAAAAAAAGGACCACCCGGACGGGGCACTGAATACCTGCGGGGCCCAAGGGAAACACCAGCCGCAATGAAAAGAAACAGTATGCTGAGCACACCAAATAAACACAATGCAAAATAACCAATGCAATATAATAAAATGCAACCACAATATAAGATAGAGAAGAGCAGAAAAAACACTTATCTGTCTGAGGAAGCAGCAAAGAAAGAGGGGGATTGTGGGAGACACAGGACTTATATAGCTACTTCCTATATCCTGTGATTGGCTACCTGTTGTGCCTATACAGTTTTTTTTTTTTTCTTCAGTTTTGATAATATTTATATTTCTCTTTCTTTGCTGCTGAGGAAATAAAGAAAGAGTTATGCATAATATGAGCCTCCGTGTCTTTAATAAAATTAAAGATTGCTGTCAAGCAGTAAAGTATAAAATAAGGAGTTGCTGACCTGGCTCTGTTTTTTTCTGCAAGGTACCTAGCAGTATATTCTAGTGTAACAACAGCTGCCTGCACTGAATGATGTTAACTTATGCTTGACCACAGTGGAGCACAAAGTAGTAGCTGACAGGCAGCAGTTAACTGGTTAAAAATCACACAAGTTGCCTAAATGCTAGCTGCATCTAAATAATAGGTCAAAGTATAAAGAGAGGGTTTACAAACAGTTTTTGAACAGGTTGCCTAGGTAGTAGAAAATATACTGGTTAAAAATCACACAAGTTGCCTAAATGCTAGCTGCATCTAACTAATAGGTCAAAGTATAAAGAGAGGGTTTACAAAAAGTTTTTTAAACAGGTTGCCTAGGTAGTAGAAAATATACAGACAGTGACAGAGGAAGGCATATAGAATAAAGATTCCTGAGTCTTGTGCCTTCGAGGGCAACCCTTAGTAAAATGCCTGGTCTTATCAATCTCCCCCCATAAACATAATAAAGGAAAAAGAAAGAGAAATAAAGTATGTACAGAGTACACAAAATTAGTGTTAAGAGTCTCCAATATGCACTCCTGAAATGCTGGACATAAATGAACTTGATGTCGGTAATTTAGCAATAGATAAGCAGAGAGTTAGGTGCCGTCACCATTAATGTGTCAGTAAGTGTCCAGAGCCCCTGACATGCACGTTTCGCCAGTGAAGCTGACCCCCCCTCTGATGAGCTTCACTGGCGAAACGTGCACGTCAGGGGCTCTGGACATTTACTGACACATTATTGGTGTATTAGGAGGAGTTATAGGGAGGGTTATATGGAGTATTAGGAGGAGTTATAGGGAGGGTTATATGGAGTATTAGGAGGAGTTATAGGGAGGGTTATATGGAGTAATAGGAGGAGTTATAGGGAGGTTATATGGAGTAATAGGAGGAGTTATAGGAAGTGTTATATGGAGTAATAGGAGGAGTTATAGGAAGGGTTATATGGAGTAATAGGAGGGGCTATAGGGAGGGTTATATGGAGTAATAGGAGGAGTTATAGGGAGGGTTATATAGAGTAACAGGAGGAATTATAGGGAGGGTTATATGGAGTAATAGGAGGAGTTATAGGGAGGGTTATATGGAGTAATAGGAGGGGTTATAGGGAGGGTTATATGGAGTAATAGGAGGGGTTATAGGGAGGGTTATATGGAGTAATGGAGTAGGGAATATGGAGTAATAGGAGGGGTTATAGGGAGGGTTATATGGAGTAATAGGAGGAGTTATAGGGAGGGTTATATGGAGTAATAGGAGGAGTTATAGGGAGGGTTATATGGAGTAATAGGAGGAGTTATAGGGAGGGTTATATGGAGTATTAGGAGGAGTTATTGGGAATGTTACATCGAGAAATAGGAGGAGTTACGTAGAGGGCTATATGGAGTAATATGAGGGATTATAGGGAGAGTTTCATGGAGTAATAGGAGGAGTTATAGGGCAGGCTATATGGAGTAACAGGAGGAGTTATAGGGAGGATTGTATGGTTTAAAATTAGGACTTAGAGGCATTCTTATATGTAGTAACAGGAGGAGTTATAGGGATTGTTACATAAAGTAATTGGTGGAGTAATAGGGACATTATACAGGGTAATATGAGGAGTCACAGGGAGTGTTTATATTAAATAATAGGAGGAGTTATTGGTGAGTTATATGGTATGGAGCAATATGAGGGGTTATATGGAGTACAGGAGATGTTAATGGAACAGTTTGTGGAGTAATATGAGGATAGGTTATACTAAGGAATGTATTATGTATCCATAATAAAGGGATTAATTATATAGAGTAAAATTACGTGTTTAGAGAGTTCATATTGTAGTTCATATTAAGAAATATTAAATACATCTCTCCATTAAATATTATTATATCAAATAGAGAAATTATTGTCATTGCAATTCTCCGTAAATGGTCTAGGAGAAAGATGATCCAGGGACTGAATACACCCACATTAATCTTGTGAATAGCACACTACAGATATTCTTTGCTGCTGTGGATACTGTGAGCACCACCATGACATATTCTCTTCTAATTATGATGAAATACCCAGATGTCCTTGGTAGGTATATTGTATATTAGTTATTGTATGTACTTATACTGTATATATATATGTGACAAATGCCCTGGGTCTGGTCATTTGCCGCGAGCTCCTGGAGGAGCATGCTTGTCAGCCACCTGCCCCAGGATTATGGGCCATGCAAAATTCACTGTGTTCCGTTCGGTAGCTTGTTCGATTTTAAACTACTGAACTTGACCGACCGTTAGCACGGATTTCATGGAACTTTTTTGGGCATAGGACTATGTGCACAGTCGGTCAAAATTATGACTTCCAGGGAAATTCCAAACCCCTGAACCGATCTGGGTGATTTTTGGATATGTTTGTCTGGCCAGATTAAACATTCCAGCTTGAACTATGTGTCGTCTAGTTATTGGGAGGGGAAAGGGCTTATCACTGTTCCAGTGTGAAGGATTCAACAGGGAAAGTCCTTGTAAGGACTAGAGCTCCTAGGACTGAGTGTCGTCCAGTGCCTGGGGGTGGATAGAGCGAGTTCCCCATTCGGCTCCAGGACCCCAGTCCAGCCACGGCTACTGTGGGCAGAAGTGCTGCAGTTTGTCCCCTGTTCCAGCTAGGAAACGGTCCTTGGAGGAGGTACCCAGCAAGGGCACAGGGAGCTTCGTTACAATATATTTGTTTATATCCTGTTGTATATGTGACATAGTATCTATACTTATACTGTGTGTGTGAATATTAAATATTTGTATGTATTTATTTATGTTTTTATTCATGTAAATAAATGTGTGGATATCATTACTGTAAGTATTAGCTTAATTGTTTGATTCTGTATGTGAGATACGGAAGTTCAACATTTAAAAAGATCAAAGTTTTGAGCTACAATTTGCCACCCATCCCTGTATGTTGTTCATACAAGTTACAAAAAGTTTCAATGTGGGGGCAAAATATTGCAACCCAACCACTTTGTTAGTTTATATCTAAAGATTGCATTAAGATGCTCATTTGCTCATTCTCCTTTTACGTTTTAAGATTTACTTTTCAATCACTAGATATATACGGAACTGTGTGCTCTATATATTTCTGACATTATTAGGCAAAGTCCATGAAGAAATTGACACAGTCATTGGCAGAGAACGCACTACCAAGTTTCAAGACCGCAGCCAAACACCATATACCGAGGCTGTAATTCACGAAATACAGAGATTTGCAGACATCCTTCCACTGGGAGTGCCACGGAGAACCACTAAGGACATTGAGTTCCGAGGATACAATATTCCCAAGGTTAGTGTTGAGCAGGTTGATCATACATAGGCCTCCTTTTAATATTTTTGTATAAGCATTATAAATGATCAAAGACATTTCAAATGATTTATTTCCAGAAGTCACAATTAAAATCTATGGTTATTTTGGTAGATAGATAATTTGGAAAGTCTAATCACCCAACCGGGTGCCTCCTCCAATCGGTGCTCCCTAGTGCTCACTGAGGACTTCCAGCCCTCCACCAGACACCATCAGCACCATAGTCCCCACATCCAGCGTTACAGCTTGGCTGGGAACCTACCCTGGACCCAAGACCAGGATCCAGCTACCAGTTGGTGAACCTCTTCTACTCCAGAGAGTATAGCAGGCACAGCTCTAATGAGAGCTAGTGATTATAACACAGGGGAGTATGGTGATATAGCAATCCCCAGAGCAGATCCAGCTGTTCCCCCACACATGAGATGAGACTCTATGTTGAGGGTAGGCAGGATTTATTGGGCGCCACAACTGGCCTTATATGCAAGTCCCCATGCAGGGGGTACTCCCCCCTGGACCTGAGAGTAAACCACAGCAGAAACAAATACACAGTTACATTGGCTCTCAGATCCAGGACACTACCAGACATAAACAGATAATCCCTCCTTTACGCTTGGGAGATAATTGGATCAGGAACCATACTAATCTAATCCAATTATCTCCAAGTGCAGAAGAACAAACAATTTAACAGTACCCCAAAAGTACCCCCAAAATCAATGGAAACCCCACACCGGTTATATCCCCTGATAGCCCCAATCTGGGGGACCAACATATCCAAAGATCACTCAGATCAGTTCAGGGGTTCAGGTATTTCCTGTAAATCACATTTTGATCGACCACACGCATGGTCCCATGCCCAAAATAGTTCTAGATAATCAGGCTGTGCGGTCGGTCTATTTCAGAAATATATAAAACAGTCAAAATACTGAACGTAGGGGTGCGTATGGGCACTTAGTCTATGTTTCTGGTTCGGGACCTGTGTCCGAGTATAGTTCCCTGCATTCACCACTGTATGCGTTCGCGGCTAAATATGGTCGCGGCCACATGTTCGCACATATGAATGACGGCCACCAATCTAACCACTTTAGTGAGGTCAATGGGGTTAATAAGCAGCACACGACTGTTCTCAGTTGTCGGTCCCTTCGGCAGTTCATTCGGTATACGAACAGGATTAGTATAATCCGTTTGGTAAACCCCATATACTGAACCATAACAGGGAACAGGCATAAACAAAGCCTTTCCACAGTCCTGAACCAAGGTCTTATACATGGGCCATAGTCCTGGGGCAAGAGGCTGGGGAGCAGACTCCTCCAAAAGCCAGTGGCAAGGTTACTTTCACCACAATAATAAATTGTAACAATTTGAAAAGCTTATAAAAAAATACTAAATTGAGTCCATAGTAACAATGGACTACTGGTACTAGGTGGTTTCTTAAAACTAAATATCACATACACCAATAAAATCTCATATTATTTTTTTTTTTATATAAACTCAATCAATATACACAAGGTGCTATCCCCACAGTGAGCACTCAATATGAAATATATAATATAATGAGTGTGTAAGAAATTATGACCCTCTTACAAGGTTATTCTTTAAAGGAATGTGGGACAAATAAGACACAAAGCCAAGTGTGTAAAAAAAAAAAAAAATATTATTAATATTGACTTTGGATACGGTTACAGATTTTAAAAGGATATACGCAATACACATTATAACCATATCCAGTCCAAAACCAAAAGCTACATAGTAAAAGGGCAGTAGGTAAACATTAAAATGAAAATCTTCTCCTTGTGCCTTTATTTTTGGTAGTCTGGGACAGTCTCTCTCAGTTCACCATGACACCTCTGCTTGCTACGGTTCTCCACAAAAGAGACGAAGAGAGAAAGAGAGCGGCCTGCTTGGTTATTTTTAAAGACTGATTCTTACAATCCTTAACTACATGTCCCAGAATCTCTTTCACCTCCCAAAAAGTGGTTAATGCCGCCCTCTTTTCCTAGAGGGTACCATTTTTAAGTCCTTTTTTTTTCATCTCTTCCCCCAGCTATACTACAAGGTTCTGTATGAAGTGACCAGTTAGGATTGATTTTGGGGTAGATTGGACAGGATGACTTGGGAAAACACAAACTTCATGGTTACACCTAGATCTTATTACTCTGATCTTCTGATCTCCTAATAACAGTCATGAAAAACTGGTTGGCAGTAGAACTGCTGGATGTAAGCTATTGTTGCTTTAGCTGGGTGCTATAAAATGCAACTTCATTTAAAGTAATAGCTGGTATTGTTTTATGGTCTGAACAATTACTGTTTATTCTTCTTTTTAGAGAGGATATCTGTCATTGAAGAATTTTCAGTGACTTGTGCATAAAGGGAAAAATTCAGTTTGGCCTCACCAATTTTTGTAAAAATAAGAATTTTTGGGGGATGGCCAAAATGAATTTATATGGCGGTTTGGTAAGTTAGTTTTTCCGTAATGAGAAAACACTCTGGGAAATGCACCAAAAGAGCTCGGAAGTGGCCAAACAGTGTCTTGCAAAATATATACATACAATGGAACATGTACTAACCATAAAAATGATTGCTGCCCAATCGCTAGAAATTTTATTATTCCCAAATAATTACGGATCCTACTACTCTCCATGTCTCCACCATGGGTTTTGGGTGGGGACATTAAATTAAATAATAGGGGTTGGACAGATCACATAACACATGTTAATTTTATTTTAGAATATTTGGGAAATCCTAATTTCCCCTAATTCCCCCACCTGGAATTGGGAACATGCCATTGTCCACCTCCCAAAATGTACACTCCAGCTCCTAGGTGGCTAGGGGTCCCTAAGCTTTTTGCCACCCCACATTAACATAGACACCCCATCTAACCCTCTAACCCCTTACCACCATACATCTTCTTTCTTCTTAAATCCTTTTTTTTTTTCTGCCATAGAAAAGGCCAAACTAACAAGTAAACACGTAATCTTTTATGCATAAAGTTGAAAGAAACAATAATAAAAAAAAAAAGCTTATCCATGTTAGCCCTTCCTGCAGGAATTAGGATCTAGATTATCTGGGGCTGGACTGTTTAAAATTTGAACTTTTTACCTGTAGGCAACCATTTGACAAATTGTTGAAAAATCCTTAGCAGTGTGAGGGTTAATCATGTAGCAGCTGGCCAATGCTTGCTGGATACATTTGATCCAAAGCCAGTTTAAGATCTTTTTACATATTCTGAATCCTATACTTTGTTCAGGGTTTATATACAGATTTGGTATGTTAATTCGGCCTGGAATTGGCTTTAGTAAATATGAAAACTGATATTCAAATTCCAGTCTTTAGTGAATAACCCTGTTAATGTACTTTTGCCGTAGACTAAAATGCTTGGTTAATGAGTGCTTTCTGTTATTGATAAGGAAAGATATTTTTTTAACGAAAAGCAAACAGATTGCATTGTTCTCTTCATTTCATCTATCATAATGTTTAGTGTTGTGTTTGGCCAACAAGGTTAGTCATGAAAAAAGGCCATTAAATGACCTTACAAAGCATATCATCAGCAGGTTTATATCAAACTGCCAACCCATTTATTTGCTTAAACTCTGGCTGACATTAAATGTAACCAGAAATTGGAAAAAAAACAAAAAGACTGAAAGCAGACAAAATTTTGCAACAGTTTTTGGTTGAAAGTATTAACAGGTTTTGGAAAGTTACAGGGTCAAATAGAGAACGTTCCATTTTCAAATTGAAATTTGCCAGATTAGTAATGTTACCTTTGAGACGGTGTGGTAGAATTACCCCCATAATGGCATACCATTTGAAAAAGAAGACAACCCAAGGTATTGAACGTGGGGTATGTTTAGTCTTTTTTAGTAGCCACTTAGTCACAAACACTTGCCAAAGTTAGCATTCATATTTGTTTTTGTGTGAAAAAAGCAAAAAACTAATATTTGGCCAGTGTTTGTGACTAAGTGGCTACTAAGAGAGACTGGACATACCCCACTTGCAATACCTTGGGCTGTCTACTATTGCAAATGATATGCCATCATGGGGGAAATTCTCATTCCTGGGCTACCATACGCTCTCAAAGGCCAATCTGGCAAATTTCAATGTCAAAAAAATGAAATGCAAGCCTTATACGTGACTCTCTAACTTTCCAAAACCACCATAAAACCTGTACATGGGGGGTATTGTTATTCTCGGGAGACTTCACTAAACACAAATATTAGTGTTTTAAAACAGTAAAATATATTACAACAATAATATAGTCCATAAAAGTGCAGTTAGTTTGTAAAAATATGCAAAAAATGTAATTTTTACTTAAAATATCATCGTTGTAATACAATTTATCATTTTGAAACACTAATATTTGAGTTCAGTGAAGTCTCCCGAGTAAAACAGTACCCCCTATGTACAGGTTTTATGGTGTCTTGGAGAGTTACAGGGTCAAAAATAGTGCTTGCGAATTAAATATTCTGCACTTTCTCCCTGTGTTGTCTGGCATGTCAATCAAATTTTAATCAATCAAATAACATAATTATGTTAAAAGATTACTTAAATATACACATAGAATTTTAATATATATGCATTTATAGGTATTAAAATTCTACGTGTATACTAATGTAATATTTGATGTAACTATATGTATTTATCTATATATATATATATTTGCGGTTATTTGTATTTTATATATAGATAGATATATATATAGAATGCCATTCTAAGTGTATTTTGTTACCGATATATATATTAATAACAAAATGCAGTTAGAATGAAATTACATATGTATATATTAAATTTTGTTTCAATATTTTATTTATTTATTTTAATTTATTTATTATTGTAATTATACGTATATATATATATATATATTATGTGTATTTATCTATTATATATATAATATATATACATATTTATATATATATATATATATATATATATAAAACGTCATTCTTAGTGTATTTTAATACTAATATATTTGCTTATATTAATATTAAAATACATTACGTATGACGTTACATATATATAATATGTATATATATATAATATATATAATTATTATTATTATTATGATATTTATAGAGCGCCGTCAAATTCCGCAGTGCTTTACAATGGGTGGACGAGCAGACATGTATTTGTAAACAGACAAGTTGGACACAAACTGTGTCCAAAATGACACAAAAAGGTAAGGATAGTATTAGACTAATGACAGTTGCAGAAGAGGAATCAGTCAGGAGCTATTAACAGTTTAATGGATATGCTTTTATGAAGAAGTGGGTTTTTAACGCTTTTTTGAAGGAGTGGAGAGTGGGTGAGCATCTAACGGAGGAGGGAAGCGAGTTCCACAGGAACGGTGAAGCCCTCGAGAAATCTTGAAGGCGAGCATCAGAGGTGGGAGTACGGACAGAAGATAGACGTAAGTCTTCAGCAGATCGTAAGGGCCTAGACGGGACATACTTGTGTATAAGGCAGGATAGATAGGTGGGAGCAGCATTATGTAGAGATTTGAAAGCAAGAACCAGAATTTTAAATTGAGTTCTATATTTTATAGGAAGCCAATGTAGGGACTGACAGAAGGGTGAGGCATGGGTGGACAGGAAGATGAGCCTCGCCGCCGCATTCATTATGGACTGTAACGGCGCTAGTTGGGAGCACGTAAGACCACATATATTATATATATATAAATACTTTAAATTTATTTTATAACATGTTTAATTAATACATTTTTACTTTCCCACCAGCAAGGGGACTGTCTGATTTTTCAGACAGTCCCCCTGCTGGCAGATCCATAGCCATCTATAGGGGGCCATGTGATCGCTCTTTGAGTGCGATCACATGGCCCCCGGGGGTCTCACTTGCTGGAGGAGGGCTGCCTGGGTTGACAGGCAGCCCTCCAGAAGAGGATCGCGGCGGAGGTAAGTACCTCCGATTGCCAGGGGCAGAAAGCCGCAGCGGCTTTAAAGCCCTTTAAAGCCGGGACGGCATAGAACGCTGTAACGGCGTTAAAACCAAAAAGACTGAAAGCAGACAATATTTAGCAACAGTTTTCAGTTGAAAGTATTAATTCCTCTCCTGCAACTGTCAACAAAACAAAACACTAATCCTCAGTGAATACTCTGCTAGCAACTTACTTCCCTAATACTGCCCTTACCTTTTGTGTCACTATACCCCACTCCCTCTAACATGTAAACTCACTGAGCAGGGCCTCAATCCTTCTGTTACTGTGTCACTATACCCCACTCCCTCTAACATGTAAACTCACTGAGCAGGGCTCTCAATCCCTCTGTTACTGTGTCACTATACCCCACTCCCTCTAATATGTAAACTCACTGAGCAGGCCCTCAATCCCTCTGTTACTGTGTCACTATACCCCACTCCCTCTAACATGTAAACTCACTGAGCAGGGCCCTCAATCCCTCTGTTAGTGTCACTATACCCCACTCCCTCTAACATGTAAACTCACTGAGCAGGGCCCTCAATCCCTCTGTTACTGTGTCACTATACCCCACTCCCTCTAATATGTAAACTCACTGAGCAGGCCCTCAATCCCTCTGTTACTGTGTCACTATACCCCACTCCCTCTAACATGTAAACTCACTGAGCAGGACCCTCAATCCCTCTGTTACTGTGTCACTATACCCCACTCCCTCTAACATGTAAACTCACTGAGCAGGGCCCTCAATCCCTCTGTTACTGTGTCACTATACCACACTCCCTCTAACATGTAAACTCACTGAGCAGGACCCTCAATCCCTCTGTTACTGTCACTATACCCCACTCCCTCTAACATGTAAATTCACTGAGCAGGTCCTCAATCCCTCTGTTACTGTGTCACTAGTCTGATATGCTTCAGATATGTTCTCTCTGTAATGGCACAAGATGAGCTAAAACCAGCTTGAGTTCTGAGCGGGGACCCACCGAAGGGCAGGCTATTTTAGCTGCTGTCCATTCTCAGAATACTCTTGCAACCCATTTTTTGCTCTCCATTAGTTTAAAGGGTAATCCAGACGTGGACCCCTTGCTCACGGTGCCTAGAGAGATATCAGCTATGCCTCACTGATGATGCCTAACAAGGCTGAAACGATCGTCTGGGGTTGCTGTATCTCTCGTGCAGAGAGAACTTGCTGGCATTTCGGATCTGGACTGCCCGTATGGGTGGGACCAGTCTGATATGCTTCAGATATGTTCTCTCTGTAATGGCACAAGATGTGCTAAAACCAGCTTGAGTTCTGAGCGGGGACCCACCGAAGGGCAGGCTATTTTAGCTGCTGTCTGTTCTCAGAATACTCTTGCGACCCATTTTTTGCTCTCCATTAGTTTAAAGGGTAATCCAGACGTGGACCCCTTGCTCACGGTGCCTAGAGAGATATCAGCTATGCCTCACTGATGATACCTAACAAGGCTGAAACGATCGTCTGGGGTTGCTGTATCTCTCGTGCAGAGAGAACTTGCTGGCATTTCAGATCTGGACTGCCCGTATGCTTCAGATATGTTCTCTCTGTAATGGCACAAGATGAGCTAAAACCAGCTTGAGTTCTGAGCGGGGACCCATCGAAGGGCAGGCTATTTTAGCTGCTGTCCATTCTCAGAATACTCTTGCGACCCATTTTTTGCTCTCCTCTTGTTTTTTTTTTTTTTTTAATTACTTTTTATTGGGAAATTTGTTTTATAATTACAAGACAGTTCAAAAAGTGCATACATACATTCATACAAAATAAATCCGATTAATCTTAATACATCTTTTTTATATTAAGAAGATACTTTCGTAAAGATATGTCAATCAATCGGAGAGAAAAAAAAAAAAGAAAAAAAAAAAGAATTATTTTTTTACGAAAAACAGGAAGTCGTAAATATGAAATATAGTCTATAGAGAATAATAAGAGGTATATCAGTGTGAATAGACACAAATTTAGATACATGTTAACAATAAGGTGAATTCCACTTCCCAAATGGAGTAATATCCTTCATAAACACATCACCTAAGAGATACATAAATTACCATGAAATAGAGAACAGTTTTTTAGCCAAGTTGAATACCAGTCTCTTTTTTTTGAGAACATTGACCAATTTTTAGCCATATCGTTTCCCATTGTCAGTTGGAATTTAATTTGGTTAATTAAGGAAATTTTCTGAAAAGGATCAGAAGATTTCCACTGTCTAGCTATAATAATTTTAGCTGCAATAAGGCAGTGGATAGCTAAACAAGTATGTTTACTTGATTTAAAAGGCCAGTTCAGATGAAGGAGGGCCGATGCTGGGTTTTTGTTTATATCTTTAAATGACACCTCATTCAAAGATAATTCTGAAAAGATATTATAGGCCCAGGCCCATAGTGGTTTTACTACTGGGCAGAACCACCATGTATGGATATATGTACCCAGATAGGTACCACATCTCCAGCAGGTAGGATCTTGAGAAATATACATTTTAGCCAATCTTGTCGGAGTGTAGTACCATCTATGGAGTAACTTAAAATGGCACTCAGTCAAGTTTAGACCATGGACAAATTTATTTACTAGAATTATAGAGGAAAACCATTCCTTTGGGGAAATCACTAAATTGAGATCATTTTCCCATGATTTAACCAATTTGTAGGGAAAAGTATCAAAACATTTAAAAAGCATATTAGCAACCGAAACAACCTTGGGTACAGTTTGAAATGAAAAAAGAATTTGCAATTCTTTAGCCCGAGGAAAAGAAGATTGGATAACATGTTTCTGGATATAATGTTTGATACGAAAATATGTAAATAATTCTTTAGATGGAATATGGAAATTATCTACAATCTGTTGAAATGGTAGGATATCATCACCCTGCATAATATCCGATAAGGTTAATATATCTTTGTTAGGCCAGTGTCTCAATGATAAATCCTCTACATTATTTTCTAATATATTTAATTTACATGTTCTAGGAATTAAATGGCTTACACCTAAAATTTTCCTAATTTCGGCCCATGTTTCCAAAGATTGAGCCAACGATATTGAGCAATTCGGCAATTCCCTTAAAAGCTTCCCAGGATCTGACCATATATTCTTATAAAGAGTGGATACTTGTAGAGCTTCAGACTCCAAATTATACCAAGGTTCAGAAAAGAAAAGTGGTTCTTGTAAAGTATATATATGTCGTATGGTATTGGCATAAAAAAGATTGGTAATACTTGGATAGTTTAGCCCTCCCTGGGACAATTTGTTGGAAATATATTTTTGACTTATTCTAGGCTTTTTATTTTTCCAAATAAATTTATTTATGGCAGATTGTATCATTAGTAGCCACACCTTAGGGATTTTAAGAGGAACCATTGAGAACAAATACGACCATTTTGGTAAAATATAAGAGTTTATGATGTTAATTCTGCCTATCCATAATGTTTCTAAGTTTTTTCATTTTTTTAAATTTTGATTCATATCCTTCATTAGGTGCATAACATTCCTCTCCATTATATGGGAGGCATTGGCAGGGAAACTAAGACCCAAATAATTAATTTCTAAATCAGTCCAAATAAACTGATATTTTTGGGATAGCCTTTTAATCTGAGTCAAAGGTAAATTAATAGTTAAAGCAGTAGATTTTGAAACATTTAACTTAAAATTAGAGATATTAGAGAAATTAACAATTTCTTCCATTAGTGCTGCCAATGATTGTTCTGGAGATGTAAGAGTTACCAAAGCATCATCAGCATATAATGCAATCTTAATATCTTGAAATTTCGTGGAAACCCCCTTTATTAACTGATTATTCCTAATATTAACAGCAAGAGGTTCAAGAGATAAGATGTAAAGAAACGGTGACAAAGGACATCCCTGTCTTGTTCCATTTTTAAGGTCGAACCACGTCGAGGTAATATTAGGGCCTACAGTTCTGGCAGAGGGATCAGAATATAATACCATTATTGCAGTATATATCCAACCCCTAAAGCCATATGCCTTAAGGAGTTCACTTAAATATCCCCACCCGACCCTGTCGAACGCTTTTTCTGCGTCCAAAGACAGGGCCAGGAGGGGCTCGTTATGGGCTTTAGCAAGACCAATAATATCTATGAGCTTTCGGGTATTATTTGATGCCCATCTTCCTGGGATGAACCCTATTTGGTCTGGATGAATAAGTTTAGTAATAACAGTTTTCAATCTCTCGGCAATAATGGCTGAGTATATTTTCATATCGACATTAATTAGTGCAATCGGTCTGTAGTTTCTTGGGTCTGTACTATCTTTGCCCGGTTTTAAGATAGGGACAATATTTGATTTCAATAATTCCTTTGGTATGACCTCATTTTCTGCTGCTTGGTTAAACATTTCAGGAAGGGGTTTTAAAAGATAAGATTTCATATATTTATAATAAAGGTTTGTAAAGCCATCAGGGCTGGGAGTTTTGTTTATAGCTAGTCTGTCAATTTGAAATTGCACTTCTTCAAGAGAAATTTTTTTATTCAGATTGGTCAGATCCTGGGAAGAAATTCTCGGGATTCGAGAACTTGATAAATAACTCTTGATGACCTTTAATTCTGGGGACAACCTTAGATTGTACAAATCTTGGTAGAACTGATTAAACTTTTGTCCAATCTCCAATGGAGTGGAGTATACAATTTGGTCAACTAACAATTTTTCTACTCTAGTTTTAGCATATTGATTGCGAAGCCTCCTGGTGAGACTCTTACTCGCTCTATTACCCGAAATATAGTGATTTAATTTTAGTTTATTTATATTTAGCTTGATTTTCTCCTCCTCCTTTAAATTAATTTGGAGTTGTAGATCTTTTAAATGAGTTCTCAACTCAGGGGAAGATTGTATTTTATTCTTTTTAGAACATGAATAAAATTCAATATATAAATCAGGCAATTTTGTGCCGTTATTTTTCTTAAGAAGATGATCTATTTTAATTATATAACCCTCATTACAGATTTATGAGAACACCAATTTATTAAAGGAGAGGTGTCTAGCGGATCATTTTCTGCCCAAAAATATTCTAATAATTTGGTCAGATCCTCCCTATTCTTAGAGTCCTTTAAAATGGCATCATTCAATCTCCAGGTATTACGAGAAGGAGGAGGAGAATTACCAAGATCAAATAAAACAAAACTATGATCTGACCATGTGTTTTCCTTAAGATCAATATGGTTGAAGAGCGGAATTGTAATAGCATTTGTTAAACAGAAGTCAATCCGGGAATAAGTTCCATAGACACCAGATAAATGAGAAAAATCTTTTTTAAGGGGGTGAAGTAATCTCCAGATATCATATAAATTATATTGCCTGCAGATATTATTTAATTTTTTGGCCTGCTTAGTAGGTCCTGTATTATTATTACGCAAGGGAGATACAGTAGTTCTATCCAAAAAAGGATCACTAACACAATTAAAATCACCAGCGATAATCAAATATCCCTTATTAATTTTGTCAACTTTATCCATTATCAAAGAAAATTTAGTCATTGGATCAACATTGGGAAGATACACATTGACCAATGTATAAATTTTATCTTCGATCTTACAAACCAAAATAATAAAC
This sequence comes from Pelobates cultripes, assembly GCA_933207985.1. NCBI lineage: Eukaryota > Metazoa > Chordata > Amphibia > Anura > Pelobatidae > Pelobates > Pelobates cultripes. The sequence goes on along the minus strand of OW240920.1, from coordinate 9,695,932 downwards.
CTCGCTTCTGGATCAAGTTCAGTATGTAGAATATCTACATTAATATCCTTACTGAATATGATTGCCACACCCCTTTTTTTATTTTTAATTAATGAGGCATGAATCGCTGTTACAAATTTATCTCCACCCCATGTTTGTTTGGTGTCTTTAAGCCAATGCGTTTCTTGTAAGAAAGCAACCTGTATATTTTGTTTTATGAGGGAATCATACAATCTATACCTTTTTTTTATTAGTATTAAGCCCCTGGACATTCAAGGATAAAAACTTCAACATAAAAATACCTCAAAAAAAAAAATCTTTTTTGACTTCCTGAAAAAAAACAAAAAAAAACAAAACAAAAAAAAAACATATACTTCCTATCATTGGGCTATAAATAAGACCAACATCATCATTCATCCAACTATTAGGAAAAAAACCTAATACTACAATAATCATTGACAACCATAATGGTGCAATGAAAAATAGAGTAGCAAAACTACACAAGAGTGGAAACCCCAAACCATGCCTGAGTTGAAAAACCTACCACTACAAAAATGACCTCCCTCTTTCATATAATAAATCTCCCTTATAGAAGGAAGAGAGGGGGAGAAAAAAAAAATCAATTAAATTTATGTACATCTTCATTACTCTATCTTAAGCTAGAGCGTAGTGCATATATTATAAATCTATGAAATACTAAACTTATTATAAATAAAATATTCAACTTGTAAAAAAATTGGTAAATAATTCTTTCCTTTCACTCCCCTTTTCTTTTCTTTTCTTTTCTCTACCTCTCCCCCTTCCCCCCTCCATGTATTAGAGCAACACAAGTATGTTGCATTATCAAGTGTTAGTTATGTTCATAAAGAAATCTGCCTATGTGAGTATACTAGTTAAATTACTTAAGAGTAAATATATTTCTTATAGTGCAACATATACGGACTTCCATAGTGGGAGAAAAAAAATAAATTATTTTTTCTTTCCTTTTTTTTCCCTTCTTTCAAGTTTATAAATATCATCATTATACTATCTTTATCTTAAGGTTAGTGTTTATAGTATGATTCTATTAAGTGCCAACTATTATAATTAAACTTGTAAGCAAATTAGTGAAGTTATAGTATATGTAACATCAAGCGTAGGTAACAGATATTACTTTTTAAGGTGTTAATTACTTCTCAAAAATATTTTGTCTTAGTGAGTATAAAATACTAATTAAATAAATTAAACGTACATATAATTCTTATATTACAACACAGAAAAGAAAAATAATTAATTATATTAATGAGTGCCTTCATTAGTCTTTCATTACCTTAAACCTAAAACTTATACTATAATTCTATCCGGTGCCAGTCTTTAATAGTTAATATATTAAGCGTGTGAAAAAATTAATAAATTTATAGTGTAAACAAACACCGAGAGAGGCAAATGCGTATTACTTTTTCAAATATTGATCTCATTCTAAGGGATTTTAACTTGGTGTATATAGAATAAATATATGTTTTCTTGAGCATGAGTATATTTCTTATGATACTACTAAAAAAAAAAAAAGTGATTATATTTTTCTCTTATCCTTTCTTCTCCCCCTCCTCCCTCCAGCACACATATTCATATTTATCTTCTACAGTATATAATTATAGAACTAAAGCAACAATTTGTTAGTTTTAAGCCAATCTGTTAAACTCGCACTAGTCTCAAATATTTCTCTTTTACCTTCATAAGAAAGGCTGAGTTTTAATGGAAAAAGCCACTTGTATTTTATATTATGATTTCTCAGAGATCGTGTGGCAAGACTAAATGCTTTTCTTTTTGTTCTGGTTTCGAAGGATAAGTCTTGAAATACTTTAACTTTCTGGAAGGGACCATCAGAGATTAGATTAATTCTTGCAGATTTCAAAATGGTTTCTTTAAAGTCAGACGAGTAGAAACAAGCAATAATATCTCGAGGGGAATCATTTTGAATTGCTTGTGGTTTAAATGTCCTGTGACATCTTTCAATTATCAGGTCAGAAGATTTAAAGGGGACACCCAGAGTAGATAGATATTCCATCAAGATCTGTTTTACATCTTCTTGTCTGCCTTTTTCTGGAATGTCTCTAAAACGCAGGTTTTTTCGCCTTGATCGATCTTCCAAATCAGATAATTTATTTTGTAAATTTGAAATGGCCCGATGCCTTATCACACTCTTCTGCTAGATTTTTTTGTTGATAGTCTAGTTGATTTAGATGGTCTTCAAATCTTTCCATTTTTGCAACAAGTGCATTTATTTCAGATTTAATATCCGATTTAATTTCAGCAGCAATTGAAGCCAATTCGGCTTTAATCTCATCTAGGTTGGCTTTGAGACTAGAGTGTAGCAGGGAAGTGGTTATTAAGTCTTTATCAGGATTTCTTATATGGGCTGGTTCCAGATCTTCTGAACTTAGATCCATTTCATTTATTTTCTGTTTAATGATCTTATGTTGCTGGGGGGAGAAATACGTTGTTAGTGATTTATCTTGGACTTTATCTTGAGTAGAGTCTTTTTTATCTTTCCTTGAAGAAGATTTAGTTTCGTGGAGTTTTTTCAAAGCCATGTTATGAAGATTTCCCCCCCTTTTTTTTTTCTCTTTATTTTCCCTTCCCTTTTTGTCTTTTTCTTATCCTTCTTCCCTCTTCTTCTTTCCTCTGAAGTTTTTTTCTCTTTACCCTTCTGTTTTAGTTCGTTTTCCTTCTACAGCCACTTTCCCTTTAAATTTCCTTTTTTTTTTCTCCTTCTTTTTTCTTCTTTTTTTCCTCTTTTTTTCTTTTTTTCCTCTTTTTTTTCTCTTTTTTCCTTTCTTTTTTTTTTTTTTTCTTTTTTCTTAATTCTTAATTCTTTCTCCTTTCTCTTCAGCCTTTACTGGTTCTGTCTTTCTCCCGTCTTCGGGTTTCTTTATAATTTCAATATATATACCAGTATCAGCAGTTTTTCATCTGTATATATACAGATAGTATATTGAAATTGTCCTGAACTGAGGCCACATATATTTTACTTAGCATTCAGTTTAGATTAAATCTCGCCAAGTTTACATTGCAGATTTATACTTGCTGCCACTAATGAGCAGTCAATGTAAGAAATTGAATTGAAAAATTGCAAAATTTTCAAAATAGAAAAAGGTTACTGCACCGTGTTATTACTGGCGTTTATATGGCTCACACGTGGCTATCTCCAGACAACACCTCCAGAGACTTGCAGAGTAGAGAGAAAAAAAGTTTTGTTTTTTTTCGGAGTGGAGTAGTCGGAACATTGAGGGTGCGAGCTCTTCAGATGAGGTATTTTCCAGCGTTCACATGAACATATAATCATTCAAATCATTCAAATTATCGTTTAGATAAGAGGAAGTATGCAAATAGGTAAGTAATCTTAACTTACACGACGGAGAGAGGCATTTAAGAGCGGCTGCCGCGACTACCTCGGCAGTGCATGGCGGGTTCCCCTCCTACTCCGTGATCACGGAGAGCGTACGACCACACGTCCCCACGTCATAACGCCCTCTCTCCTCTTGTTTTTAACTATTTTGGCCACATCTGTGGAGTACCACAGTGGTTTCTTGAATTTTTTGCTTTTACTGACAAGCCTAATGCAATTTTCTGTTGCCTTCAATAGTGCAACTTTTAAATAATCCCATTTCTCTTGGACTCCATTTAAATTGCTCCAGTCTGATAATGACTCCTCTACCCATATTCTAATTTTAGAAAAAGTCTGTTTTTCTAAAGTCTAGAACTTTTGTTTTTGTGTGGTGTGACTCAGTCACTGTTCTTATATTAAACCACACTAACTGATGATCATTGGATCCTAAACTTTCACCTACAGTAATATCTGATACCAAATCTCCATTTGTTAACACTAAATCTAGTATGGCCTCTTTACGAGTTGGCTCCTCAACAACTTGTTTTAGAGACAATCCCAGTAGGGAGTTTAGAATATGTGTGCTCCTGGCACAAGTAGCTAATTTTGTTTTCCAATTTACATCAGGAAGATTAAAGTCACCCATGATGATAACTTCCCCCTTCATTGTCATTTTAGCTATTTCCTCAACTAGTAGATTATCTAACTCTTCAATTTGTCCTGGGGGCCTATAAATCACACCTACACGAGTTACTGTGTGATTACCAAATTCTAACGTAACCCAAACGGACACTATGTTTGCCTCACTAACTTTTATTAGGCTAGATTTCATGCTATCCTTCACATACAAGGCCACCCCTCCCCCTTTCTTGCCTTCCCTATCTTTCCTATATAAAGAGTACCCTGGTATTGCTATGTCCCAGTCATTTTTCTCATTGTACCATGTCTCAGTAACAGCGACTAAATCTACACTATCAGTTGCCATTATTGCCACAAGTTCATGGATCTTATTCCCTAAACTGCGAGCATTTGTAGACATGACTCTAAGCTTATCATTTTTTAACACACTTGCTACAGGCACCTCCTGTCCTTGTTTTGGGGGACAATTGGGTTGATGTTTTATCACCCTTTTGCCTTCCCCTCCTAGTTTAAATACATTCTAGCATCCTAGTATATAATGCAGTGTGTGTGTGTGTGAATAATGCCGTGTGTGTGTATATAATGCAGAAAGTATGTATGTAGTGTGTGTATATAATGCAGTGTGTGTGTATATAATGCAGTGTGTGTGTATATAATGCAGAGTGTGTGTGTTTGTATAGTTTGTGTATATTGTGATGTTTTGTACAAATCAGCCAATAATTCCTTTATAATGTAGTACTCACTTTATTAATACATTTATAACATGATCTTCATATTGCAACCTTGTTACACAGGGTTTCAAATCCCTCGAACATTCCACCAACTGCCAACAGGAAGAGGAAGTAAAGAACCAAAAGAAAGGAAGTGCATCATTCACAGCCAACAACAGCCCAACTGCCCATACCTCACAATACATACACTCATACACTCACACACTCATACACAGCCCAACAGTCCATACATCACATCTCCTTCCTTTCTCAACAAAAGAAAGAAAACAAAACAAAATAGTAAAAAGTCAACAATAATAAAAGAACAATTTAAAAATGTGTCCTTAATCTGCATCATTCTGTCCATCATCTTCAAGATCTACAATCTTTTTTTCAGGACAGCTTATTGTACTCCTACTAGGATACCATTTCCGCCTTCACTGTGGAGTTTCTCTGACTATAGTCCCTTAATGGATCTTCTGGTTGCCAGCGGTTTGTGGCCCTTCTCTCTCTTGTTGAATGGACAGTATTTTCATGACCACAGCCTTCATGGTTACTTGAACTGTGGCTTGGCAGTTCTTGGTGTTTCTTCCAAATCATCCCCTATTACATCCTGAGCCTCTGTATCAGGTGTATTGCAGACTTCAGAAATGTCATCATACCAAACTCCATGCCAGATATCAGAGTCTGGATGCATGAGTGGCCCTACCCGCTTTGATAGGTTGTCTGTTATATGTGGTCGAAGTTGATTTGTATGTCTCCATGTGTAACATCCATCAGAGGTTAATACTTTATAGTGTGCCGGCCCCAGAACTTCCTTTATCACTGCTTATTTCCAACGATTCTCCTGATGATATACATGCATCCAAACAGAATCCCCTGTCTGGTAACTATGACCTGCTTTTCCGACTTGCATCTTCAATTGTTGCTGGATGCCCTTTTGTTGAATCTCTGGTTTTAGCAGATCCAACTTTGTCCTGAGTTCACAGCTGAACATAAGGCATGCTGGAGGTTGTCCAGTGGTTGGATGAGGTGTATTTCGATACTGTAGAAGGAACTCAGACAAATGATGTTCAGGTCTCTTTCCTTCTGCTTTCAGACTTCTCAGAAAACCCTTTAACGTTTGAACAAAACGTTCAGCTTGACCATTAGTAGCAGGATAATACGGTGCTGTACGATGATACCGAATACCTTGAGAAAAGCCTGAAATTGTTCAGAAACTGCGGTCCATTATCTGAAACAAGCACTCTGGGCAAGCCAAATGTTGCAAATAGTTTCTGTAATGCTTTAACAGTAGCTTCTGCAGTGGTCTGCGACATGAATAGAACTTCTGGCCATTTAGAATGAGCATCTACCAATCAGATACATTTTATTTTCCACTGGTCCAGCAAAGTCTATGTGAATTCTCTGCCATGGTAATAGAGGCCAGGTCCAAGGTTGTACGGCACCATGTGGCAAGTCACGCTGTGTTTGTGCACAACCAGTGCAACCTGAAACATAACGGGCAATATCCTCATCAATGGTTGTCCGCCATACATGACCTCTTGCCTTCTGCTTCATGCGGACTATGCCAGGATGACCTGCATGTAAAATTTCAAGAATCTGTTGTTGTAACACAAAAGGAATAACCACCCTTTCTCCCCAGACTAAGCAGCCATCTTGAATTGATAACTCCTGAGCTCTTGTTTGGAATGACTTGAGATGTATTGGAGTCTTTAGTGGCCAACCCTTGCGTACAAAAACAAGTATTTCCCTCATCAAACAGTCCTTGGCTGTCTCCTGTGCAATTTCTCTGGCTGTTATCACCTCACTGAAATATATTGTAGATCTTTCTGTGGTAGTTAATTGTGAATCCCTTTTCAATGGAAGTCTAGAGAATGTGTTTGGACGATATTGTATCTGATACTGATAAGCCCCCAGAGTTAAGGCATACCTCTGAAGTCTTGCTGTTGTCGTGATTGAAATACCTTTCTGTGGGTTTAAAATTGTCAATAAAGGTTTATGGTCTGTAAGCAGTGTGAAGGGTCGACCATATATATAAAGAATTTCTTTACTGCCCATACTATTGCCAGAGCCTCTTTATTTATTCGAGAATAGTTTTTTTCTGCAGCTGTGAGCGATCTAGAGGCAAAAGTCACTGGCCTGTCTGTCCCATCAGCCATGGAATGAGACAGGACTGCTCCCAGTCCATAAGGTGATGCATCACAAGCAATGGAAACAGGCTTTTCCAAGTCATAGTGTACTAAAAGACGTGAACTACAAACTAGTTCTTTTGACTTATGGAAAGCTGAATCACATTCTACGTTCCAGCGCCATTGTCGTTTACTCTCTAGAAGACGATGCAAAGGGTACAGGACATGAGCTAAATTTGGCAAAAACGGTTGTAATAATTGAACAGACCAAGATACAGTGGCGGATCCAGAGCCTGATCTCGGGAGGGGCACTTGTAGATTATTTAAAGAAATAATCCAGACACAATAACCACTACAGCTCAGTGTAGTGGTTATGGTGTCAATAGTGCCGGGACCCCCTCCCACAGTAAGTAGTCAAACCGTTTAAGAACAGTTTGACAACTTACCTGAGATCTGCTGGGAAATGGGGCTGTAGTAGGGTATAGGAGCAGTGGTGTGTGTGAGTGGTGCAATGTGTAAGGGGTGCAGTGTGTGTGTGTGTGTGAAGGTTGTAGTGTGTGAGTGAGGGCGGCAGTGTATGTCAGGGATGCAGTGTATGTGTATAACAGTTGCAGTGTGTGTGAGTATTGCAGTGTGTATGGCGGGCAGTATGTGTGTATGGGGGAGCAGTGTGTGTATGTGGGGGCAGTGTGTGTGTGTATGGGGGCAGTGTGTGTGTATGGCGGGCAGTGTGTGTGTATGGCGGGCAGTGTGTGAGTATGGGGGGCAGTGTGTGTGTATGGGGGCAGTGTGTGTGTATGGGGTAGTGTGTGTGTGTATGGGGGCAGTGTGTGTGTGTGGGGGCAGTGTATGTATGTGGGGCAGTGTGTGTATGGGGGCAGTATGTGTGTGTGTATGGGGGGCAGTGTGTGTATATGGGGGCAGTGTGGGGGCAGTGTGTGTGAATAGGGGCAGTTTGTGTGGAATGGGGGCAGTTTGTGTGAAGGGGGCAGTTTGTGTGTGAATGAATGGGGGCAGTTTGTGTTTATAGGGGCAGCTTTGTGTGAATGGGGCAGTTTGTGTTTATAGGCAGTTTGTGTGTGAATGGGGCAGTTTTGTGTGTTATAGGGGGCAGTTTGTGTGTGAATGGGGGCAGTTTGTGTTAAGGGGGCAGTTTGTGTGTATAGGGGCAGTTGTGTGTGAATGGGGGCAGTTTTGTGTGTATAGGGGCAGTTTGTGTGTGTATGGCAGGCAGTGTGTGTGTATGGCAGTGTGTGTGTATAGGGGCAGTGTGTGTGTATGGGGGGCAGTGTGTGTGAATGGGGGCAGTTTGTGTGAAGGGGGCAGTATTGGGGGCAATGTATGTGTGTGTGTGATCAGGGTAGGGTGGCTTTTTTTTTATAATATAATATTTTTAAATTTAATTAAAATACATAAATATTCTATGTCCCCCCTCCCTTCTTACCTTTACTGGAGGGAGGGGGGACATTTCCCTGGTGGTCCAGTGGTGAGGTGAACTCTAGCCCACGCTCCCGGGCTAGAGTTCACTCTCGCGAGATTTGGAGCGTTGCCATGGTAACCGTGGCAATGCTCCAAATCTCGCGAGAGGAGGACCCGGAGGAGCTGCAGGCTGAGTTCCGGGTCCTCTCACTCCCTCCCTCCGCCGCCGGCTGTCAGCACAGAGCCTGCGGACCGGGGAGGGAGAGCTCTGATCTCCCCTCCGGTCCGCAGGCACATTGCAGGGCTAGCACCTGCATGTGCAGGCAGGGGAGGAAGAGGGAGACCGGCGGATTTCTCGGGGGGGGGGGGCAATTGCCCCGTTGCCCCCCCCCTGGATCCGCCACTGCCAAGATAGGACCTTAGTTGTGTCACATTTTGTGAAGTTGGAGCAACAAGTTAATGCATTGACCTTCTCATCTGTTGTATGCAGCCCATGATTGTCAATTACATGAGCACAAAATTCAAGACGATCATGCATGAATTGGCATTTATCCAAATTTACCTTCAATCCATATTCCATAAGTTTTTGCAAAACTGCCTCTACATTCTGTTTATGTTCCTCCTCTGATTTACCGTCACCAGCATGTCATCTAACAGGCACTGTGTCCCAGGAATTCCAGCTAACAGCTTGTCCATTGTTTGCTGCCAGACAGCTGGTGCAGGTAAAATGCCAAAAACCATATGGTTATACCTGAATAGCCCCCGATGGGTATTAATCGTAAGTAGTGGTCGAGAATCTGGATGTACAGATAACTGTAGGTATGCATTTTTCAAGTCATTTTGGTGAATTGCTGGCCACCTGCCAATGATGCAAAAATATAATCTAAATAAATAAAAGAGAGAGGCAGCGCCAATGAACCTATTAGGCAGCAACCCAAAAAAGGGAATCCCCCCAAAAGACTAAAATACAGGATAAAAACAGAATATAAAAAGGAAGAAGGGCTGTGCCAAGCTAAAAAAACAGTATTCAGTCCAAATAATGGCAGTGGTATAATAAAAGTCCAACCTAAAAAAGTGTCCTCTCTGCCGTACAGGAACAGGATAATTTTTTAGAGCTTCTGTCCAGCTCTAGGGTAAAGCGCACACAGCGTTTTTATTTATCATTTCTCTTATTATATTTATTAGCCAAATGCTGCACCCAGACTTATGTCTTTTTTACTATTCTGCCCCTTTATGGGAGAACTACATGCTCCATAATGCTCTGCGGCTATACTTCCGAAACCGGAAGTGCCGCATATCACGTGACCCGGAAGCTCCGCAATTTTTGGAGGCTTCTCGTCCTCGTTTTTATATTAATTTTATCTTCATAGACTTATTTTATCATTCCCTAGCGATTGATTACTTTATTATGTACTTTTGGAATTTAAAAATTTGATTTTCTTTTCCCCACCTCCCATCATAATGGCCGCCGCATGGGGGAACTACTATACCCATAAGACCTTGCGGCCACACCTCCGAAACGGAAATGCCCCATAATCACGTGACTCAATGTCTCCGTGATTCTAAACCCTTTTCTACCTTCGTTTTTAATCAAAAACCACAGAATATGCCTCACTAAAGGATGTACTATCTGTAAATTATTTAATATTGTCATTTTGATATATAAATAAGTATGTTCATTCTGATTGGCTGAAAAATTTTGGCGCCATTTTTTGTACTTAACTATGCCTATATAATCATTATCTGCCAGGTATTGTATTGCATTCCATTTTTGAAAAAGTCTGTATGACGAAACGTGTTAATGGAAATATAACTTTGTATAATAAATATAAAATTTTGGTTACTTGATAGTTCCAATTATTTTTATTTATACATTTATCCCTGGCATATTATATATATATATATATATATATATATATATTTTATAATTTATTTTATTCTGATTTTAACATCATTTCTGCAAGTTCCTGGCAGTCAAAGAAATCCTTAGGTGGGGATTATTCCACCAGCGCTGACATCAAAGAGCAGTTGGACTGCTCTGTCCTTGTAAGTACAAATTTTTTCTACCTACAATATACACCTATACAGAGAGCACTATCTGGCTTGTTTCTGTTCTCTTTGAGTTTCTGGATACCACTGAAGAACCAACACTCACCACATATCCCATAAGCGGGGATTATACCGCTGTGTGCGCTTTACCCTGGAGCTGGACAGAAGCTCTAAAAAATTATCCTGTTCCTGTACCCTAGGACGGCAGAGAGGACACTTTTTTAGGTTGGACTTTTATTATACCACGGCCATTATTTGGACTGAATACTGTTTATTTAGCTTGGCGCAGCCCTTCTTCCTTTTTATATTCTGTTTTTAAAAATATAATCTACCCTAGGAAGGGGATACTTATCTATTTTAAGCTGTGTGTTAAGAGCATGCGGAAATCCCCACAAATCCGTATCTCCCCATTTCATTTTCTCACAGGAACAATGGGCGAAGCCCACTCACTATTGTGAACCCGGGAGATGATATTCAGCTCCTCTAATCTCCTCAATTCTGCCTCCACTCCAGCCTTTAGAGCAAAAGGCACACTTCTTGCTTTAAAATATTTCGGTGTTGCTCCTTCCTTTAATTCTAAGGAAACTTGTTGTCCCTTTACAGTCCCTAATTGGCCATCAAACACTGGTGCATACTTTTCCTGTAATTCCCTAATCCAGTCAAGTCTGGTCTGATTTTCATTCAACACGTGACATGGATACTTATGCACTTGAGGCATCCTGAGAGCCCTTATCCACTCCCTACCAAAAAGTGGAGGTCCTCCATTCTCTAAGATATAGAGTGGTAGTTTCTTCTTACACTTGTTGAATGTAACTGTGACTGTCACACAACCCACTGGTATTAACAACTCTTTAGAATATGTCTGCAGTCTCGCTGTTGTCTGAATTATTGGCCTATGTATTTTAAGGCGTTTCCAGTCTGTCAGAAATCACTGATACAGCTGCACCTGTGTCCAAATTCATAGTCAGTTCCTTTCCATTTACAACAACCTGAACTGTGAATGCAGCCAGATTAGAACCTATTTTATATATTTTTTAATTTCGGACAGGAAATTGTTCATCCGAATCCTCAGAAGATTCCTGCATTTGCACTCTATAGGCATTCTTTGCTTTGTCTCTCAAGCGATTACTGCCTCTCTCTGCTGTGGATTTACACACTCTTTGTAGGTGGCCCATTTTACCACAAGCATGACACTTGGCATCCTTGAATCTGCATCTAGTTGCAACACGTGTAGCAGCTCCGCAGCGATAACATTTGTAATGTGAATGTTCCTGTTTTGAAAGTCTCTTTCCCTGTGGTACACTCCGTGCTCTAGCATCTAATTTTAAAACTTTTCCCTTTGCCTCCTGTGTGTTGTCCAGTCTGCTGAGTAATAGATTAGCATCCTTAGAGGCTTGTTCTATAATACTTGCCATGTTCATTGCCTTTTTAAATGTTAAATCTTCTTCTGTAAGCAGTCTCCTTAGCACTGCATCACTTGCAATGCCCGTTACAAACTGGTCTCGCAGAGCAGTGGGCAGGTAGTCCCCAAAACAGCAGGTGCTGGCGAGTTTCCGTAACGCAATGGAATATGATGAAACCGATTCACCAGGCTCTTGTCTTCTTTTACAGAATTTAAATCTCTCTGCTATCTCTAGTGGTTTTGGTTGGAAATTGCTAGTTAACAGAATAATCAGGCTTGCCAATGGCTTGCTGGCAGGTTTCTCTGGGTGTAAGAGGCTCCTTAGCGTATCATACGTTCTGGCTCCTATAACTGTTAGGAAAACAGCGACTTGTTTATTGTCAGGAATATCATTAGCCGTGAAATATTGTTGAAGCCTTTCAACCCATGAGGCCCATAAATCCGAGTCAGGATCAAAGTCCTTTATAGTGCCAATGGCTGCCATGTCAGTTAGGGTTCTACAGCCTCGTCGCCACTGTGATGTTTTTGTACAAATCAGCCAATAATTCCTGTATAACGAAGTACTCACTTTATTGATACATTTATAACAGGATCTTCATATTGCAACCTTGTTACACAGGGTTTCAAATCCCTCGAACATTCCACCAACCGCCAACAGGAAGAGGAAGTAAAGAACCAAAAGAAAGGAAGTGCATCATTCACAGCCAACAACAGCCCAACTGCCCAACTGCCCATACCTCACAATACATACACTCATACACTCACACCCTCATACACAGCCCAACCGCCCATACATCACAATACATACACTCACACACACATACCAGCCCAACAGTCCATACATCACATCTATAATGAATGCAGTGTGTGTGTGTGTGTGTTTGTATAGTGTGTGTGTTTGTGAAAGGATGTAATTTGTGTAAAATTACAGCTTGCTGCCAGCCCCTTCATGACCGCCGGGCTCATTAGTCCAAGGAGGTATAATCTGCAATATCGGTATCTCTATTGGCCGAAAATACAGAATATCGACCGTTAATCAGTCGATCCCTAATATGCATTATACAAATATATTCATGGCCAATACACTGTCTGGAAATCTATTTATAAACAGGACTATATATAAGACACAAGAACACACATTTAGATTGGAAGAAAAGAGATTTAGTCTAAGGCAAAGGAAAGGTTTTTTTGTACGGTAAGATTACAGTAAGAACAATAAAAATGGGGAATTCTACCTGAAGAGATGGTTTTACCAGAGTCTGTTCAGATGCTTAAACAATTGGATGAATAATTGCAAAACACAATACTCAGGGATATAATTTTTTTTATATTCTTCATTTTTGCTGTGCAAATGATAACAAATAAGTTTGTGATACCAGTTACAAGCATAGGAATTACAGATTGTGTGAAATAGTAACATGGCATTCAAAGCAAATAAAACATTGGGCATGTCAAGAGAGTAGCACATTTTATAAAAGGAAAAACAAAATAAAAGAGTAAACGATTGAGTGTCATGGCGGAGATAACAAAAGAGATAGTACGTTCAATTACTACTACTCAACATAAATTATATTAGAATTATACCACCAAGTAGTGGAAATACCAAGCTCAGGCTTATGAAGGTTGATGCAGTGGTGAATTTGTGCCTCCCATGACGTGCAGCGTCACTACAGCCCCAGGCATTGTTAGGAACCAACATGTCCACAGGTCTCTTTCTCCTTCCCTAGGAAAGAGCCTCAGGATCCCTGGTGGCGTTTTGTCACACTGGATCGTGGACTACGGACGGTTATTTGTACCTTCCTACCCCCCTCACCTAGAAAAGGGGAGCTGAACCAGAACTCTGACTGGGGGTTGTACCTTAAGGGGTCTATAGCGTATGCGGCTGTCGCCAAGTCTCCCAGCTCCTCCAGAACCTCTGACACAAGGCATTAAACCGTTGCAGGAATCCTGCTTGCCAGCTTCCAAGTGGTGCCTGAGCAAGGGTAACATTGCTGTCGCCCATTTTGTATTGACTGTGATCCAAAGCCAGTTTAAGATCTTTTTACATATTCTGAATCCTATACTTTGTTCAGGGTTTATGTACAGATTTGGTATGTTAATTCGGCCTGGAATTGGCTTTAGTAAATATGAAAATTGATATTCAAATTCCAGTCTTTAGTGAATAACCCTGTTAATGTACTTTTGCCGTAGACTAAAATGCTTGGTTAATGAGTGCTTTCTGTAATTGATAAGGAAAGATATTTTTTTTAAAGAAAAGCAAACAGATTGCATTGTTCTCTTCATTTCATCTATCATAATGTTTAGTGTTGTGTTTGGCCAACAAGGTTAGTCATGAAAAAAGGCCATTAAATGACCTTACAAAGCATATCATCAGCAGGTTTATATAAAACCGCCAACCCATTTATTTGCTTAAACTCTGGCTGACATTAAATGTAACCAGAAATTGGAAAAAAAACAAAAAGACTGAAAGCAGACAATATTTAGCAATAGTTTTCAGTTGAAAGTATTAATTTCTCTCCTGCAACTGGCATAAAAAAAAAAACCCTAATCCCTCAGTGAATACTATCCTAGCAACTTACATCCCTAATTCACATCAGTGGCCCACCCTTATACCCCGCCCACCGAAATCCTCCTCATAGCGATATGATTATGAGGTGTATTATAGTATTATAGTAATATAGCATTATTTTGTACTTTGTATATAAATTTGCTTATGTGCTGTGTTTAATGATAAGGATTAATGTTCTATTTTATTTTACCATAAGGAACCCTTTTTCACTGCCTTTACCGTTGCAAAAACATGATTTATCTAATCAAGGTTTTACTGCAAGCAGCTTATCATGGCTGTCAATTACTTATTGCCGCCGTTATTCATCCATCATTGTTTTTTAACTACCATCCTCTTTTCAATTAAATCAGCATTCTACTGCATTGATTGCATTTATTTTGTCATACAATCATTGTTCTGCTGCCATTTCAAGTGCACCTGAGTTTTCTTTACATTCCAATTATTTAAATATTTTTCAGGGTATTAATGTATTCCCAGTGCTCTCTTCAGTGCTAAAAGACCCCTCCTGTTTCCCACACCCGTCAGAATTCAACCCACAGAATTTCCTGGATGAAAATGGGAAATTTAAGAAAAATGATGCCTTTATACCTCTATCTGCTGGTAGGTGGCAATAGAACATATATATATATATATATTCAGTTTGCAACTTTTATAAATATATAAAAATACAAAGACCTTGGAAAAATCTAAAGCCTTTGATACAGCATTTCTAAGAAATATTTTTTTCCCAATTCTACCAGAATTCTGCATAAAATGCAAATAAGCTTGAAATACTTCTGCAGGTCTTGGAAAGTTCTCACTCTAGAACCATTAGGGATGTGCCTGGGCAAAAAAATTGGTTTGGTAATTCGGGTAAGTAAAAGAATTTGTCTGCTTCTGCAATTCGGACCAATGGCATTCAGTTCGGTACTTCCGAACTATGGAAATTCAGACATTTTGACACTCAGCAATTCGGTCATTCTCTAACCCTAACCCCTAACCCTAACCCCTAGTCCGAAGCACTTCAGAATTTGTCAATTCGGTTTGGCCCTTTCGAAGTGCACGAAATTAGTTTGAATATACATTCGGAACGAAACGAATTGCACATGTCTAAGAATCATTTAGCAATGTTAATATATTATTAATCTCCTGAGTAAGCCATGGTGTTAAGTCTAAATTTTCAATCATATTATTCAGATATTTGAAAGGTAATGCCGGTAAAATTTTATTTTTTTATAGTTATCTGAAGCCTGTTTCAAAAGCTAATCAAACTCTTCAAAATTAAGTGGTGGGTATAAGCTGATTTATGTATTCCTTCTGAGCCTTTTGTTGGCCACAAAACCTTAATCAAGTTATTTGAAGAAGTAATATAGCATTCTTAAATTTCGCACCAGGCCTGAAATGTATTATCTTATTTAATTATAGAAAGAGTATGCATTAAGAGGGCCTCCCTGTTCTTTATTTAAATGAAGGAGATTTATTATTGTGTTTTTTTCTTTTCTTGAGTCATATAAAGTTACTAAAGGCTTTATATAATAATATTAACCAGGGTAGTGGAATATTCATTAGTATCATCCATAATAAATAAAAAAACATAGGATTTAATGCTGTGGAGTCTGCCCCACTGGCCTCAAATGTTTATTTAAATGTAAGAGATTAGCCTTCCATTAAATTTGATGGATGATTAGCAATATTGATACCCAGATATTTATACATCTTCTCCCATTTAAAGTTATATTTCTCATCCAAGTAGTTGAATACATCTTTATTTATATACATAGGCATTGCAACTGTCTTCTCAACATTTAATTTATAATTTAAGAGAAGGCTATAATGATGTATTGCAGTCATTGCCTCATTCACGGAACAGATAGGCTTTGTATTGTTTGTTTAAAAACATTGGATATTTGTGTTGGATCATATATTGAAATAACAGATTATTTTCAGAATAAGCAGCTCCCTAGCCTGAACTCCTTAAAATCTAAATTACTGAATGAACAGATAACATCAGAAGCAATAATGGCAGTAATAAACAACATGAAAGGAAATACAGCTCCCAGTACAGACAGTTTTCTTGACTTATTTTATAAACTTTTTCAGGAAATACTCACCACTAACCTGGTAGAATGCTTTCCCTTTTTAATGAATCCTTAGTCAATGTCTAATTAAATTCTTAAAGCAAATATTATACCTATCTTGAAACAACATAAAGACCCAGATGAAATAGCAAGCTATAGACCAGTGATGGCGAACCTATGGAAACTGGAAATATTCTGCACTCACTATTATTGCCAAAACAAAATTTCCCCATTTTTTGGCATTTGTTTTATAATTAATGAGAATTTATCTATGTATATGTGACATTAAATTACAGCCCTTTTTGCGCTCTAAAAATTGTATATAATATGTGTTGGTGCAATAAATGACAGAGATACAAATTGCGTTTGAACACAAACAGCAAAAAATGCAAAAATGGCTTGTGTCCTTAAGGGTAAGTCCAGTTTTTGAAGCTGCATCCTTAAGGGGTTAAAGTTTGACTACAAAAGTTTGGATTGTGATCCAAAAAACACCAAGGTTCAATCAGAAATATGAGAAGTCTGAAACCTCAGGTTTACTTCATAAGATGGATGTAAGGACATGTACTGTATTTGACAAAAACGGCATTTCTGCCTAATTGTCTGGTTCTGTCATACCCACAAGATAAGCGATAGCATAATAGCAAAAATGTTAATCCTCCCAATATTATTATAATGAATAAATAAAACATGAAGCAGAGTACATTATCCATTTTCATTTTATTCCGATCAGCAATCTATGCAAGAAATGTTCTCTTAACTTTAAT
Organism: Pelobates cultripes; assembly: GCA_933207985.1. Lineage (NCBI taxonomy): Eukaryota > Metazoa > Chordata > Amphibia > Anura > Pelobatidae > Pelobates > Pelobates cultripes. Next base: position 9,678,845 of record OW240920.1, on the reverse strand, counting down.
TATAAACTGGCTATAAATATCATGTTCAAAAGAAATGTGAATTTTGTTTTTCTTTTAAAAGAACTTGGTAGGGTAGGGAGTCAACTTAATGTTGTGTATTGAGTTACTCGGTAATATTTCCTTTTAATACCTTAATACCTACAGGGAAGAGAGCTTGCCTTGGGGAAGGTCTGGTTCGAATGGAACTCTATATCTTCTTCGTTACTATCCTACAAAACTTCACATTGAATTCTTCTATACCAGCTGAGGAGCTGGACATAACTCCGAATGTGTCTGGACTTGGCAACTTTCCAAAGCCTTACAAAGTATCTTTCATCCCACGTTTCTAATTAAAAAATTCAAATTATTTAGTTTGGTTCTTGAATAATATGTATGTTGTATCATTAACAGTCAAGCCTTTAATCATCATAGAATGATTACTCTACTCTTCAAGCCGTTTTATTAATAAGTTACTGTGATGTTCAGTAAAATGCGTTGATGCTCCTGAAGTCATGTACAAACCAGTCAATTATTTCCAAAACCAAGTACTCACTTTATTAATACATATATAACAGGTTCTCATATTGCTGCCTTGTTACACATGGTTTTGGCAGCCGCCATTTTAAATCCCTAGAACATTCCACTAACTGCCAACAAGAAGAGGATGTGGGGAACCAACCACAGCCAACAACAGCCCAACCGCACATACATCACAATACAGTTTTTGAAGCTGCATCCTTAAGGGGTTAAAGTTTGACTACAAAAGCTTGGATTGTGATCCAAAAAACACCAAGGTTCAATTAGAAATATGAGAAGTCTGAAACCTCAGGTTTACTTCAAACTTTATAAATAAATCCTATTTGTTGGGGATAAAATCAGCCCGGGCCCTTTGTGGATGATGGATATTTGCCAACTCATTCAGAGCTCTGGAAATTGGAAATGAATAGCAGAGACGTGTTCAATAACCAATTCAAATTTTATTCATCCGTCAGTTACATTAATACCCCGTTTTCATAGCAGGATGGGAGGAGGAAAATGAGCATATGTGCGTGACAATGATATTGTTTTTCACAAGTTATGAGCAGCTGTTTCTTATTATAATTCTACGTTATATAACGCATGCATATTTGATCGAAACAAGATATTTACAAATACCAAAATCTTGGACAATTAACAAGAACATTTCAAAATCAGTATGGTCATTCTCGTAACTGATATTAGATAAATTCTTCCCAGAATCGAAGATACAATTCCAAATTTATTCTTGATTCACATTAACCCTTAAATGAACAGCTAGGATGAATAGCAAAATGGATATTCGTATCTACAATTCCCCTCTTGGATCATTTCATGATCTACCTTACGGAAAATATCCATGGGAGGCCTGCGGCAGAGAAACGAAAGGAGGTATATTCAGACATGCTAATCACGTCTGCGGGACTTTCATTATTTCTTCACCTCGATTTCCCCCATTTGCTCTATGCCGTAGGTTTTCCCTTTAAGAGGAGTTCGAGCTGTCAATTTTCAGCTTTTTCAATTATCTGTTGAATACATCTTTTAAGTGTACAAGTTAAATATTTCAAACAGCTGACATGTTAACCAATTTTAAACAGACTGCACATCATGTTATCTGTAACTTGAGCCTTGGATCAAAATTGTATTCTTCCCAACAACGGGAATATTATTATTATAATTCACAACGTAAACACATATAGTCAAAATGGGAATAATATCTATTCCCCCTCTTTGGACCAAGGTCTTGGATTACCAGTCCACCCAGTGATCTGGGGCCAGGTCAAAAAACCCAGTGGCAAAAACCCTATTTGAGGAAAAAAAGCACATCTGGAAAACCCTGAGTGAGGGACATGACTGTATAAACATATCATCCCCTCATGTTGACAGCATTAGTGACTTATAAAACCCGCACTTGTAAGTAAATAGCTCGGGTATCGGGATTGGGAAACACTTCTTGATTAGTTTGAAAAGGCCCACTTACATATTAATTCATGAGATAACTTATTATCAGCTTGAAATTCTAACAATAATCCCAATCACGACCTTGCATCCTATGTCTCCTAATGACATCTCTATTTCGATGGTCTAGTCATATCCACACTTAATACATGGGAATCCATCCTTGGTACACTCAACATACATCAATGACACACATAGTACATCCATGCCTGAATAAGCTAACACTTCCTCTCTCTCTCCGGCTAACTCTACAAAAATGAAAATAACAAAATAGTTCAATAGTCCAGCATAGTCCAGAAAAATAGAATAAGTCTTTCAAGGAGTATAAAGAATCTTAGACACCATAAACTTTGTTCCAAAATCTTAGACACCATAACATAGCTAAGGGTAGCAATATGGCTGACAACAAGACTATGTCAGCTTCCACATAGTTCTTAATTCTTCTGTTTGCTGGATGTTCACCACAATACTCTGTGCAACACCCCAATTGTTGAAAGGGAAATACAGAAATAGCGGCATTAGACAGCACTGCACCTTCAGGACTTTCCAAGTTAGTTTATGTCCTCATAAGTAAGCATCTCAGTTTCTTCAGCCAGCATGGATTTTGACCAAACAGATTTAATTGCAAAAAAGGTAGGTAGGCAGGTAGGTCAGCCAGAGAGATTGGTGTGTTGTCCCAAATATCAGGCGGCACAAATACTCCAGTACGGTCTCTATAATCATTCAAACACAAGGATCAGTATGACATCAATAAATTAATTATCTAGGCTAAACTCAAGTTAGAGACTAAAGTTAAACTCTTAACTAGTGTAACATGTACTTCTCGCAGTTTTGCTTATAATTCATTGAATTAGTCCTTTATAAAATTTTAATACATAATTTCCCTTTGGAATGCCTTTGTATGGATAAGAGAAGCACCCATAATTCCCAATAGTGATGTCCTGAAGTGTTCGCCGAACGGTTCGCGAACGGTTCGACACGAACGGTTCACCACGGACTCATCATTGAGTAAACTTTGACCCTATACCTCACAGTCAGCAGACACATTCCAGCCAATCAGCAGCAGACCCTCCCTCCCAGACCCTCCCACCTCCTGGACAGCTCACTAAGAATGCAGCTTCACAATGGATGCTGTCCAGGAGGTGGGAGGGTCTTGGAGGGAGGGTCTGCTGCTGATTGGCTGGAATGTGTCTGCTGACTGTGAGGTACAGGGTCAAAGTTTATTCAATGATAAGTCCGTGGCGAACCGTTCGTGGCGAACCGTTCGTGAACCGTTCGGGAAACAGTTTGGGACATCACTAATTCCCAATAAAATGCTGTTCTTAAACTTAAACCTTGATTTGATAATCTCAATTAATTACTTTAAAAAATTGGAATGCTGAAGTCTGTCAGAAATTTTGTGGACCCTGATGACATCTTTGGAAACCTAAACCTTTTATAGATCCCGATGTCCAAAAAGCCATCAGTTCTGTATGTGCGTGATCATGTTTTAATACATGGTGGAACCTCCATACAGTTATCCCACTTAAACAATATTTTTTTTTTTTTCAGAACAACTAGAGAAACAAAATGAATTACTATTGTTCTAAAGTGCTTTGTTTAATACAGGTTTCGGAAGAGTTGTCTTGCTGTGTTGCAAGTGGCCTCTGATAAGGAAGGGGCAGCAAACTATAGACATATGTTATTAAGTTGCCCTCACTTGTCAGGTCTTGGAAACCCACGTATTTTATTGCAGATGCCTCTATGATACCACATTACAAATTGACTAAGCATACTTATTATTATCCTATTTTATTTTAGTTATTTCACATTGCGCATCCTATGCAAACAATGTCTAGGTCCCAACTTCAGCTTGTACATCCTCTAAGAGCCAGCATTAATACTGCTTTATCTATATATAAAGTATTGAAAACATGAACCATCTGTGTATTAGGCTGAGGTTGTTGGGTGTGGGTATAGGTTGGAAGTTGTGGTTGGTATTGAGGAACCTGCCAGGGTGGATCCTTGAACGCCAGCTGGGCCAGGTTCTCCCTTAGCACTGGGTTCTCCTTTGTCTCCTTGAGCACCAGGTCCACCATTGTTACCCTTAGGTCCAGGGGAACCTCTGGGGCCTGGAGGTCCAGGAGCACCACAGACACCAGGGAAGCCAGGGGCACCAGCAATACCAGTGGGGCCAGCTTCACCGGGAGAACCGGGTTCACCACAAGCACCTTGGGGTGAATCCTTGCTAGCCACAATTAAAACAGTGCTGAAGTTGCCACTTCTACAAAAGTTAGACCCTTTGATCAAATCCTCTACCTCTGCCTCTAAAACTTTTCTGATTCAATTTCCTATCACCTCCCAAATGTCCTTGTCTCGCCTGCTTAAGATCACAATCCTTTTGTGACCGATACAACATACTTTTCCCTCTTTCTTTATATCAAAACAACCTGCTGTATGTTTCTCATGAATCTTCCCAAGAAATTCAGTTGGGGTCAAAGAGGGCCAGTCACAGACCAACAGTTTGACCAAAAGTGAACAAGGAGGAAGCATATTCCATATGCAGATCGAGATGACCTAACTCACACCCCCTCTTTGTGTACACCTCTTTGTGTACCACACAGATATAATATTAATAAGCTTTTGAAGATTTATTGTGTTTGTATAGCACGGTTGTCTAGGGGTGTATACATAAACAGTGAAAGCAGAGTCTTCACATAGGGTTTGCAATACTGACAGTCTGTGTCATAGGTGTAATGCAGACATGCGGTTAGGAACTTTTCCATTGTCAGAACACTAATATATTGCAAATATTAAAATCAAATTGCAGCTGTTTCCTATACCTGCAAGGATATGGTTTTAATACTTCAATTGAGTTCAAATTGAGTATCGAAAGTCTAATCACAAAAACAAAATTTTATATGCTTATCAAAAATGAGTTTAACCCCTTAGCGATTTAATAGGGTGACCTCTTCCCATAGTATGGTTCCTTTTATAATTATTATATTATTTATTCTCTTCTGGGTCTGCAAAATGCTTTCAATATACCAATACAAATATAATACAGTAGTTTAGAATTGCCTCAAAAGAAATTATCTGATCTCTATTAAAAATACCATGTCATCATTTTCCTATAATCAATGAGGCATACTAGATGAATCTTAATCTTGGGAAAAACCTATCCTATACATCCTTAATTTTTTATTTTTTTTTATATAACCACATAACATAACAATTGTTTATGTTAAAGATAACAAATTTTTATTTTTCTTAAATAATGCAATGCACTTTAAAAGTAACTCTAAATACTCCCCTGATAGTACGGAGAGAGAGAGAGAGAGAGAGAGAGAGAGAGAGAGAGAGAGCCATTTAAAATTGGAAACGTGGATTTTGAAAAGCACATAAATTTTTTTCTCTTTTCTTTCCCAGGGGCCCCTTTCTTGTCGGCTGATCAGCGTTTTTTAATCTGTAGTAAAAAGACACTAAAGGCTTGCATTAATGACATGCAAATATTCTTTAAATATTCTTCATACTCATTGTAATATCACACATCATCTTATAACACAGAACATGAATGTAGCAGATATCCAGCAGACATGCCAATACAAAAATCATATTCATGGACAGGCAATTAACTCAATCCAAAATAAATTAATAAATGTAATGTAGGTTCCCATGTTTGTGCATTATGCATGTCTGCAAACTATGCAAGCAGTACTACTTTAAGATTAGATCAGAGAACCTGCCAACTGGACAGGATAGTTGAATTTTGGCAAAAAGTCCATTATTGCAACAGAATTTTGGAAATCAGCTAAAACTTACAAAAACAGCCTCCCCCCTTTTTTTTCTTTCTTAAGACTACAACTCATATTGCTCTTGGACTAGTATTCAATAATAAATCAGTTATTTAATAGATTATTATGCTGCCATTTCCATTTGTATCAATACTGAGACAAACTTATTTAAATATAATTTAAAATAACACAGCAAAATACCCATTAACATACATGACAATTAAACTGCATACTTCAAAATGAGTACCCAAAACACACATTTATGACAATCATCATTCGCACAGAATAAACTTCTAACAGCTGTATTCAGAACATATTATTGTAAGGTATACCAATTTTAGTTTGTATCAAATTTATTTAAGAGTTCTGGTACCAAAGGATTTATTTTTTCTTTTTAAAGAAGGGATCCCGTATGGCTATATAACGCGTTTGACTTAAACATTTGTATAACACTTGCATTAACCAGTTGCAACATATGTACCCTGTCAATGGAATTTCTCTCTTATACGCTTATAGAACATTTGGACCAGATTACACAGACATGGTATCACCTGCATTTGTCAGAACTCTCAAAGACTCAAAATGTTTATACTACTCCATGTTAAAGGCATGGCAAAATTTTGACCGGTCAATTTGAGTTTCCAAAAGTCATATCAACACAGGTTAAAACCTTTGTCCATGGTTTTCTGATCCTACATTCCATGACCAAAATTTCAAACCCACTTCTGAACAGTTTGGGTCACCATCAATAAAATCTCAGCATCCCCATACAACAATTTACAGAATACATACAATTTAAAGCACATACAACATGTGACGTACTGGAATACTACAAGTTAGCTTACAGCACAAAATGAAGCATGTGTTGGAACGCTGAAAATATACATTTTGCTCTCTAATTCATAATCATCTAAATTTACAACATAAGTTCTCTGCAACAAACACTCAGGGCAGAAAGAATGTGGTGTTTGACGTTTTGAATGAAGTGACTTTTTGTCCCAATATGAAAATAAAGGGCTCATCATATAAACAATCATACATCCCACTCTCATGAAAAAGTGTAGTGGGCTTATAGTACTTTTGTCCAAGTATAAAAATAAAGGGCTCATTATGCAAACAAACATACATGCAGAGAAATCATGTTAGTTCTAGAATGTGTAGCCCCCCTTAAATAATCTCTATTTTTTTTCTTATTCATCATCACCTTTACATGTACTTTATACATTCCCTCAATTAAGACTTTATGCTTAAAATCAGCATTGCACATCATAAAATAGCACATAAAGTAGCAAGCTGGAGTAATGCCAAACATCCATCATACAGGGTTTAAACAATATTCCCTTTTAACCCTTTAAAAAAAAAAAAAAAAAATTTAGTCTGCAAAACCCACATGTACATTACATCACATGACATGACAGCCTGCCAAAGGCTTGAAAATCTTTTTACCACCTGCCAAAGGTGAACCTCGAGGAATTGTCTACCATAGACAATTGTGCACAATACTGCCTGCCAAAGGCTTTCCTCCAACCCACGGAGTAATAAAAGTCTAGCTAAGACTTAAAAGACATTATGCAGTGAATATCTTCTTTAAAAATTTAAATAGTGAAAACCCCAGTAAAACAAGAAATGCAATGTGTGGGAGGATGGCAGAAGCAGGTAAAGGTCCCCAACCCCTTAAGGACACATGACAGAAATTTTCCATCATGATTCCATTTTATTTCAGAAGTTGTGTCCCTAAGGGCTTAAAGATCATGATACCTGTAATTTTCGTTCCCAATTGCACCCAAAAACTTCTGACACCAATTTGTTGGGGATAAAATCAGCCCGGGCCCTTTGTGGATGATGGATATTTGCCAACTCATTCAGAGCTCTGGAAATTGGAAATGAATAGCAGAGACGTGTTCAATAACCAATTCAAATTTTATTCATCCGTCAGTTACATTAATACCCCGTTTTCATAGCAGGATGGGAGGGGGGGGAAATGAGCATATGGGCGTGACAATGACATTGTTTTTCACAAGTTATGAGCAGCTGTTTCTTATTATAATTCTACGTTATATAACGCATGCATATTTGATCAAAACAAGATATTTACAAATACCTTAATCTTGGACAATTAACAAGAACATTTCGAAATCAGTATGGTCATTCTCATAAATGATATTAGATAAATTCTTCCCAGAATCGAAGATACAATTCCAAATTTATTTTTGGTTCACATTAACCCTTATATGAACAGCTAGGATCGATAGCAAAATGGATATTCGTATCTACAATTCCCCTCTTAGATCATATCATGATCTACCTTACGGAAGATATCCATGGGAGGCCTGCGGCAGAGAAACGAAAGGAGGTATATTCAGACGTGCTAATCACGTCTGCGGGACTTTCATTATTTCTTCACCTCGATTTCCCCCATTTGCTCTGTCCCGTAGGTTTTCCCTTTAAGAGGAGTTTGAGCTGTCAATTTTCAGCTTTTTCAATTATCTGTTGAATACATCTTTTAAGTGTACAAGTTAAATATTTCAAACAGCTGACATGTTAACCAATTTTAAACAGACTGCACATCATGTTATCTGTAACTTGAGTCTTGGATCACATCTCTATTTCGATGGTCTAGTCATATCCATACTTAATACATGGGAATCCATCCTTGGTACACTCAACATACATCAATGACACACATAGTACATCCATGCCTGAATAAGCTAACACTTCCTCTCTCTCTAACTCTACAAAAATGAAAATAACAAAATAGTTCAATAGTCAAGCATAGTCCAGAAAAATAGAATACATGTTTCAAGGACTATAAAGAATCTTAGACACCATAAACTTTGTTCCACAATCTTAGACACCATAACATAGCTAAGGGTAGCAATATGGCTGACAACAAGACAATGTCAGCTTCCACATAGTTCTTAATTCTTCTGTTTGCTGAATGTTCACTGTCATGGCAAGGGTGTATAATTTATTATTACACTATGGAATATCATCCTTTAATGTAATTTGTGTAGTAAATGGCACAAATTACAGAGATGCTATTTCCGAGGTTAACAGGGGGTTTCATCTTTTGAAGCTGGGACCCCCCACAGAGGTCAGATGACAGAAGGGGTAGTATGAATGGCATGGGAATGTGAAAAGGTTTTTACTATATAGATGTGAAGTAATCAAGGCTCTGCAAGGTGTGAGGTTCTATACTTGGAAAAAGTCTGAATGTCTCTTCATCCATTTGGCATATACCTTGTAAAGGATAGTTCAATCATTTGATGGTAATGTGATTAGTTTCATGAAGATCCTTGTGTTCCAGTATTTTATCCAAGTGAAACATTAATACTTACCCACAGGTTAATAATTAAGCCTCATTTTTATTATATTTGGAATGGGACAAGCCCAATCTTTGAATTAAGCCCAAACATGAGTTGCACAACTTAAACCGTGTGGCAGGAATTGTGATGTCCGTCCTATTGGATCATGGGCGGGGCGTGCAACATGTCTATGGAATAGGAAAACAATAACAAATTCATAGAGGCAATTATTATTTCTGTGGCAAGTACCGTATAGGAGATAAAACCAAAAGTTTGTATGTGGCGTGTTGTTTTCTGGAACAAAGGAGGTGGTCACTTTGTATCCCTATTGCTCCACCCCTGGATGAGGCGTGGCAATTCACAGGGTATATCTCCTGTGATCCTGAAGGGTGTTTGTGTACTTGCTTGGGGCCAAGATCTAATTTTGAGTGAGTCACCATCTTTCCTTGCCAGAGACCCCCTGGACAGAAGTTGTACTTTGAAAACCTAAGTGAGTAATTAGGACTTCTGTATTTGATCCTTTTTGTTTTTATCTGATGTTGGTGTAAATAATGTGTTTATCATATATTTTTATATGCACTGTGACCATTTTTTGCTCATAATAAACATTCATTTATTAAGTTCTGCCTTTGTCTGGTTAAGAATCACGTTACCTGAAGAGACTAGTTAGTATTTTCGTAATTCATTAAATATTGTACTAAGTAAAATTTGGTGGGTTTTATAGTTGATTTACCTGGGGAACCAAGGCACCCCATTTATAAATTGTCTTGGTGGTGGCAGCGTTGAAATAGTAATAGTTATATTATTATGTTTAAGTGTGGGTGGTGGTAAAAGGGAGATTTTGTCATTATTTCCGGTCTAGAGCAGACAAATGGTGTACTTTAACCCTTTCACCACCACAACTACGTCACGCACACTCTTGGAGTAGGGTGCATTTGTGACATTCACCACAATGCTCTGTGCAACACCCCAATTGTTGAAAGGGTAATACAGAAATAGTGGCATTAGACAGCACTGCACCTTCAGGACTTTCCAAGTTAGTTTATGTCCTCATAAGTAAGCATCTCAGTTTCTTCAGCCAGCATGGATTTTGATGTTAATACCCCGTTTTCATAGCAGGATGGGAGGGGGGAAAATGAGCATATGTGCGTGACAATGACATTGTTTTTCACAAGTTATGAGCAGCTGTTTCTTATTATAATTCTGCGTTGTATAACGCATGCATATTTGATCAAAACAAGATATTTCCAAATACCAAAATCTTGGACAATTAACAAGAACATTTCGAAATCAGTATGGTCATTCTCGTAACTGATATTAGATAAATTCTTTCCAGAATCAAAGATACAATTCCAAATTTATTCTTTGTTCACATTAACCCTTATATGAACAGCTAGGATAGATAGCAAAATGGATATTCATATCTACACTATTCAATGCATTAAGTTTTACAAATGAATGTAGGCAGTGGCGTACTAAGGGGGGGGTGGAGGGGGCGGTTCGCCCCGGGTGCCACCAGGATGGGGGGTGCCATGATCAGGGGCGCCGGCCCCCCCATGCTGCAGCCACCCGAGCGCTCTGTAGAGAGCCTCAGGCGGCTGCAGCTTTGCCCGGGTGGTGCGTCCATGAGGGCGGACCGCACCGCCCGGGTGCAGCCTGAGGGGAGGGGCTGACAAGAGGGAAGCGCTCAGCGCTCCCTCCTGTCAGCTCCCTCACTATAGCGTGGCCGAGCCCTGCAGCATGATGGTCCGACGGGTACAGGGAGCATCTGTGTGCACTTCCTGTTAGTCTAACAGAGTGTGCACTTCCTGTTAGTCCGGCCGGGTACAGGAAACAGATGCTCCCTGTACCCGCGGACTATACAGGGCTCGGCCACGCTACACCAAAGGTAGGGGGGAGGGGAGAAAGAGAAATTAGGAGGGGGGTGAGAAAGAGAAAATAGGAGGGTGAGAAAGAAAATAGGGGGGGGAGAGAGACGTAGGAGGGGGTGAGAGAAAATAGGAGGGGGGTGAGAAAAGAAATTAGGAGGGGGGGGAGAAAAATTGAAATTAGGAGGGGGAGAGAAATTAGGAGGGGGGTGAGAAAGAGAAATTAGGAGGGGGGAGAAAGAGAAATTAGGAGGGGGGGAGAGAAATTAGGAGGGGGAGAAAGAGAAATTGGGAGGAGGAGAAAGAGAAAATAGGAGGTGTGAGAAAGAGGAAAATAGAGGGGGGGGGGTGAGGAAAGAGAAATTAGGAGGGGGAGAGAAATTTAAATTAGGAGGGGGAAGAGAAACAGGAGGGGGGAGAGAAACTAGGAGGGAAAGAGACTAGGGGAGAAATTAGGAGGGGGAGAAAGAGAAATTAGGAGGGGGGAGAGAAATTGAAATTAGGAGGGGGAAGAGATATTAGGAGGGGGGAAAGAGAAATTAGGGGGGGAGAGAAATTAGGAGGGGGGGGTGAGAAAGAGAAATTGGGAGGAGGAGAAGGAAATTGGAGCGGGAGGAGAGATTGACATTCATCACATACACACAATGCACCCCTTGCACACAGAAAAACACACAATGCATTACACACACAGACACACATACACAAGCAATGCAACCGTTACACACAATGCATCCCTTACACACACAGAAACACACAATGCATTCATTATACACATTCAATGCATCCCATACATACACATAAACACACCTTGCAGCCCTTACACATACAAACACAATTTCACACAATGCATTCCTTACACACATATCAGGACATCCCCTACACACTCCACCCCCTGTGAACAAACTCATTGGTGGAACATGAAGGTTGACCCTGGGACCCAGACCTTGAGCTGTGTAAAGGACCTCCAAAAAATGGAGCTGCTTCCCGTTCTCCGAGAACATTGATTTTTGTGACCACAGTTACAAACCGCCTCCAGAGAGCCTGTTCTGCACCAGACCAGTGGAGCCAGACTGCAGCTAGAGCCCATCATCATCCTCATCTGGTTGTAAGTAGGCAATCTAGTATATTATTCATGGCACTAAGCTCTAATTTACCTCACATTAATGAAACACTATAGTCCCCAGAACCACTTCAGCTTAATGTAGTGGTTCTGGTGTCTATAGCCTGTCCCTGCAGGCCTTTTAATGTAAACACGGTGGCACTGCAGCACTGGCGTTAGTTAACATGGCAAATCATATGGGTGGGGCATTGTGATGTCACATGGGGGGCGGCAAACTTTACTTTTGCCTAGGGCGGCAAAAATCTTTGCACCGGCCCTGGCTGGAGGGGGCTGTGTGAGCTGTGGCCGCACAGCGTCCCATGGTAGTTAGGGTGCCGTGCGGCCAGTACAGCTCACACAAGCAAACAGCTAATAAACTGGCCACACGGAGGAAATGTGTATGTGTGACTGTCTGCCTGTGACTGTGTGTGACTGTCTGCCTGTAACTGAGTGTGTGACTGTCTGTCTGTAACTGAGTGTGTGACTGTCTGCCTGTAAATGTGTGTGTGGGGCTGCAGGGATTTTGTAGAAGGGGGCGGGGGTTTTGTATTGGGACAGGAGTCTTTATAAGGGGGATAAGCAGGGGATTTGTGGAAGGGGTTGCGGGGGTTTTGTAGACGGGGCAGTACAGGATTTGTAGAAGGGGCAGGACAGAGGTTTTGTAGGAGGGGTGGGGCAGGACAAGGGTTTTGTAGGAGGGGCTGACAGCCGTTTTGCAAAGTTTAAAAAAAAATTTTTTAAAAAAGAAAGAAAACCTTTAACCTTTTTTACAGGTTTTTTTTTTTTTGGGGGGATCCGTCCCGGGTGCCAAATGCTCTAGGTACGCCCCTGAATGTAGGAGACTGCTTGAAAAGGAGATTCACATAAAATCAGAGGTATTGATATGTCAAACCAAATTTAAAGAGCTGCATAAGATCTTGTGATCCAAATGTAGATTTGGAGATTATTGATCTATGTTGGGCTGCTGAAGGAGTTTATAAGCACAGGGCAGGAGGCTGGTTTGTTTAATTTATGGATATTACTTTTTATTCCCGGATTAGGGAGGGGAATCTAGAACTCTGGGGAAAGCGTCACTCAGACATGAAATGCGTACAGACAGGCATAAATTAAGCCACCTCTTGTGCTTTACTTCCTGCCATATTTTATTTAAGTTTGTTATGTATTTTCTAATTTAACAATAAAGGATAGATAATTTTATATGCCTTTCTTTGGACTCTACTTTGAGTGGAAGGATTTTTTCCAAGTGTGTAAAGTCAAGTTAAAGGTAACCATTCAATTGCTCATTGCATCACAAGGCACGATGTTAGATCAGGGCCCTCACCTAAAACTCTGAACAGTCACGCAGACACTACACTCACACAGAGGTATACATTCACAGTTACACACTGCCATACATTTATAGAAACAGATACACACTGCCACAAACATATACACAGCACATACAAACAGATACACACACATATACACAAACAGATACACACTGCCACACACACTTCGACACACTTATACACAGCACATGTACGCAAACAGATACACACTGCAGATACATAGAGCCATACACACTGCCACACATATACAAGGACTGGCGCACACACATTAAACTAGGATTTAGCCACCCTCCTCTTTGCCTTCTTCTGTGCTGGAGAAGGGTGGCATCCTGTAGTCCAGTGGGGCAGACAGTAAGTCTTCCCTTCTTGCCACGCGGCAGTTCAAGTGCACCTCTTAGGTGAGTCCTACACTAACAATCTCTAATGAGTCAGAAAAGGGTATTCTTGTAAATCTACACACTTATTACCCCTTATTAGGACACAGATGGGGTGGGTTGCAGCTCTGTAACGTGGCTGTTTGGTTTGCTTTTTCTTTGAAAGCAATAAGGTGAATTCCAGAGAAACTGCAATGTTAACATATTAAATATATGGCTACTATTGTGCGATTCTGTATTTAGTGTGTGCATATATCTTTAAATTTGTATCACTGTGGGTATTTAGACACACGCCCTGTCAGTGATTCACTGCACTTTTAATTTGTCGTAACTTTGTCTTGTTTTCCAGTTACTTTATTGCTTGAGGAAATACTATTTTGGGTCCCACTGCCTTCCAGACAGAACTTTACATCTACATCGGCTTCAAACACTTAATACTCTGCTGGACATACAGTTAACTACTTTTGGCTTTGTTCTTTCGGGACTTGACATACAGATTCCATTTTCAGTTCTGCTGGACTTTAGATTAACGATTATTTGCTTTTGACTGAGGACTTAGTTTACTGATTAAACTTTGCTATTGGCTTTAAACACCGGACTTTCTTCATTGCTAACCCCTTATGTGTCTGCTGGAATTTACTGGATAAGATTATTGGCTTGTTACCCTAGACTTGGACTGTTCAAAAAAAATTGCTTCTTATAGTAAGTTTTGGTTTTGTTTGTCTTTATAATATAACAAGTGAAAAAAGGCGCTTATAATAGTGATAGTGAACTTATTTGAAAGCAGCACCTATAAAGTGTATCAGCTACTAACACCCAACAGTAGAATCAAAACATAAAATAAGTGCGCTAATTATTTGTGAAATACAAATTCAACTTACTGTACAAAAAGAGTGAGATAGTGTAGACAATTTTTGTGCAAAGTGCTGTATTTAAACACTCATAATACTCTTTAACCATGCAATATATAAAGGTTCTTAATACCAAAAAGTGGCTTAGTGTATTAGAAAAGTGGTACACTTACTAAAATCATATACTTGAAATGACTCTTAGTATCCAAATGATGTTACATAAAAAAGAATAAAATGAAAATCATATATAGTGAAATATTGCTATTTAACAATAATACAGCATGTGTGTAAAATTTTTCAATCACAAGCAGAGAGCAGATGAGCCTGCTCTACTTCTGACAGCTCCAAATGCAGATTAATCCACTGCAGCCAATAAAGAAAGATGGTTTATTTACACAGATAAAAACAGCATACATATATAAGACTGTCCTTAAGTGGGTTCGTGCATCCGCCGGCTAAAATATTCAGTCTGTGCACCCTCACGATCGGCAAAGTCCACAGGATACTTCCGGGAGGTGTGGTGTGCGTGATTTTATAAATGAATGCTCTTTTTATCTGTGTAAATAAACCATCTTTCTTTATTGGCTGCAGTGGATTAATCTGCATTTGGAGCTGTCAGAAGTAGAGCAGGCTCATCTGCTCTCTGCTTGTGAGTGAAAAATCTTACACACATGCTGTATTATTGTTAAATAGCAATATTTCACTATATATGCTTTTCATTTTATTCTTTTTTATCTACATTACCTGGATATTAAGAGTCATTTCCAGTATATCCTGTTTCTGCTTTGTTTTGAATTATGTCTTCTTTTAACTTTGTGGACTATTCTTTTGACTTAGCCATATTTCTAAAATGCAGTCAAATGTGACACTCAACAAATCCCTAGCCAGTTCAGGTATATCAAGTGTTCCAGCTCAAGCACACCTGGTGCAACTAATGAAGCCCTTGATTAGTTGCTTCAGGTGTGCTTGAGATAACATCTGTTGTGCTGTTATGAGGGATGATATACAGGGGGTTTAATACTTTTAAGACTGGAGAAGTCATTATAAGTTGTATTTTTAGTTGAATTTGGGGAAACCACTTAAAACATTTGCTGTGTTGAGCTATTTCAATTGTTTTTGTTTGATTTGGTCATTGTAATAATAAACCTCATTTTCAATTTGGGGTTGAATAATTTTGATTAGAACTATATATTCTTTAAATTGTACCCTAATCAAATTGCAGTGTTCTTTAATAGTAATGTCGCGAACCGTTCGCAAACTTCCAGCGAACGGCTCGCCGCGGTTCGCCACAAACCGTTCGCGGCGAGCTCCGGTCAGCTGACACATCCCGGCCAATCTCCAGCAGACCCTCCCTCCCAGACCCTCTCACCTCCTGGACAGCATCCATGTTGAAGGCAGCGAACAGTGGCGAGCCGTTCGCGGGAAGTTCGCGAACGGTTGGCGACATCTCTATTCTCTAAATCTGAAGGCAAAATCGTATTAATTAGCAGTTACTTAGCTTGTCTTAACCTGTTCATATGTTTAAATCATACTTCCCCTCCAACATTAGTTTACATAAATATAATATTAATCATCTTCACCTCCACCTATTCAAGACAGACATCAAGACACCCCATATCTGAAACACATTGGAGAGCTGACTTCACGATGGATTCCTCTGAAGGGGTAACCCTCCTTATTGCCCTCTGCATATCCTGCCTTATTGTGATTCTTGGTTTTAAAATTATTTGGAGAAAAGGAAACCTCCCCCCAGGACCTAGACCTCTTCCACTGCTGGGAAATTTCCTTCAGCTGAGAAAGGGGGATTTTGTAGAAACTCTCCAGAAGGTAAGAATGCACGAATTTACAATGAGAGTTAGCAATATTGGTATAAAGGATTAGTTATGAAATTTTCATACAGAGCAATCAAAGCAGCAGTTAATTAGGTTAATTAGTCAGTTGGTCAGATAACATAGCGTCTGACCCAACATGGCTGCTCAGCCAGATAAACAGTGACATTTTCTTAATAAAAAAAAAATCAAAATGCAGAATTTTTAAAAAACATCATAACAATTTGTTAAATGTAATAAACTTTTAAAACATGAGAAGTTAAAATTAGGTGACAGTTGTCCTTTAATTAATATGATATATATTTGATGCAATATGTAAAAGTCACACCAGAGTTCAAGCAGTTGATTTTCTTCCATTACAGTTTAGTGAGCAATATGGTGATCTATACACGGTGTACTTCGGGATTCATCCAGTAGTGGTGGTCACCGGATATAAGAGGGTGAAAGAAATTCTTATAGACAGAGGGGATGATTTTTTGGCTCGTGGGAACATGTTCACCTTTGATGCTTACTACAAAAATCATGGTAATAAATTATTGCTCTTAACCTTTTGTTTGCCTATTTATTCTATGTAATTTTTCAAAGTAGACTTTAAAGAGAAAACCACTTCTGCTATCTATTTTTCTTTACTCCTAATTCCAAGCAAAATGTAGACACCCGTGGGATTAGCATTTCAAGATTATTTTCATGCTAGGAAGTATGAAAATATTGCCCAAACAAATGTTTTTCTCCAAATGATGCTCCCCCCTTGCCTGGCTCTTTCTCCTTTAACCCCTTAAGGACTGAGCCAAATGTACACGTTGTGAACAAAACAAAACGTAAACAAAACCTGGCATTTGCGCTACATGTCTGTCCAACCGTAATTCACCTCTTTCATATTAAATGCACCCACCCATACATATATGATTTTATTCAGGGGAAACAGGGCTTTCATTTAATATCAAATATTTAGCTATGAAACATAAATTAATATGAAAAAAAAATGGGAGAAAATAAGAAATTTTGTTATTTTTTTTTAGTTCTACATGACATTTTAATGACATTAATGTCAATGTCATAATACTGTTTGCTTTTATTGCAATAAAATACACATATTTGTATTCAGCAAAGTCTCACGTGTAAAACAGTACCCCCTATGTACAGGTTTTATGGCGTTTTGGAGATTACAGGGTCAAATATAGCACGTTACATTTGAAACTGAAATTGGCCAGATTGGTTACGTTGCCTTTGAGACTGTATAGTAGGCCAGGAATGAAATTTACACCCATAATGGCATACCATTTGGAATAGGAGACAACCCAAGGTATTGCAAATGGGGTATGTCCAGTCTTTTATAGTAGCCATTTGGTCACAAACACTGGCCAAAGTTAACGTTAATATTTGTTTGTGTGTGAAAAATGCAAAAAACGCCAAATTTGGCCAATGTTTGTGACTAAGTGGCTACTAAAAAAGACTGGACATACCCCATTTGAAATACCTTGGGTTGTCTACTATTGCAAATGGTATGCCATTATAGGGGTAATTTTCATTCTTGGGCTATTATAGGGTCTCAAAGGCAACGTAACCAATCTGGCGAATTTCAATGTGAAAAAAATGAAACACAAGCCTTATATTTGACGCTGTAACTTTTGAAAACACCATAAAACCTGTAAATGAGGGGTACTGTTGTACTCGGGAGACTTCACTGAACACAAATATTTGTGTTTCAAAACAGTAAAAAGTATCACAGCAATAATATCGTCCGTGTAAGTGCTGTTTGTGTGTGGCAAATGCAAAAAATGTCACTTTTACTGGCGATTTCATCGTTTTAATGCATTTTACTGTTTTCAAACACTTATTTGTGTTCAGCAAATTCTCCCAAGAAAAACAGTAGCCCCCATGTACAGGTTTTATGGTGTTTTCAAAAGTTACAGCGTCAAATATAAGGCTTGTGTTTCATTTTTTTTTAATGGTAAGTTATAGGGTTAAATATAGTGCTAGCAAATTAAATTTCCTATACTTTCGGCATGGGTTGTCAGGCAGGTCCCGCTAATTGTAATTAATTAAAATACCTAATTATGTAAAAATATTACATAAATATATATGTAGAATTAATATATGTATGGATATGGAATTCTCTGCCTGAAGAGGTGGTTTTGTCAGAGTCCATACAGATGTTTAAACTGAAATTGGATAAATACTTACAAAAACATAACATACAGGGATATAATTTCTAATTAGTGGGGTATTAGCTGCTTGATGGAGACATGTGACTGCTATTTTGGGGTCAAGAAGGAATTTTTTCCTAGTTTGTGGCAAAATTGGAAGCGCTTCAGACCAGGTTTTTTGCCTTCTTTTGGATCAACAGCAACAACATTTGTGAAGAAGGCTGAACTCGATGGATGCAAGTCTCTTTTCAGCTATGTAACTATGTAAATATATATATATGTATATATATCTATATATTTATATATAGATATATATACGTAATTTTAAAAAAATATTTTTATTTATATAAAGGTATATATATATATATATAGTGATATATATGTATATATTTATGTATATAGATATATATTATTTTGTCTTCGTGCATTTTGATATAAATATATATATTAATATCACAATACAGTTAGAACGAAATAACACACATCTATATATTTTTTAATTATTTTTATTTTATTTTTTTTTTAATTTTATTTTTTAACATATTTACATATTTATTTTTTTAAATTATATATAAATATATATATATATATATATAACAATAATTATATATATATATATTTAATCAGTATCAGTCTACGTGTAATTTGATATTATATATATATATATATATATATATATATATATATATATAATTATATATACATAAATAGTAAAATACACCTAGACAGTGTATATGTGTGTATGTATATGTGTATATACTTAGATCATATATATATAATATATATGATCTAAGTATATAATTCTTCTTCTTTTACACTGATTTTTACTTTATTTTATTTGAATTCAGCCAGCAGGAGGACTAACTGTCATTACAGGCAGTCCCCCTGCTGGCAATGCAGCAGCCAGCTAACCCGGCCATGTGATTGTGAGGTCCTCGCAAGGACCTCATTCTCACATGGCAGGGGGGGCTGGAGGAGGCAGATGAGTTCCCCGACCGCGATCGCTGGCGTGGGATCGCCGGCGACCGAGTAAGTAAGAAAAACCGGAGGGCGTACTATTACGCCCTGTGGTGTTTAGACCCCCTTAGAATAGGGCGTAATAGTACGCCCTCCGGTTTTAAGGGGTTAAAACATTAGATTTTTTTATTGGTCTTTGTTTGGTCTTCGTTATTGGCATAATCATGCACAGTGTTATGATACCAAACACTCTTTGAGAAGCATTGGATTGGAAAAGCACTGTGAATGCTGTACATGCCAAGTAGGTCCACAATACTTGCATTTGAGAAGCATTAGATTATCATTAGACCCGAGATCACCAGGAGTCCTATGGGAGCGTATGGTAGCCCAGGAATGAGAATTACCCCCATGATGGCATACCATTTGCAAAAGTAAACAACCCAAGGTATTACAAGTGGGGTATGTCCAGTCTTTCTGAGTAGCCACTTATCTCTTAGACTGTATCTCCAGAAGGATATTGATACTTTAGAGATAGTTGAGAGAAGGGCTACTAAACTGGTTCATGGATTGCAGGATAAAACTTACAAGGAAAGGTTAAAGATCTTAACATGTATAGCTCGGAGGAAAGACGAGACAGGGGGCATATGATAGAAACAATTTTTATTTTTTTCTGTTTTTTTTTTGTTTCAGACTTGAAAACTTGCATACGTATAGTTTTGCTTATGTAGTTCAGCCTTGGTGCAATGTCATCATCAATATATATTGCAGGTCTATTAGTCTTACTAATCCCTCCCACCCGGGTCCCCCCCCTATTTCTATGTTAATTCTTGGTATACATTTTTTGTCGGTCTACTTTACTCATCTGGTTTTGGAGAAAAGAACGTCAATGTTGATATTACACATAATTACGGCAGCTAAATTACTTCTAGCATGAAATTGGGAAACAGAAACAATTCCAAACATGAACGAAATGATAAAACAAGTTATACGGTGTAACGGACCATTTTGCACAAAAGGGGTAAAAACCGTTTAGGCGATCGGCCCCCTTTCTAGAGATGCAGGCACAGCTACTACAGAACACCAATCACACGAACCGCCAATAAGTGAATGCTGCAAACTCCCGAACGGCATCCAATATAGCACTCCAAATACACAAACAGGAACCATACGAATTGCTGCTACCAGACGAATAGGAAAAGCATCCAAGCGGCTTACACTCCTAGCAATCAGTCTCTATCAGCATTCAGTAAATCCCCCCAAAGACGAGACAAGGCTCCGTGTTGAAGGTCAAGCAGTGGTCTGTTTAATGAGGGCTACCTGCCCCTAGGGGACCAAATGGGAGACTGTGACAAGGGACAGACAAGCAGACAAATAGGACACACAGTCACAGTATATTCCCACAATGCATCTCTGCTTCCTCCCCTCTGCCCTGGGAGATAATTGAGAAGTAATTCAATTATCTCCCAAGACAAAGGCAAATCCCCATTATGCACATGGGGATACTTAAACAAGCATTACTGTTAAAATACACCAGGTAAGACACATTACATTAAAACTATACATTTAACATATCCCCAGATAGCTCAGGTCTGAGCGCACATTATTAAGTGAATGGTGCTCAGACCACACGAATACAGTTTAATCGCCATGGAGCCAAAGTCTTTACAGTCAGTTTCATACGAATGGACATGGGATTCCTATCTGGGGTATAACACATTCAAACAAAACTACCAAACACCGGGCCGTTCGTGCACTTCCACCGAACAAGAAGGGAGGTCGGCGACTTCAGCGGTGTTCGCGCAAAGCTGTGCATTCGTATGTTTAAAATGGCCGCGACCTCGTGTTCGGGATACGAATGGCGGCCACCCAGCATTCGTCAATTAAGCTGCGGTTAACCGCAGCTTCAGGGAGGTTAATTGCTGGCACACTCCAGCTCCCAGGTGGTCTATTCATTCGTGCGGTTGTTTGGTAGATTGAATCTACCGAACAACCGGCAGAAAAGCAGGAATACAGCTTTTCTGCAGGCGAAACAAAGTCTTTTAACAGGGGGCCATAGTCCAGAGGCAGCAGGCGAGCAACCAGGCTTCTCCAATGCAATGTGGCGAGATTGGTCTCGTCACATATGGCAAGCAAGAATGGAAATGGGTATCCTTGTGAATTTAGAAAACAGATACAAGCAAATAGAAGATACATGGATAAACAAACTGGATGATATACTAGGCCTTCTTTGTTCTACATAGTGACCTTTTTTTTCTGTTCTAATTTTTTCTTTTCTTTTTTTTCTTTCCTTCTTTCTCCTCTTATTGAAGGGAAGCAATAGACCAGATGGAGGGAGAAGAAAAGAAAAGAATATAACCCTACACCGGGCAAACAAACAGAATAATAAAACATCGAAACCATATAGGATATAAGAGGCTCATGCTTTCTTGTACAAGAAGTTTAATTATCCTTTTGCTCATATTTTTAGCTATAAATGTCTATTTCTCCAGATTTATTTTGTATTCTGAGACTTTGGAGTCATTGTTTATGTCCTTCAGTAGTTCTGGCACCGAGATGTTTGGTTCTTCTAATGTTAGTAGGATGCCATCTGTGTAAATATTTAATTTAGTTTGTCCTAGCAAATTTGTGAATTCTTTGATTTTTTTTGTTTTGTCTGATTAGAATCGCTAAGGGTTCCAGCACCATTATATACAATAAGGGGAGAGAGGACACGCTTGTCTGGTCCCATTTTTGATGTTAAAACTTTGAGATGTAAATCCTGAGCCTATTACCTTAGCTGATGGAGAGCTGTAGAGAGTGGACACGGCTCATGAGATTGGTCCAGTGATTCCGAACTGGTTTAAAGTGGCGAACATGAAACCCCATTCGACCCCTGTCAAACACTTTCTTTGCATCTATTGACAGAAACATTAGAGGGGTTCCAGCATTCTCCGCTTCTTCCAGTATGTTTATTATTTTTCTAAGGTTGTCAATTGAGGACCTCGTTGGTATGACACCAACTTGGTCATTATTAATAAGTTGTGGTATTACTATTTTTAATCTGTCAGCTAGAATGGAGGATAGTATTTTAATATCTTATCATTAAATAATGATATAGGTCTATAGTCTTTATCTGCTTTTGGGATGGGCACAATGTTTGCTCTCAACAGCTCTCCAGGACAGTCTCCATTATATGGTTAAAAATATTAGTGAGTTCCCCTTTTAGATGATCTTTCATAAGTTTGTAAAATGTATTTGTAAAGCCATTAGGGCCTGGAGCAGTCTTTGTTTTAAGTTTGTCTATAGATTTACTGACCTCTACTTCTGTTATGGGCTGGTTTATCACCCTTAATTGATCGGGTAGGATTTTTGGCATGGACACATTTTCAAAGAATTTCTCGATCTCTTTTGCCTTACCGAATGTTTCTTCTGGTTTGCTATATAGATTCTGGTAAAATCTTTCAAACACTCCTTCTAATTTTTTTGGAACCATTAGATAGGTGTAATTTAGAGTTGAGAGAACCCGTACTGTAAAGTTCGGGTTCGTACCGAACATTAAATTTTTTGGACCCCGGGCCCGTACACAGACATATCAGTGTATGTTCAGGTTGGAGTTCGGTGTTCGGCAATTTAATGGCGCGTTTTGAAAGGTTGCAGGGCAGCCAATCAACAAGCGTTTGACTCGTGTGCCCTTAGAAGCCATCACAGCCATGCCTACTAATGGCATGGCTGTGATTGGCCAGTGCAGCATGTGATCCAGGCTCTACATATAAGCTGGAGTCGCGTAGCGCCGCACGCACATGAGCTCTTGTTAGTGTAGGGAGAGGATGCTGCAGCTGTGAGGGACGTATTAGGAAAGAATTCTGGTGTTAAATCTGCAAACTACAGCGATTATTCAAACTACAGCGATTATTTTTGTGGGTGCTATAATACAACATTTTTGTACCCTGCCCTGAGCCCAGGGCCACAGAGTGCAGTGCACTTGCAACTGCATTTGTGCCAGGCACATTACTTTAATCCTGTTCTGGTAGCTCGGTGGGCAACATCTAGGCATTTTTAAATACAGCAATTTTTTTGGTGCAAAATAGTACATTTGCGGCCTGCGGAGCACTTCAGAGTCAAATAGAACCGTCAAATACTGTGCTTTCAACGCATTTTTAAACATTCGAATTCTTTAGGTGCTAAAAAGTCAATTTGGTGCCTGCAGTTCATATCTGAGAGTCAAATACAACCGTCAAATACTGTGCTTACAGCACATTTTAAAACATTCAAATTCTTTAGGTGCTAAAAAGTCAATTTGATGCCTGCACTTCATATATGAGAGTAAAAACAACCGTCCAATACTGTGCTTACAGCGCACTTTTAAACATTCAAATTCTTTAGGTGCTAAAAAGTCAATTTGATGCCTGCACTTCATATATGAGAGTCAAAAAGAACCGTCCAATACTGTGCTTACAGCGCATTTTTAAACATTCAACACCATATACATGTCACTTCTGAAAGGTCCATGCATTCCATGATGGAACACACGGCATGTACCAACCATCTGGCTCCCAATTAAAGAAGGAAAAGACTTCAAATTACAGAGGAGAAGCAATACAGAGGGTGTTATTAAAAGCCGGAGCCATGATCCCCTGAGAAACATTTACAATAAGACGAAACGCATTGGGACTCTGCTGTTATTTATTTTATTAATTATTTTGGTTAATTTTATTTATTTATTTATTGAAACCACTTCTACATCTTATACTTGGTGGATAAATGTACCATCCTACTATAAAGGAGTGTATACCATACCATAGATGATGTGCTTGTTTTTATATCTTCCTTGTAAGTGCAACCATTATTATTACATTTATTGGTTTTAAAAGATATTTTGTGGTTTTATTTTTATTTACCAGTACCATTATATATATATATGGAATTATAACCAAGAAGCTCTGGACCAAAGGGAAGAAAGGCTTTTAAATGTGTCTGTCTTGTAAGTGCACTAATTTGGTGTGTTTTGTTCTACATTACTCTTTGTACAGTTTATGGTTATTATGTTTCCAGTGTTATCCATCCTTGCATACGATTTTTTGGAAGTTGGGATTAATCTACTTCATGTTTCTATATTGATTTGTGAGTTTTGATATCATTAGGTGAAGGGAAATTTCTGGCCTCTCTCTTTTTTGTTTATTTACTCTGAATGTATTAAAAATTATAGGGTTGTAGCACACTTTTTAGAGGGGGATATGTTATTTGTGGTGTATATCAATAGTTATTTTGGTTTTACGCTCTAACTTTTGTATGCTGCCCAGAGGCGTAGCGTGGGGGGTGCAGGGGGGGGCGGCCACACCGGGCGCAACATCTGGGGGGTGCGCTCGCACTCGCAGCTCTGCCCCTGCCTGGCTCACTCACTCTCTCTGCAGTGCTGGCTGTGCGAATCCGATCCGAGCCGCCGGGTCGCCGCCCACTGTGGAGGGGGGGGGTGCCAGGCAGGGGCGGGCTGGGCCGGCAATTGCCCCCCAGGCCGCCCTAAAGCATGTTAAAAACGGCCGCTGGGCCGTCTTTAACGCAGGGCTAAAGGCAGCTGCCCCGGCCCAGTTCTTCCTAAGGGGCCACCAAAGCAGCTGCCTCTCTTGAGCCCCGCCGGCCGTGGCTACAGAATTCCGATCCTTCACTATGTGGCCGGCATTGCCGCATAGTGTAGGACGGACTGGCTCGGTGGCTCCTCCTTCTGACCTCCCCTGCGCCTGAACGCAAGCGCGTACCGTGACGTCATGAAATGAGTCACGGCCGGTAACAGCGCATGCGCATAGCCTCCACCTGAAGGACGCCGGGAACACCCTCACACCCTTTCTCCTAGCCGAGCATCCTGAGAGAGCAGCTGCCGGTATCTTCAGAGAAAGTGTTCAGAGAAGTGTAAGTATTTTTTTTTTTATTTTTTTTATATTGACTGTAAAGTAAATTATAGTTTTAGGAGGAGTGGGCAGTAAATGCAATGTGTTAATTGTGTATATAACAAAAAATCTGCAAAATAAGTTGTAATGGTGGAAATGTATTTTTAGGGGGAGGGGGTGGGGGCAGTAAATCAATATGTTCATGTATTGTAATAAGGAGATTTTTTTTGTTGGGGGGCAGTAAATGCAATCTGTATAGATAAAAAAAAATCTGCAAAATAAGTTGTAATGGTGGAAATGTATTTTTAGGGGGAGGGGGTGGGGGCAGTAAATCAATATGTTCATGTATTGTAATAAGGAGATTTATTTTTTTTAGGGAGAGGGGGCGGAGTTGGGGGGCAGTAAATGCAATCTGTATAGATAAAAAAAAATCTGCAAAATAAGTTGTAATGGTGGAAATGTATTTTTAGGGGGAGGGGATGGTGGCAGTAAATCAATATGTTCATGTATTGTATTGTAATAAGGAGATTTTTTTAGGGGGAGGAGGAGGGGTTGGGGGGGCATTAAATGCAATGTGTATAGATAAAAAAAAAATCTGCAAAATAATTTAAAAAAGATTGTAATGAGGGAGTTTTTGGGTGGGCGCATTACAATAAATGCAATGTGTACATATATATATATATGTAAAAACAAAATCTGCGAAATGGAAAAATCTTGTAATGAGGAAGATTTTTTTTAATAACTCGACTTCGGCACCACATTATCTTGTATAAGGAGGTCAATCCTGATGAGCAGGTTGCAAACTGGTCAGCTTTAGATTTGCTTCGCTGGGTGTATAAGTGGAAGCTGCAAGAAAGTTTAACTAACTTTGTTGTCACATTAAGAATCTTTCTTACTATCACTGTTTCTACAGCGAGTTGTGAAAGAAGCTTCTCAAAACTTAAACTAATTAAAACATATCAGAGATCTACAATGAGCCAAGAAAGACTGAGTAATCTAGCAATACTGTCCATTGAGAGAGACTTTAATGTAGATTTCAATTCCGTTGTTGAAAAATTTGCGCTAATTAAAAGCAGGCGAATTTAAATGAATCTGTATATTACATACAGATTGATATCTTGCACTTCTATTAAAGAATTACAATTAGAGGTACAGGATTGAGGAAGTTGGCTCCATCTAGCCCAGTCTTGGATCATCTCCAGGGTATGGTTCCATTTTGATGTTTAGTTTTTGTTTTTGATATTTTTTGTCGTTTACGATGGTTGTGAGACGACATATAATAGCATGGCGCATGCTAGGTTACTACATTTGTATATTTGTATTCATAGACCTGCTGAAAATGTGGAGAATGTGTGTAATGCATGTTCGCACTCAATAAAGTGTTGGAAAATAAACTTGTATTTAGATGCATTTTACTTTAATTACATAAGTATTTTCATAACAAACAATACATGTGCTTGGGGGGTAAGGGTTTCTTTAACTAATCTAGTGGAAGAGACTCGAGTGCTAAAATCCACGGGTTAGGGGGTGCAAATTACTTGCCTTGCCCCGGGTGCTGACAACCCACGCTACGCCACTGATGCTGCCTATACTTTTTCTCTTGGCCAATAATATTAAATCTGCTTAGCTAAAGAACTGTGTAATCAGTGTATCAAATTTTTACCATTACATCCTTTACAAACTAGGAATAGCCTTTTCCAGTAATATGCACCGATGGCGAGAACTCAGACGCTTTTCTCTCACTGCCTTACGAGATTTTGGGATGGGGAAGAGAAGCACAGAAGAAAGAATTATGGAAGAAGTCATGTGTCTGGTTGCAAAGTTAAAAAGAACCAAAGGTTTGAGAAATGAGAACGTCTTCTATGAAAATGTTTTGAGCCTGACTAAAACAGGACAAAATAAAAGGGACAGTTTAATTTCTCCAAACAAAGGCCTTGATATTGCAAGTTTCCAAATGATTCAATACCGTTAGAAAATCTATCCAAATGAGTTAGATACAGAAGTCACCATCAAGAACTATAGGATTTTTTGTAGATGAATCATTTTCATATTATTTGAAAATACTCTTAAGTAACATAAATAATAAGTGATAGAAATCCTTAAAACTTCTATGTGATAACACAACTGGGAAAATATGTTTTTTTAATTAAGAACTTGTTCCTAATGAGGAATGAGGATAACCTGAGTGAAAACTGGAAAAAACTCAACACGTTTAGTTAAAATATCTTTTTAGCAATATATTTTAATTTGGCTAATTTGGTGTTACTTTACAAGTTGTCATCAGCTCAGTTTAACCCAATATCTAGTGATAAATCCAAATGCATGTATATATTCATTTATATAACTATAGTTTGCTCTGCGATATCTGTGATGTTTTTTTAACATGTCCAAGAAAACACAAACTTTTAGAATAAAAAATAGCAATTTTTATACATGATCTGTTTTAATATGATCATAACTATTAATGCAATGGAAGACTTCTGTCCTCCCTGACACCCGAGTTACATTTTGACAGGTATACCTCCCCAGTCTAAGTCCTTGCAGCTGATCACCAATAAAATATATTTTTTAACATTGAATATTGATTATTATGCAAAGGCTATTTTGTCATAAGAGTTGTTTTTGCTTTCTATAATCTATAACAAATCAGATTTCTTTACATTTATTACAGAAGCCGTTCTGGATCCTCGGGAATATCTGAGCAAAGCTGTTTGCAATGTTATTTTCTCATTAATGTTTGGAAATCGCCAAGACTATGAGGATGAGGAGCTCATTAATGTCATAAACCTAATTAACAAAACATTTGTAACAGTTAGCTCACCATGGGGACAGGTAAGACAGGAAATGGTCCATAATACGTCGCAGTTGAATTTTAACATTAGCATCTTGTCCACCAACTAAATGATAGGTGATAACGTGTTTTCAAAGGCATTAATTATTTTTTTATATTCTGTATTTGTAACATTTAGTAAACATAACAGTTCAACATAAACTGTTCTTTATAGGAAGCTAAACAAACATTGTGTCACATCAATGTAGTTGCCAATATACGCAGAATACATTCATAGCGATGTATGGGAAAATGTATTGACCTGAAAATGTATTTCTACCAACCAGAGGTGGTCAATGAAGTTTAGAGATGGTGGGTGCCCGTTTCTACTTTCAGAATTAATACAAATATACATCTGCATATATATATATATATATATATTGATCGAATAAAGGTAAAGCGGGAGCATTGTAAAAAAAGAAACATAAGCCATTAAGATGTGTGTTTATATACATTTTTAGAAGTGTGTCAGAAAGTCAGAATCTACATTAAGTCCTTCGTCTATGGTGTTGAAATGTGTCATCATTTTTATCTTAAATGTCTTCAATTCATGAGAGTCTTTAACCCCTTAAGGACCAAACTTCTGGAATAAAAGGGAATCATGACATGTCATGTGTCCTTAAGGGGTTAAAATTCCCTTTGATAACTTTAATCCTGAGGTTTTGAATGGAGTGACCAGTCTGGGTGAAGTGATGACCAACAGTGGAACAATATCAGTTTTCCTTGTGGTTCTTGATTGAGTGTCTGTGTAGATTCATTCTGAGATGCAGCTTAAGGCCAGTTTCTCCAATGTAGCAGCCTTTGTCACACACTGTACACTGGATCATGTACACCATGTTTGCAGATATGCACGAATATGGTCCCTTAACCCCTTAAGACCGGAGGGCGTACTATTACGCCCTATTTTAGGCTGCTCTAAAAGCCGCCGGGCGTAATATTACACCCTCTGGTCTTTCTTTACTTACCAGGTCGCCGGCTGTCCCACGCCGGTGATCGCGGTTGGGGGGACTCCCAGGGAGCCCCCCCATGGCAGATCTTCCCTCTTGCGAGGATCTCTCAATCACATGGCCGGGTAAGCTGGCTGCTGCATTGCCAGCAGGGGGGCTGCCTGTAATTACAGGTAGTCCCCCTGCTGGCTGGAAATAAAATAAAATAAAAGTTAAAAAGTGTAAAAAAATATATATACTTAGATCAAATATATATATATATATTATATATATATTTGATCTAAGTATATATATATACACATATACATACAAACACATACACTGTCTAGGTGTATTTTACTATTAATATATATATATATAATTATATATATATATTAATATTAAATTACACGTAGACTGATATTGATTAAATATATATATATATATATATATATAATTATTGTTATATATATATTTATATATAATATAAAAAAATGTATTATGTAAATACGTAAAAAAAATTAAATTAAAAAATAATTAAAAAATATATAGATGTGTGTTATTTTGTTCTAACTGTATTGTGATATTAATATATATATATTTATATCAAAATACACATAGAACGAAATAATATATATATCTATATACATAAATATATACGTATATATCACTATATATATACCTATATATAAATAAAAAATATTTTAAAAAAATTATATATATATATACATATATATTCACATACGTATATATATATATATATATATATATATACATATATTAATTCTACATATATATTTAGGTAATATCTTTACATAATTAGGTATCTTAATTAATTACAATTAGCGGGACCTGCCTGACAACCCATGCTGAAAGTAAAGGGAATTTAATTTGCTAGCACTATATTTAACCCTATAACTTTCCAAGACACCATAAAACCTGTACATGGGGGTGTACTGTTCTACTCGGGAGACTTCGCTGAACCCAAATATTAGTGTTTCAAAACAGTAAAATGTATTACAACGATGATATCGCCAGTAAAAGTGAAGTTTTTTGCATTTTTCACGCACAAACAGCACTTACATGGATGATATTTATTGCTGCGATACTTTTTACTGTTTTGAAACACAAATATTTGTGTTTAGCGAAGTCTCCTGAGTACAACAGTACCCCTAATGTACAGGTTTTATGGTGTTTTCAAAAGTTACAGCGTCAAATATAATACTTGTGTTTCATTTTTTTCACATTAAAATTTGCCAGATTGGTTACGTTGCCTTTGAGACCCTATGGTAGCCCAAGAATGAAAATTACCCCTATGATGGCATACCATTTGCAATAGTAGACAACCCAAGGTATTGCAAACGGGGTATGTCCAGTCTTTTTTAGTAGCCACTTAGTCACAAACACTGGCCAAAATTGGCATTTTTTGCATTTTTCACACACAAACAAATACTAACGCTAACTTTGGCCAGTGTTTGTGACCAAATGGCTACTAAAAAAGACTGGACATACCCCATTTGCAATACCTTGGGTTGTCTACTATTGCAAATGGTATGCCATTATGGGTGTAAATTTCATTCCTGGGCTACTATAAAATCCCAAAGGCAACGTAACCAATCTGGCGAATTTCAATTTCAAATGTAACGTGCTATATTTGACCCTGTAACTTCCCAAAACGCCATAAAACCTGTACATAGGGGGTACTGTTTTACATGTGAGACTTTGCTGAATACAAATATGTGTATTTTATTGCAGTAAAAGCAAACAGTATTATGACATTGACAGTTAAAATGTCATGTAGAACTAAAAAAATAAAAAAAATCTTATTTTCTCCCATTTTTTCATATTAAATTATGTTTCATAGCTAAATATTTGATATTAAATGAAAGCCCTGTTTCCCCTGAATAAAATGATATATAATAAGGGTGGGTGCATTTAATATGAAAGAGGTGAATTACGGTTGGACAGACATGTAGCGCAAATACCAGGTTTTGTTTCGTTCACAACGTGTACATTTGGCTCCGTCCTTAAGGGGTTAAACAGCAACTAAATGCATACTTGCAAAAACATAATATTCAAGGACATAATTTTTCAACTGATTAATCTGATTGCCATTCTGGGGTCAATAGGAATTTTGTTTCCTAGTTTGTTGTAAAATTGGAAGTGCTTCAAACTGGGGTATTTTTGCCTTCTTTTGGATCAACAGTAAAAAACAAATGTGAGGAGGAAAGCTGAACTTGATGGACACATTTTCAGCCTATGTAACTATGGAACTATATTTATGTAATCTTTTTACATAACTATGTGATTTTATTAATTACAATTTAAGGGACAACCCAGTCAGAAAGTCCAGTTAATTTAATTTGTAAATATATATAATCCTGTAACTTTCCATAACACCCTAAAAGATAGACATGAGGGGAACTGTTGTACTCGCTATACACAAATATGAGTGTTTCAAAACAGTAATACGTATCACAACGATAATATCATCAGTGAAAGTTCCATCTTTGTGTGAAAAATGCAAAAAACAAATATAGGTGCTATTCCACATGAATTAATCTCATTTAAGTGCTCCACCATGTGAAGGGAAGCTAAAGAAACAGATCTAGCATTATATTTTGAATGCATTTTGTGTGTGCGTGTGTATAGTGCATGCAGTGTGTGTGTGTGTGTGTGTATAGTGTATGCATAGTGTATGCAGTGTGTGTGTGTATAGTGTATGCATAATATATGAATTTTGTGTGTGTATAGTGTATGCATTGTGTGTGTGTATAGTGAGCAGTGTGTATTGTTTGTAGGGAGGGGACACATACTACATTCACTGGAGGTCTGGTGGCACAGCATGTTTGTCCAGTGAAGAGGGGCCAAGGAGTCTCCATGTTCGCTCCAATTCCAGCAGCATGTTCTCTTCTCTGGCAACCCACGGCATTGCTCTCGCGGATCGCAAGAACAGAAGACATGCTGCTGGATGTGAAGCGACTGCGGAGACTCCTGCAAGTGGCTCGGTCCCTTTACATGGCAAAATGCCACCCCTGTCAAAGTGCGCCCCTAGTGAGTGGCACCCGGGGCAGACTGCCCCCTCTACCCCTCCCCTTAGTATGCCACTGTCTCCTGCAGCAATTCTAAATGTATTAATCCCTGGTGGTCCAGTGGGGGTATATAATGCATTTACCTACCCCTTCCATTCATAGCTTCCCCCTACCTCTTCCATTCTTAACTACCACTTCCATTCATAACCCCCCAATCCCTTCCATTCATAGCCCCCCCTCTACCCCTTCCATTCATAAACCCCCCCCTCCAACCCCTGCTCTGGCAGGCAGCTGTTTTTCCTCAAAGAGCTGGAACCTGAAGTGATGAAGCACCGGTTCTGCTCTGCCCCCTACACATTGTGGAGGCCCCCCTCCCTTGCTATAACAGGCCATTGTTTGTGACTAAGTTGCTGCTAAAAAATAAGACTGGAAATACCCCATTTTTATTAACTGGGTTGTCTACTTTTGCAAATGGCCATATAGTTTCAAAAGCAACACAGGTCCAACAAACCAATCTGGCAAATGTCAATGTGTAAACAAACCAAAAAGGTATACATCACAAAGGTCTGTACATGGGAGATGCTGTTGTACTCCTTAGACATTGCTAAACACAAATTTGTGTGTTTTATTGCAGTAAAATGACATTCACAGTTAAAATGCCATGCCAAATTTCTTAATTTCTCACACTTTTTTATTTAGATTTTATTTATATTAAATTCTGTTTCCTGTGTAAATATTTGATGTGAAAAAAAAAACCCTGTTTCTCCTGAACAAAATGATATATAAGTATGGGTGCACTTAATATGAATGAGGTAAATAATGGTTGAACAGACATATAGATCAAATTTAAGGTTTTGTTTTGATCAGAACCTGTACAATTACCTCCATCATTAAGGGGTTGGTATTAGTCCTCCTAAAGTCTTGTTCCAGACTAGCTAAATATGCCCCAATGATGCTTCCGGAGGTGGAGTGACAGCAGAGCAGTTAAACTCTGTATGTGCAGCATTTCATACAAACTCCAGGCACCATGACCACTTCTGATACGATGATTAAGGATTTTAAGCTTGCTATTAACTCATTTCTTCCAGTTGTACGATATGTTTCCGGAAATCATGAGATTCCTTCCTGGTCGCCACCAGCTGATATTTAAGTATCTGAAAGAACTAACGAAATACATAGAGAAGAGGGTTAACATGAATCAAAAGACACTGGATCCTGACAATCCCAGAGACTATATTGACGCTTTCCTCATTAAAATGGAGAAGGTAAATATGCATTTAATAAAACCTACCATGCCCAATGAATCACGATATATTGTACTGTGACAGGAAGTAAAAACATAACATTTTAATCAATTATAAGGAGAGTTATATGTAGTGATTGGTGAAGTCATATGAATAGATTCTATAGAGTAATAGGAGAAGTTATAGAGAGGGTTATATGGAGTAATAGGAGGAGTTATAGGGAGTGCTACATGGAGTAATAGGAGGAGTTATAGGGAGGGTTATATGGTGTAATAGGAGGAGTTATAGGGAGGGTAATATGGAGTAATAGGAGGAGTTATAGGGAGGTTATATGGAGTAATAGGAGGGGATATAGGGAGGGTTATATGGAGTAAAAGGAGGAGTTATAGGGAGGGTTATATGGAGTAATAGGAGGGTTATAGGGAGTGCTACATGGAGTAATAGGAGGAGTTATAGGGAGGGTTATATGGAGTGATAGGAGGGGATATAGGGAGGGTTATATGGAGTAAAAGGAGCAGTTATAGGGAGGGTTATATGGAGTAATAGGAGGGTTATAGGGAGGGTATATGGAGTAATAGGAGGAGTTATAGGGAGGGTTATATGGAGTAATAGGAGGGGTTATAGGGAGGGTTATATGGAGTAACAGGATGAGTTATAGGGAGTGCTATATGGAGTAATAGGAGGAGCTATAGGGAGAGTTATATGGAGTAATAGGAGGGGTTATAGGGAGGGTTATATGGAGTAATAGGAGGGGATATAGGGAGGGTTATATGGAGTAATAGGAGGAGTTATAGGGAGGGTTATATGGAGTAACAGGAGGGGATATAGGGAGGGTTATATGGAGTAATAGGAGGTGTTATAGGGAGAGGTTATATGGAGTAATAGGAGGTGTTATAGGGAGAGGTTATATGGAGTAATAGGAGGGTTATAGGGAGTGCTACATGGAGTAATAGGAGGAGTTATATGGAGGGTTATATGGAGTAATAGGAGGAGTTATAGGGAGGGTTATATGGAGTAATAGGAGGAGTTATAGGGCGGGTTATATGGAGTAATAGGAGGATTATAGGGAGGGTTATATGGAGTAATAGGAGGAGTTATAGGGAGGGTTATATATAGAGTAATAGGAGGAGTTATAGGGAGGGTTATATGGAGTAATAGAAGGAGTTATTGGGAGGGTAATAGGGAGTAAAAGGAGGAGGTATAGGGAGGGCTATATGGAGTATGTAACGGCACCCCCAGACATAAAAGGGTTAAACTGTCATTTAGGAGATCTTCCCGTTCCAGAGACACAGGCACAGCTACTGCTGAACACCAAACTCCCGAACCGCATATAAGGGAATGCTCCAAACTCCCGAACTGGATACAAAATAGCACTCCAAACTCCCGAACTGGAACCTTATGAATAGCTGCTAGCAGACGAATAGGAAAAGCACCCAAGCAGCTTACACTCCTAGCAATCAGTCTCTATCAGCATTCAGTAAATCCCCCCAAGAACGAGACAGAGCTCCGTGTTGAGGGTCAAGCAGTGGTATGGTGTAATGAGGGCTACCTGCCCAGTATTTATGCAGGTCTCCCACCTGGTGGACACTCCCCTAAAGGGCCAAATGGGAGACTGTGACAAAGGACAGACATGAACCAATGACAGACACACAAAGGTAAAACATCCCCACAATGCATCCTAACTTCCCTCCCTCTGTCCTGGAGATAATTGGGAAGTAATCCAATTATCTCCCAGGACAGAGGCAAAACTCCATTAACCACATGGCAGTAAAAAGACAGGATAACCCTTTAAAATATGCAAAGTTACATTTTATACATGAAATACAGACATGTCACATATCCCCAGATAGCTGGGATCTGAGCGCACAAAAGTACCGAATAGCGCTCAGATCCTATGCTCACTGTCCAATCGCCGTGGAGTCAAAGTGTTCACAAAGTCTGTTCTCCATATGAATAGACTCCATGGGATGGCTATCTGGGGTAATGCTTTTCATACGGTTTAAACGACCGAATGAACAGGCATCAGGTTAAATGACCGAATGCAGAAGCAAGGAGGCTGACGGCTCAGCGGTGTTCGCGCAAATAAGTGTCCATTTACAGTTCCATAGTTTGGGCGCTGAACACCGCTGGCCGTTCGGGACTTTAAAATGGCCACCGTCACATGTTCGGCAACCGAACAAAGGCCACCCAGCATTCGTCAATTAAGCTGCGGTTAACCGCAGCTTCTGGGAGGTAAATTGCCGACACACTCCAGTCATTCGTGCGTTAGTTCGGTAGATTGAATTTACTGACCGCCGGGCAGAAAGGCACGAATAAGCCTTTTCTGCCAGGGGAAAGAAGGCTTTTAACATGGGGCCATAGTCCAAAGGTAACAGGCGAGCAACCAGGCTTCTCCAATGCAATGTGGTGAGATTGGTCTCGTCACAGAGTGATAGGAGGAGTTATAGGGAGAGTTATATGGAGTAATAGGAGGAGTCATAGGGAGGGTGATATGAAGTAATAGGAGGAGTTATAGGGAGGGTTATATGGAGTAATAGGAGGAGTTATAGGGAGGGTTATATGGAGTAATAGGAGGAGTTATAGGGAGGGTTATATGGAGTAATAGGAGGAGTTATAGGGAGGGTTATATGGAGTAATAGGAGGAGTTATAGGGAGGGCTATATGGAGTAATAGGAGGAGTTATAGGGAGGGTTATATGGAGTAATAGGGGGAGTTATAGTGAGGGTTATATGGAGTAATAGGAGGAGTTATAGGGAGGGTTATATGGAGTAATACGAGGGTTATATGGAGTAATAGGGAGGATTATATGGAGTAATAGGAGGGTTATATGGAGTAATAGGAGGAGTTATAGGAGGGTTATATGGAGTAATAGGAGGAGTTATAGGGAGGGTTATATGGAGTTATAGGGAGGGGCTATATGGATGGGCCATATGGAGTAACAGGAGGAGCTATAGGAGGGCTATATGGAGCAATAGGAGGCTATAGGAGGGTTATGGAGTAACAGAGGGCCATAGGAGGGTTACATGGAGCAATAGGAGGTTGTGGGAGGGTTATATGGAGTAATAGTAGGAGTTATAGGGAGGGTTATATGGAGTAATAGGAGGAGTTATAGGGAGGGCTATATGGAGTAATAGGAGGAGTTATAGGGAGGTTATATGGAGTAATAGGAGGGGTTATAGAGAAAGTTATATGGAGTAATAGGGGGAGTTATAGGGAGGGTTATATGGAGTAATAGGAGGAGTTATAGGGAGGGCTATATGGAGTAATAGGAGGAGTTATAGGGAGGGTTATATGGAGTAATAGGAGGAGTTATAAGGAGGGTTATATGGAGTAATAGGAGGAGTTATAAGGAGGGTTATATGGAGTAATAGGAGGAGTTATAGGGAGGGTTATATGGAGTAATAGGAGGAGTTATAGGGAGGGTTACATGGAGTAATAGGAGGAGTTATAGGGAGGGTTATATGGAGTAATAGGAGGAGTTATATGGAGGGTTATATGGAGTAATAGGAGGAGTTATAGGGAGGGTTATATGGAGTAATAGGAGGGGTTATAGGGAGGGTTATATGGAGTAATAGGAGGAGTTATAGGGAGGGTTATATGGAGTAATAGGAGGGAGCTATAGGGAGGGTTATATGGAGTAATAGGAGGGGTTATATGGAGGGCTTTATGGAGTAATAGGAGGAGTTATAGGGAGGGTTATATGGAGTAATAGGAGGAGTTATAGGGAGGGTTATATGGCGTAATAGGAGGAGTTATATGGAGTAATAGTTATAGAGGGTTATATGGAGTAATAGGGGGAGTTATAGGGAGGGCTATATGGAGTAATAGGAGGAGTTATAGGAGGAGTTATAGGGATGGAGTAATAGGAGGAGTTATAGGGAGGGTTATATGGAGTAATAGGAGGAGTTATAGGGAGGGTTATATGGAGTAATAGGAGGAGTTATAGGGAGGGTTATATGGAGTAATAGGAGGGGTTATAGGGAGGGTTATATGGAGTAATAGGAGGAGTTATAGGGAGGGTTATATGGAGTAATAGGAGGAGTTATAGGGAGGGTTATATAGAGTAATAGGAGGAGTTATAGGGAGGGCTATATGGAGTAATAGGAGGGGTTATAGGGAGGGTTATATGGAGTAATAGGAGGGGTTATAGGGAGGTTATATGGAGTAATAGGAGGGGTTATAGGGAGGGTTATATGGAGTAATAGGAGGGGTTATAGGGAGGGTTATATGGAGTAATGGGAGGGGTTATAGGGAGGATTGTATGTAAAAATAAGATGGGTTATATGGAGCTGTTAGTTTTTAGGAGGAGTAATAATGATGGCTATATGGAGTGCCTAGTCCAAATATTTATTTATTATTTTTACTGTATTTGTCATTATTCTTGTTCATTTTTCAAAGGAGAAAATGGATCCAAATACCGAGTTCCATTTAAGAAACTTAATAACTAGCACCTTACAGATCTTCTTTGCTGGAGTAGATACCATGTCTACAACTACCACGTATTCTATTCTAATTCTGACAAAATATCCACATATTCTTGGTAAGTAATAAGTGAAACCTTGTTCTATTTAAATGGACAGTTTAGGCATAAAACATCTAAATTAAGTTGTTATAGTGCTAGGAAGCCCTTGTACGCATTCTTAACTTCAGTGGTCAAACCCAAATGGTTAAATCCTGAAATCTCCTCCAGTGCCAGTCTCAACTCCCTCCCAGTTGGCATCCGGCTTCTGAACTATTCGGCCCATCTAGTCTTCCAAATTTTCTAAATACTTTCATTAGTCCCTGGTCTTATCTTATATCTAGGATAGCCTTATACCTATCCCATGCATGCCTAAACTCACTCACTGTGTTAACCTCTACCACTTCAGCTGGAAGGCTATTCCATGGTCTCACCAGTGTTCTGTACAATGGCATGAGCACTTCCCTCTTTCTACTGCTAATACCTCTCCCCATACAACCAAGCATTCTGCTAGCATTTCCTGCTGCTCTATTACATTGTCTGCCTACCTTTAAGTCATCATAAATAATCACCCTTAAATCCCTTTCCTCAGATATTGTAGTTAGGACTCTATCAAATATTCTGTACTCCGACCTTGGGTCACAACTCTGACCATTTTTCTAGTTTACCTAAATCATTTGCCATTTGGCTTATCCCTCCAGGAACATCAACCCTGTTACATATCTTAGTATCATCAGCAAAAAGACATACCTTACCATCAAGACCTTTTGCAATATCACTAATCACATTTGCAAGACTGGATATTTCTCAGGTCTCTCACACTACCATGGACTTGTCACCAAATTTCTGCTTCCTGGGTTATCTCTCTCTCAAATCTAGGAAAAGACACTTTAGAAATAACACACACAGGACAAAGCAATGCATTTCAATCAAGCCCTTTAATTTCCTCCTACACAGCAAAAGGGATATATAGATTATTAGTCTATGGTGTTACACTTTATTCAGCCAATCACAGATTGGCACAGTATTCTTTGCAAACTAAGCAATTCTAACACAGAATGTACAGTTCTGTATGTTTGGGGTAGATAAGCAAACTTGTTCAGTTTGTGGTGAAATACTTGGTTTTCAGGCAGGGAAGAAGCCCCTAGGCATTTTAAAACATTTCATTGATACAGCTAAAAAGTCTCTAATCATTATATATAATTTGATACATCAAGACCAAGCAATAAAATTGACCCTAATAATATTAAAAAGAATGGGTCCAAGTACAGATCCATGAGGTACCCCACTGGTAACTAGACCTTGCTTCAAATTTATTCCATTGACTACAATTCCAAACAATATTGGAATCCAAACTTAAAGATTGCAGTTTATTGATGAGCCTTCTATGTGCAACAGTGTCAAAAGCCTTACTAAAATTTAGGTAAGCAATGTCTACTGCACCACCCTGATCTATTATTTTAGTTACCCAATCAAAAAAAAGCAATAAGATTAGTTTGGCTTGATCTCCCTGAAGTAAACCCATGTTGTCTCAAATCTTGAAATCCATTTGTTTTTAGATGTTCAACAATCCTATCCTTTAACATGGTTTCCATTACTTTCCCCACTACTAAAGTAAGGCTTGCTGGCCTACAGTTACCTGACTCCTCCCTACTACCTTTCTTGTGATTGGGCACAACATTTGCTAACTTCCAGTCTTCTGGGACTACTCCTGTTAACAATGATTGGTTAAATAAATCCGTTAATGGTTTTGCTAGTACACCACTAATAACTTTGGGTGTATTCCATCAGGCCCTGTTTATTTATTTGTCTTTACTTTTGAAATATAACCTCTTACTCTGTAAACTCGGAGCTGATCACCATTATAAATTGCTATAGTATGGATGAATGTAACCTTATCCCTAATCCTTTCTCTCAAAACTGTTGTATGGGAGAGACCGTTATACTATGCATAATTCGATTATGTGATCGCTGTGAGCAGAAAGGCTGGAGATCAGAAATTCAGGACTTTTCTTTTGCTCTGTGTGTCTGTTAACAATTCTCTCTGAGAAAAATGTTGGGAAAATATAATAATAGTGGAATATTGTTAGATACAAACATAGTAGGCAAGTAGATTGCACTCACAAGATGTGGGCCAAAAAAGCTCTCCAGAGTGTTTCTTCCAGTGTTTGTGGGGCCAAAAGGATTTGGACACCAAACATTTTCAGATATATACCTGTGCACAACAAAAATATACTGTGTCCTGAAAGTTAAAATGGTGAACCATGCATATAAAACCTCTTTACAAAATGTTTTCATGTGCACAGGGCCATCTTTAATATTAATTGGACCCTGGTCAAGCATGTGCTTAGGCCTCTTGTACCCTGCCTTCCTCCAGCTCCCTCGCATGCAGTCACAAGTACCACCCCGCCGCAGTGCAGGAACTAAAGTAGAATGGCCCTAGTGGCAAGAATTTATTTGGGCCACCCTATAGCATGGGTAGCCATAAAATAGATCCCCATCTGTCATGCAACTTCAACAATGCTTTGCCAGCTGGGGCCCTAACATTCTTCAATCCTTGCAAGGTTGTATTTAGCACTGAGAAGTGTTTGTGTGTTTCAATGTAAACATGCTTTTGTATGGAGTATGTTTGTGTGAATGTTGCGGTGTGTTTATATGTGGTGTTTGAATGCAAGCATGCATTTACGTGTAGTGTTGATTTTAAATGCAGGGGTGTGTTTATATATATTTTTGGTGTTTAACACAGAGGTGTGTTTGCATGTAGTGTCAATGTTTCAATGCAGGAGTGTGCTTGAATGTAGGGTTGAAGTTTGAATGCAGGAGTGTATTTATGTGTAGTTTTGGTGTTTGAATGCTGAAATATATGCACATATACACTCACTGCCACACACACTGCGATACACACACACACTGAAACACATGAATATACACAGATATACACTCTGACACACAGACACGCATGCGGATATACAGACACATTCACACACACTAAAACACATACAGATTCAGACACACAAATGCACACACTGACACACACACAGACAAAAATACACAATCTGACACACATGCTGATAGACAGACACACACACACAGATGCAAACACTGACACACATGCAGATATTTGCACAGATACACACACTGATACATATGCAGATACACCGATTAGCACACTGACTACATATAGATACACAGATACACACTCAGATATACACACTGAAACATACACACACTTACACATACTGACAACATACAGATACACAGACACATATACTGACAGACATAAACACTGACAGACATACTGACACACAGGTAAATACATACACTGATAGACATAATAAGAGAATGACAGGAATCAGAGCTTTCAATTGAAGTCCTTAGTTCCAATGGAGCAATATGATAAAGAAGGGACAACACCTAAATATAGTGTAATATTTTAGGGTATCAAATAATGGCAAATAAAAAAGATTGCACTTACACTTTTCTGGAGCTCAAGACCAGCTCCAGATCACTGAGCCTGGATGGTAAAATCCCCGTCAGTGGATATGTAGATGGTCCTGGTCCCATATAAGGAGGTGTCTTTAAGCCAGTGGCTAGCGATGTAAGGTCAGCAGCGATAGTAGCGGTGCTCACATTCAATGTATTCTGGTATGCCAGTAGATAATGCACCAGCAATGTAAGTAAAAATATAAAAACCAAAAATAGTGCTCTCTGCAATGTTAAAATAATAAATAAATAAATACAATTAGATATACTCACAAATGAAGAGCAAATAAGTATTGCTCAATCCTAAACGGCATAGGTGGTATGTTACCAACCAAAGAATATGGAGTTCTTCAGGTAAAATCCTCAAGGATGCAGATAAGAAGGTCCAGAAACTAATAAAAAAAAAAATAGTTTTAATAATAAACAAAATAATAACATCAAAAAGTAGCCCAAAATACCAATAGCACACTAATGTTTTCACCTGTATAAAGGCTGATAGATATACTGACAAACATCGTGACACACTGACAGACACACTGAAACACACAGACACACACTGACAGATATACTGAAACACACAGACACACACTGACAGACACACTGAAACACACAGGCACACACTGACAGACACACTGAAACACACAGACACACACTGACAGACACACTGAAACACACAGACACATGCTGACAGATATACTGAAACACACAGACACACACTGACAGA
The DNA here is from genome assembly GCA_933207985.1 of Pelobates cultripes. NCBI lineage: Eukaryota > Metazoa > Chordata > Amphibia > Anura > Pelobatidae > Pelobates > Pelobates cultripes. The sequence goes on along the minus strand of OW240920.1, from coordinate 9,636,802 downwards.
CACACTGAAACACACAGACACACACTGACAGACACACTGATACATACAGACATACACTGACAGACACACTGAAACACACAGACACATACTGACAGATATACTGAAACACACAGACACACACTGACAGACACACTGATACATACAGACATACACTGACAGACACACTGAAACACACAGACACATGCTGACAGATATACTGAAACACACAGACACACACTGACAGACACACTGATACATACAGACATACACTGACAGACACACTGAAACACACAGACACATACTGACAGATATACTGAAACACACAGACACACACTGACAGAAACACTGATACATACAGACATACACTGACAGATATTATGACAAAATGTACAATTTTATAGCTTACCTCGCAGGAGGGCAGCTTCCCTGGTGTCCACTGTGCAGGCAGAGTCAGTTGAGAGATAAGCTCTGGCACTTGTGGCCTAGCCCCCCTCCCCACTGCCTCCTCACCCCTCTGGGAGGAAGTGAACTGCTATCACTTCCTCCCATGCTGTCAATAAACCAGGTGGCCCAGTAGCCCTGTTAAATGGCTATAGTGTCGGAATGGGACCCTGCTGACGCATACCCATTGGGTGACACTAAGCGATTGGGCACCCTTAGTGTGCAGACTCTGGTGCAGCTGCACCACCAGCATGGAGAGCCTATATGAGAAAAAAAAAGAAATTGCGGGCTTTGGGCCCCCCAAGTTGCCCCACATTAAAGATGGCACATTAAAGATGGCCCTTAACCTATAATTATATTGCTGCTATCGGAATTTACTATTGAGTCTATATATTATATCTAATCTAGAATTCAATAATTTAATTAGTTTAATAATAATATGTGTAGTTTTGCATATTTCAATTCAGAGTGCCATTTTAATTATAGTTTTAAAAAAGTGCCCAATCACTATGAAAATTAATTCATAGCTAATAAATTATCCAGAAATGTTCAATATATTTAAGTGTTAATACCAGAAATTCCTAATGTTTTTATTTTATATTATTTATATACCAATGTTTTATAAATAGCAAAATAAGATCATAAATCAATCATTCTATGTCCCAAAACTCTTCTGATATTCAGAATTTGTGATGAATGCCTAATTTGTAAGTATTTTTTTCTTTTTAATGAATAATGTCTAAAATGTATGGATGTCTAATATTAGCAGTGAGTACTTACCTCTCCCATCACATCCAACCTAAATGAAATATTCCAAATCTATATCAACATTCAGCCCATTCGGTTTAGAGTTTGTATCGAATAGATTAGTTGAGTATGTTCAATTCCTACAAAAGTAAAATGTCTCTAATTGAAAAAAGGCAATAATTAATTACAATGTCCTGGAACCAAATGTTACTAAAAGCATTATCATATTATACTGCTCCAAAATGTTGTTTCCTTTTTTATTTGTAATGTCATGATTTTTTTTTTAAAAGGTGCATTTAATTTATATAACAATTTGCTTAATAATGTCCTTTATTCTGATTAGCCTCTTCATGGATACAAAAGTGACTTATTAGATTAGGATTCCTTATAATATGAAGATTTAAAGAAAGAAACTCAATGTTCTGAGTCCTTATGTGCCTTCGAATCAGTATATTTTATCCAGTTCATCAATCTTACCTTCCCTGTTAGCCAAAGTCCATGAAGAAATTGACAGAGTCATTGGTAGGAATCGCTGTCCAAAGTTACAGGACCGGAGTCAGATGCCGTATACTGAGGCCGTGATCCATGAAATGATGAGATTCATAAACCTAATTCCCATGGGAGTACCGCGGAAAACAACAAGAGATGTTGAGCTTGAGGGATACCGCATTCCAAAGGTGGGTGACCATACCGTCAATATTTCCTGAATAACCACACAGTGTTTGATCTCAGAAATAAACTAATCAGACAAGCTGATAAAAGATAACTATCAACAACATAACAACAATGCATCTTTTTGTCTGTATAAATAATAGACAACGTAATTTTTCCACCTCAGATTTGATAATTACAGTTTTAAATTTTTATATCCCATTTTAACTTAAAGGACCACTATAGTGCCAGGAAAACATACTTGTATAAATGGGGATTATTTGTTTGGACCTTATACGAACTTACTTTACTTATTATAGTGTTATGTTAAGTTCTTATTCACAATTTATACTTTTACATATTTGTATTTTATTACCTACTATTAAAAGAATTTAGTCCCCAATATTTTATTGGAGTGGACATTTCTTTTAGCATTATTGGAAGACCACTGACATCCAGAAAGACATCCAGAAAGGGAGTGGGATCCCTTCCAATTATCCCACAGGCACTCTTATTGAGCCGTTACTTATTGGCTCCTCCTTTGTGAGTACTAAATCATATACTTTCTGTTTTCATATATTATATTGTACAGTATTGCACTAGGTGCTTGTATATGATTTTATCTCCACAGTTACTTCATTTGCCTACATGATACCATCTTTTACCCTGAACTGCATCATTCCACCCATTTGTATGAAAACAAGGAATAGCCTAGACCAGGGGTAGGCAACCATCGTCACTCCAGATGCTTTAGAATAAATCTCCCCATGATTCTTTGCCAGTATCATGGCTGTAAGAGCATTATGGGAGATGTAGTCCACAACATCTGGATGTTGTCTATTCCTGGCCTAGACAATGAGTTTTGAATGTAAATAAGAAAAAACGATCTAACTAAAGTGTGGAGGGAGGAGCAATAATGTAAAGACATAGGCTCAGGGGCTCTGTAGATGAGTGAGCAGTGCATTAAGCAGCATGTCAATCCTACTTCGAGAACAACATTGAGACAAGACCCCAAAGTAAAGCCCCTTTCTTACTCTGTCTCTTGACCACCTTACCGCTGGCTAGTGGAGGCGTGCAGAGGACTTGGGCGGGTTGTGCTCCCTTCTTTCTGGGTTGGATATGAGTTTGTGCCCCTGTTCTGGAATGACTGGTGCGCATACAGGCCCTGAGGCGATATTCCATAAAATATCTCTTGCAAAGAGTTCTCAGTCGGTAAAGGTGAGGAGAAACAATAAGATAGTTGATTTTGTTCTTAAAAAGAGAGATAAACGGAAGGAAGGAGAAAAAGGAAGTATAAACTACCAGATAAGCTTCAAAAAGTGTTTATTTTATTTTTTTCCCTTCCTGGTGGGCCGACATGTGGGCTTGCCACAATCATAAGCAGCAATGTTTCCACCATACCAGGTCTTTATCATGCTTGATAAAGACCCGGTAGGTACTAAATGTTGCTGCTTTTGCCCCAATAAAGCTGCTATTTTTGTTATCCCAGAGTGCCTGAACCATTATTTATTCTGAATATCTTGGCCAGCCCTGGCTTCAGAGCACCTGGATTATTTGGTGAGCGCTGTATCCAGTAGGTCTCTACGTTCATAATCACAGTCGTAAGTAATGATTAAATGTCTTAACTTGCTGAAACTTGCAATTAACGATAAATCAGCTGAAATCTGTTGAATAATAATATATGCTGGCTATTTTACTAAGAATGATAAAAAGCAAATAAAAGAACCTAAACAAAGATTAGAATTTTTTTTTTCCAATAAGCAGAAATGTAATTCAATATCTCTGAGTTATGAGCTAAATTGAATCCTATGATATACTCCATAGCAGAGGACTCACAACTAGATAGGAAAAGACCCTTCGGTTGTCTGAAAAAATTATTTAAAAAAAAAAAAAAGATACAACAAAATTCTATGGAAACAACGAATGATACTCTATCTGGGAAACAGTTATAAAAAAAGAAAAAAATGATCTCACATCCCAGATGGGAAAAGAAGTCAAGAGAAGATAGCGCAAAAATCTTCTGATACAAAATATCCCAGAAGCTGTAACTCATGATAAATTGGAGTCTTTCCTACTTTACATTTTTTAAAGCTTAGGAGTCAAATCCGTTAAGAAGGAAGCAATATTGGATTGTTGCCATCAGACAAATCAGCCTCAGCTCCAAGATATGTGATAGTCCTTTTCCAATCTTATAAAGTAACTTGTATTGACAGCATCATGAATCAATAACATAGAACTTTTTTCAGATTTGTCTTTTCAGACCAAATATATCAGATGATCATATGCACAAGTAACAACTCAGAGAAAGAAATATAAAACATAAACGGGGATTATCAGTCAGCCCGATTATTCAAGAAGAGGGCATAAGAAAAACATCCTGCTAGGGTTTTATTTTTGCTAAGAATTGTTGTTCCTGTGGGAAGGGAAAGGAGGAAGAAATGAGGGTCAATTATTTGTATATGCACATGTAGAGAAAGCAGAGAGAAGAAAGGAAGAAAAAAGAAAAGAGAGAGGTGGGAGCGGAGAAAAGGATACAAAAAAATAATATTAAGAATTGTTTCACTATTCTTAGAGCACATATTGATATATGGAAAATGATCAAGCAGTAAGTTATATTGGACTATAGTTATGCACACATGTTTTCCTTCTTCCATGTTTGTTAGGTTAAAATTGCTTTGTGGTTCTCAATATACACTGATCTAAAGGGAAAATTAAGAAGGAAATGGGGATGTATGTACATCTATGGTAAAGCTGTTTCCTGGAGTTGTGGGACTCTTTAATCTTCGGCAACCCCCTTACCTGGGTCGTCAATGTTTGTGTGACGATACAGACTAATATCGACCATGGGTACTTTCACTAACTTGCACAGCTGATCACTATACTAAGTGTTATGACCTGAGCTTGGAGTCCTTTTATCCACCAGCATTCACATTAAAGCAGGACTTGTATATTTACATCAAGGAAAGAGACAAGCAGCTTCTTTTTTGGTACAAACAGCAACAACTTTATTTTCACTTCACATCAGGATATACAAAATAAATTTCCCTTCTCCCATCTGCAAGTCCACCTTGACCACAAAAGCATACCTAAATTGGCCAGGCAGATATCTCAGTATGGTGGGAGGCTTTGCATCTTGTGCCATGTGACACATTAAAGTCTCTTTTTGTCACAGTTGGATTAATTGATTGATCGATTAGTCACGTCGGTGTCTGGTAACAGCACTTTTACACCTCCATTCATCTGGTCGAGAGACCTGGGGCCTCTTCGCTTCCTTATCTTTTGTTACTGACTTAGGTATACACAGCATGTATTTGGGAGGAAGGACAAGGAGCATGGAATCAGGACCATCGCCCGAAACAGCTGCTTGCCGCATCCAGGCATCCAAAACTAGAGCCATAGATGTGATACCGTACAGGACTTGAGCCTCATCATGTGCTTCGTGCCCACGATGGGACCAGGTCCTCCCTGGCAAAACTCCCCACACGCTGGCGGAGCTTCATGGCACTGACACGCAAACAAGTAACGCCACTCACATATAGCAAGTGATAAGCACAGCCTCATTCAGCTGTTTCCATATGTTTATTTGGTCACATTCGGCTGTATGGAACATGGTAAGGCACATGTAGCCCCTCATTTGGCCGTATTGAATTTCTTTTAATAATATTGGTCCTCATTTGGCCTTACCATATTTTTGGTGCCTGCCTTATATCTGACCATCATTCAGCCTTATCAGTTAATACTACATATTATTTGTTGCCTCTCATTCGGCCCTACTGTATTTTTGTTTTGTTTCACATTCCACCCTTGGTCGACCATATCAAATATTACCAAACATTAATTACATTTGGCCCTAATTTTGGTTACCATACAATTGCATTAGGCCCTCATTAAGCTACATTATACCATAAAAGTTAGGTTACTATTCGACCAGGCAGTCAAAATGTAAACTATGTAGTATTCGGCCCTCATTCGGCCATGTTGTATGTCAGTTTTAATGTCTTTTGGCAATATTCTGCCATATGCCATACATTTATTAATTGTATTCATCCTTCAATGGGCTATATGCATATCTGTATTTATTTTGGGCACTCATTCGGCCAAATCGTTTGTTTCAAATTACATTCGGCCATCAGCTAGCCATTTCCTATGTCTATATCAATCCACATATGGCCCTCATTTGGTCCCACCAAATGATTATTGCATTCAACATAAATAATATTTAAGATTACATACGGCCCTCAGTCACATGTTAATTGTTAAGTCAAACGTTTGGCCTTGTTAGACTTTATAGTATGTCTGTTGGTAATGTCATACATCCTGGATTTGGCTATACTACATAAAATGATTAGGTCACATTATTTTATTAAATTACAATAAACCCTCATGCTATATACAACTGATGGATGTCAATGATATATTCAGCCCTAGTTCAGCAATATTTATATGGTTGGACATCTGCATTTGGCCACTCGATAATTTAGGTATACCCAGCCCTTAATCGGCCATACCTCAAGATTTTATATGACAGTCGGCACTCATAGTATTTATATCGCCACATAGTATGTGTGGTTCATGACTTTTCAGACGATTTCAACCATATTGCATGTTTGGTATAGCGCACAGTCAGCCATTATTCGGCCACATAGTATATTTGGTATTGGGCATATTCAGCACCTCACTTGGCCACATAGAATGTCAAATATTATGAATATTTGGCCTTCATTAGACCATATAACATGTTTGCATAGTTTATATTGGGTTGTATGTATTACAATCAATATTTATTTATTTATAAAATATTTTACCAGGAAAGATACATTGAGATTTCTCTCATTTTCAAGTATGTCCTGGGTCTACAAAACATTGCATTGATACATTATGGTACAATAAAATACAAAAACAATATTAATACACAATATATACAAAATTTAACATAGAATAGGTAGGAAATATATAATCAACCATGACGCGTGCATTCTGTTTTGAGGTATGTAGAGAGGGATCTCTTAAAGGACTTAAGGCTTGGGGAAGATTTTAAAGTGTGCGGGAGGTCGTTCCACAATTGCGGTGCTCTGTAGGAAAAGGAGGATCGGGCTGCTTTCTTTTTGTATTGAGGTAGACTAAATAAAGTGCTGTTACTAGATTGAAGGTTATAGGAGGTGGGAACAGCCGAGGAGAGCAATTTGCTCAGGTAGGGCGGGAGCTTCCCAGAAAAGCTCTTAAACACAATGCTGGAAAGATGAAGGGTGCGTCTGGAGTCCAGCGGTAATATAGGCTATCATTCGTCTCTCATACATTTAAACATGACTTCTGGGGAGGGACTGCTAGTCTGATCCATTGGTTCTTGTTAATTCTGCCTTACATCCGGCCATGTTTATATGATAATTTGTGTATGTATGCTAATAATCTTACTAATATGTTTGTCCCAAGTAGAGATAAACGCACACAATAGGCTAGTTAGCCAGGTTACTTCCGAAGCACTCAAAAATACTTGTTAACAGTAACCACCCCGATTCTTACATGTTACTTGTATACATACTTACATGGGAATTCAGGACTATTATTGATTAATTATAGGCGGTATTCTCTTACTTATTACAGTCAAAATTGGAAGTGGGTGGTTTAGAATAGCATTAAGGCAACGCATGTTACATTACTGGATCACTTTGTTTTGTGCTTTGGGGTTATCGTGGCATGAAATTCTGGGTTATATTACATGGATAAAGGTAATTAGTGTGATCATAGCCTTACTGTTCAGTTATATGTTAATCCGTCTTATATTAATGGTTATGGTCATCATTTAAGTACTCTACACTTACCTCACCTAAATAATTAAGAGCAGGTATATGTTTGTATTAGGAACTTTATTCTCGTCTATAGGATTTCCTCATTATGTATTGCTAAATACTATACAAGATATGTGGCTTTCCCAACTTACTTGCTACATACGTTACATCCCATACCCACAATGAGGGACAGTGGAACTGGCTTCAGGGCACAGGAGTGGTCCAATAGTCTAGTCATAATTAATAAATGGTCCCACGAGGCCAACTTCCATCCTCAACATGGTGGTCAATCGCCCATCAGCCCAATTCATACTTTGTGTCTCGCCTCACCCCATGCTGGGATATAGTTAAGAATTCACCTGTCACGTTCACAACACCCCTCCACAATGTTCAGTGGCATCAGCCCGCCGCCCAAATCACAGACAGAGCCTTTGTCAGCCGCTTGACATCTAGTAGAGTACAACTGCATAGGAACTACAATATATAATCACCTAATTTTTATGACTTATTGCACAGAATGTATCTGCTTTTTTGTATATACCTTCATGGATTCTGAGCATTCTTGTGGCAAGACACTCCTACCAAGAAGAGAGCTTCCCACAAGAATTTGTGTTGAATTTAATTTTATGCACTAAAGAAGCAAAATCATCAGCAGAAATATATTTTTAAATATATGTGATCATAAGGATTACGATTCCGGGACTGCTACTATTTTTTTTCTGGGTATTTACTTGTTTACTTTTTACTGTTGAAGGATATTACTAGATTTTGGTGTGTCTTTCCCTTGTCTTGTTTTTTGTTTTACATATTATCTCATTCCTACACAATTCTGTCCTTGGCGCATCCTGTTTTTTGTTTTTCTAGGTGTGCTGCCTCTTGCCCTGCTATTTAGCGCTGCTCCATTTGAAAGCTAACGTAATAGGCTTATTTTATGCCTGAAAACTTCAATGTCATACCGCATATACATATATTCTGGTTTCTACGATTATGTATAGAATGGTTTAACTCTGGATGGAATTGCTATTTTGCCAAGATTTAAAAAAAAAAAATTACTGTCAGACATCGGCCAATTGAAATCCTAGGCCTTTCAGAACTTTTGTTGTTCAGTTCTATTAATTCACAAATACCATTGCTTTTAAAAAATATATATATTTTAAGAAATAATAAATATTTGTCATTGGAAGGAAGAGTGTAAAAGTATGAAACATAAAAAAACCACAATTTCACTTCATTATCATCTCCCACTTTAATTACTGACTGTCAGGGTGGCTGTCCAGTGACCGGGAGCCAGACACTGCCTGGGCGGTGGTCGGACGACGGGGACCCAGTATGCCTGATGTTGAAAGTAGGAGTCACAGTGTGGAAGTGGATTAGCAGGGTCTGGTGCAGGGTAACCGCACGCCCCCTGGTGTTGAGCACCAGCGTTTGTGCGGCCACATACCAGGACCCTGATGCAGCTTCAGCGGATCACAGGAACTTGGAGCTTGGAATTAAGCAGACCTCAGCAGGAATGTATCCAGTACAGAAACAAAGCAAGACTAGGATAGGCACCAAACATGAAAACAAGACAGAACTAATAGAACCCAGAACCAGAGAAGGATAGGAAGCTAAACCCAGAACATGTACACAATACATAAGGGAAACATTAACAGAACAGGGGCAGGACAGGACGGGACTGTACATGGACTGGGAGTACAAACTAAAACAAGACAAGATATAATAGGCAAAACAAGAGGAGACATAACTAAGTACTGTATGTGAAAAACTATGGGGATTTAGTTACATTATATGATCATACATTGCATAAGCCTGCCACAACGTCAATGTACCCCATATTTAGCAGGTCCTACTCTAACTGCCTAATGTCTGCTAAATGAACAATAATAAAACACACACAGCACTTACCTGCAAGAAAAGGCAGAGGACTTGAGCAACTGCCTGCAGGGACCAACTGAAACAATAGGAATCATGGAAAAGGAACGGGTGTTGCAACATAAAACAAACATTTAAAGGAATCCAAGAGACTGGGAATTCCAGGAACGGAATACAGGATTGTACCCAGAAAACCCAGCATAAAGAAAACCAGACATTGAATAGAAAACCAGAAAAAACAAGAAAAACTAAACAAGAATTGTAAAAAGAGTACTGGATACCAGAAGCCATTGCCAGAATGATCGGCAGCTAGGAACAGGATGTGACACTGCTGCTTTCCTCTTTCTTAAACTTCATGCTGACCCTACAGGGCTAACTACAACTTACGCATTTCACTGCCACCCTGCTTATCTTCATTTCTTTTCTACTGCTCCACGGACGAGCCCACAATTCTCACTATTTTTTCTCTGCTCTGATAATTAAGTACTCTGTTACTTTTGTTATGACCTTTTGTAACTTAAATGAAATTCTAAATAAGAGAAATTGGCCCTATATGGGTCCTAAATATGTATAGTCGTGAACAGATAAGGGGGTAACCCTAATATAATAAATGATAAAAGAGGAGAATAATCTGTCACTAAATTCAATGAAAAGAATGAAATATAGACAAAATACTTTATTAATAAAACTAAAAACAATCACAAACACCTGCTCAAACACTGATCACTGCTATCTAAATAATGCATAATCAAGATAGCAAGTGTGATCAAGTGATATACCTTAGATAAGGGATAAATAAGCCAACAGGAATGGGAGTAAGATAAAATACAATGAATGTATAAACAACCAGGCAAGAAAAACCCCACAAGGAAAAAAGAAAAAACTTAATAATAACCAAAAACAATATTAATGGCAGATAGCTGCACGGGATGTGTAGTCTAATGGCAACTGAAGCTACTGAACACAATAATCAATGACATGCGTAAGTTGTAAGTTAATATCATTGTCATTTAAAATTTGGACGAAATTAAATTCTCTCTCTTACTTTTCTGTTTCTATATCTCTCCAAAATCACTCAATTAAGTGTGTCCAACAGTTGAGCTCCCACACTGTCTTCAATAACTCTCTTAGAACACGGCTGCAATTATCTGCTTGTATTTTCATTGCTTACTGATATTATTTGTAAATTTATTTCCTCTGTACTTCTCTTCATTTTAAATAATGCATCCATATTTTTCCAGGACACTAATGTTTTCCCAATGCTCGGCACAGTGCTAAAAGACCCCTCCTGCTTTTCATACCCATCAGAATTCAACCCCCAAAATTTCCTGGATGAAAATGGAGAATTTAAGCAGAATCCAGCTTTCATGCCTCTCTCTGCAGGTTAGTATTACCATTGTATCGTATACTTTGTCTATGAATTCTGCATTCATAAAATTAGGAGGAGGGGTGCAGCTAAGAGGAAAGCAGTCACTGTGGGGTGTGGGTATGATGGGGATTCCCTAATGCCACGAGAAAAGATCAACTACCTGGAATTGATTATATAATATTAATAGCGCTCATTATAAAGTAAATTATTAGTGTAAAGTAATTCCTACCCTCGCACAGTTTTCTGTGATATATATGTATGTTTGGAATGTTCGTTCGGTTATTTGATGTAAAAAGTAAAGATAGAAATTTTGTTCAAATACACGGGATGCACTCCAGCCTGTTTATGTAAAACCAAATTACCCAAGGCAACACACATATAACCATATATTTAAAAGACCACTGAAAGCACCCAGACCACCCAATCTCAGTGAAGTGGTCTGTATTCAGTGCCACTGTCATTTTAACCCTGCAATGCGAAACATTACAGTTTTGCAGAAAATGGGATTTTTCCATTGCAGGATTAACCAATCTTTAGTGGTTGTCTTCCTGACATCCACTAGAGGCTCTTCTGCTTTGAGAACCAATTCAAACTTGATTCTCAATCTAAGGCCTTCCCTTTGGGGATTATCTCATCCAAGGAGGTGGGACTGATAGTGGAGAGAGCAGCATGGTGAGGGCTGAAAGTTAAGTAAATCTGATTTTGTACTCAATGAAATGGAGAACTCCAAAGTCTTGAATCCAGAGCCTGATAGCTAGGCAGCTGAACATCCTTTTCAGTCCAAGACTATATTCAGGAAGTGGTGGCACTGATAGACTGAGACTTTAAGGTGCAACAGTGCACCTGCAATAGAAGTTCTGGGACAGAATTGATCGGTGCTGGATTAAAGTCTTTGGCTTAAAACCACTAATGGTTGAACCTCTGAATGTAAGCTGACGCCAAGACGCCAATGCTTTTATATGCATATAAACAGAGAAAATTGGTTGTTTCATTTCTGGTTTCATGCTGGTATATTGTTGCAGTACAGGTGAAAATGAATTCCACCACATGAGACCAGCGAAGATAATATAGGTAAAGTATTGCTAATACGTGGTGTGCTAGACCACAGTATAATGCAGGTTTTGTTTTTTATTTTTGCTACAGGGAAGCGAATCTGCCTCGGAGAAGCTCTGGTTCGGATGGAACTTTATCTCTTCTTTGTTACCATTCTACAAAACTTCACTTTTAAATCCCCTCTACCTATTGAGGAGTTGGACATCACACCAGATGTGTCTGGACTTGGAAACTTTCCAAAGCCTTACAAAGTTTCTTTCATTTTCCGTTAATGTTCTAAACAATCGTTATATCCTCCTTTTACATCACACCTTCTGTGTAACCAATATCAAGTATTTACTTTTAAATGTTACATGTACGGCTTTCAACTAGCTTCACTTGTAGAAAAGAAAACATTTTATATGTTCAATTTGTTTTGCAGAGGAAAACAAATATATAATTGATGTATTAACCAGTTATTGACCAGAACTCAGTAAAATTCCCTTGTATCACATGGTATTTCATTGCATCATTTGGGCTGTGCTGCAGCAGTTCAAAGTTACATTTATTTGAAATCAGTTCTCAATATCTCATTGTAACCCCAACTTCAAATTATTTTAGCATTGCATTAGCCTTTAGAGTTTGATACAGATTGTTCTAGATTTAACTGCATTTACTTCACCGTGTGCTCATTTGAAGACATTCATTTTCCATTTTCATTAAACTGTACTGTCAGTAACGCATTCAAATAATAATACATTAAAAACCTATAAGCAGGCTATTTTACCATTTTTACTTATCTATTTTACTGTATGTGAGAAATTGATATTTTTTTAATGTTATATCCACCTTTACATCACGTACATTCTGTGTAACTAATATCAAGTCTTTAATTCCAAATATTACATGTACGGCTTTCAACTAGTTTCACGTGTAGAAAAGAACATATTTTATATACAATTTGCTGTGTGGAGGAAATATATTAGAATTGATTTAATAATGAATTCATGACCAGACTCTGGAAAAATCCCCTTGTATCATGGCATACATTGGATAGCATTGCATCACTGGGGTAATGCATCTGCAGTTGGAGGTTACATTTATATTGAGCCAGTTCTCAATGTCTCGTTGTAACCCCATTATTCCTAAACTGTGTATCCAAATTTTTACATTCATTTATTTTACTTACCATCATTAATACTCCAGTAATGATAACTAGTCTGTTATCTGCCAGGAGGCAATTCCACTCATTTCATGTCTGCAAATATGCCTGAAATAGCACCTCCTCCCTCATTCTAAATATTAAAGGAAGTTTCAGTGGGCTATACCATTCCTACAGTCAGGGAGGGGGGAGACTGAATGAGTTTTACCGTTTCACTTTTAGCATTACAATAAATAACCTTTAGAGATTGATAAAGGTTGCTCTAGCACTTTTTATATAGTTTTTAATTTCGAAATATAAGAGTTAACTGAATTTACTGCACCGTGGAGATTATGCTCAGTTGCAGATATTACATTTTCATTTTCAGTAAACTGTACAGTTAGTAATGCATTCAAATAATAATGCATTGAAATACATATAAGCATAACTATTTTATAATTGTTGCTTATCTATTTTTATGACACCTACTGCATGGATTTTTGCCTTTATATTAATATTTCAGACCCTGTGTGTAGTGTTGCAAGGTAAAGGACAGCGTATAAAGCTTCTCATCCCCACATATTCTTATAAAGGATAAATAAGGAATAAAATAATGTCAATTAATGTAATTTTTACATTTAGTCTGAAAAGAGATCTAAATACAAAGTCGCTGTTTTATTTACACATTTATATGTTAGCTATTCATTCCTTGTTTCAAATAAATGCTATGCTATAGTTCTCTCACAAATAAAGACATGTTTGGCAGTGAATGGGTTAACTGCTTATCTCCTGCCTGACTTTGCTTGTTATGTTTTCTGGTTTATTTAATTGAATGTTAGTTTGGATGATTTTAATCAGGGAGCGGCTTATCAGACTTTACTGTGTTCCATCCACCCTGTGTGTGACTCATCATTACATATTTTATCATTTATTAAATCAGTGCAGACATTGACATTTAATTACAATAAGCTGTTTCTTATATACTGACAAATACAGAATTAACAATAAGTGTTTAACTCGTTTAGCGTCCTGATGACCACCCGTCCCCCTTCCCCTGCTTTGTAATTTGTTGGCTACAGTTTTAGTACTCAAAGAGTTTAATAAATGGAATCAAGAGTAACTTTATATTTTTTACAGATATTATACTTGAGTCCAGCAGAGGGCGAGTTTTACAGATTGAGAGAGAGCATGTGTGTCAATATATCTTGACGATGCAGATCCAGACAATGTTTGTATGGGCAGCAAATGAGTTATTGTGAAATACATTAAGCTGTGCCTGAGGGGTAAATAATGTGATCCCAGAGTTCTAGTGATGTCGTAAACTGCACAAGGATTCACCTTACCAGAAACCTCTTTTGTCATGAAACAAGTTATCCATTAAATCTCTGTTTCTGTCTCTTCAGAAGTTACACTTATTCTATCAATACATGTTCTCTCGAGTCAACTACCCGGAGCAGTCAGGATGAATACATTATGTATTACCATTATTTGTCAGTTATCACTGTAAGATATGGGATTCTTCAGCCCCAAATGTCTTCAGAGGGCGAGATACCAGAGCCTTTATAATTTTACACCAGGCAGCAGCTAATCAAAGCAGCACAACAAAACAAGGGAGAAAGACAAATAGTTTTAGGGAGATGGGGAGAGAGAGTCAAGGATTTGAAGGGAGATATGGAAATAAAATGGAATGGCAGGGTCGAGGGTTATTGATATAGGGCTGCACGAATTAAATTATAGGACGTGGATGTAGCATTTAGGAAGGGATTATTGCAGGAATGGGTTATTGCATTTTAATATGGGCTTCATATTATGGTTCACAAGCACTAGCAATACCCCTTTTAATCCCTAATCAGTGAATCGCAAAATTTACACCAAAATGGAAATTAAATCTCCCAGTCAGATATGTAAATGTGTGAGTGTATGTAACTGTGTGTGTAAATGAGTATATGTGTAAATGTGTGTGGGTAATATGCAAAAGTACCATAGTTTCTACTACCACCTACTGGTCACATTTACCAATTAAAAGTACGTAAAGGGACACTACAGGCACCCAGACAACTTCAGCTTATTAAAGTCGTCTGGGTGCAGTGTCCTAGTACCCTTAACCCTGCAAAGATAATTATTGCAGCTTTTTATAAACTGCAATAATTACCTTTGTGGATTAACTCCTCCTCTAGTGGCTGTCTACCAGACAGCCACTAGAAGGACTTCCGAATCATTAGCCAACTTTTATTCCCCCTACTGACGCTGGACGTCCTCACGCTATGCACGAGGACTTCCAGCGTCACCAGAATCCACAGCCAATCATACGCATTAGGTCGCTGCCGCTGGCTGGACCCAGATAAGTGACAGAAGGGTTTTTGATGTGCTAATAAGTGTACATACATGTATACTGGCAACTGGAGAAACATTACTGAAAACAAACCCTAACTATGGCAAAAAAAAAGAAATGGCTTCATAACCAAGCAAGGTCATAAGGTCATTGAGTCATAAGGCCACTGTTTGCAAAGAGAATGTATAGCCGGCTTAGAGAATTGATCCAGGACAGCTAAAGTGTCCCCTTGAATTAGAAATTTACTCTGATTTTAATTTGGTTTCTCACTTTAGTAAATAACCCTCTACATTTACATCAACAAGAAAAGTCTTGCACCGTTATGAGCAAGCATTCAAGAAAGCAAAACACAAAGAACATTGCTCACTTCTCCTTCAGAGAGATCTATACAGCGACATATCTACTGTGGCTGCACTGGGGCTCACATGCTTGGGGGACCCATGCGGTGGCAGCTGATGGCATTGCAACAGGGGCCCAGTTGCGTACAGCAAGCCTTTAACAGTCCTACCTAGCCCCTGTAGTAGCGGCAGTCTGGGAGGAAGTGAGATAGCTGGTCACTTCATCCTAGTTGCAGACAGAGCGCTGCATGGGTCAGAGATGGATTTCAGGAGGGGGAGGGCAAAAAGAGACTCAGCACTAATCACTCCCATTAGCCTCAGCCAGCAGAACCCAGGTAAGACATACTCCTGCACATAATACAGGAGGGTGGCTGAAAATATAACCATTATAACATGTATGCGTATCTGTGTATGTATATTTCAGTGTATGCATCACAGTGTGTATTGATATATGTGTCAGTGTGTTTATATGTGTGTATCTGTGTGTCAGTGTGTGTGTCTTAGTATCAGACAAAATACTAGAAGCCAGATAGTCTAAAAAGATAATCACTGGATTGTGAGATTATTTATGGAGTGACAAATATTAAAAAAATTAACTGTTACATTAATTAGTTTACTGCTGGTTGAATTCTCATTGAGCATTGCAAAACAAAATACAATGTGTAATCATCTCACACAAATGTAAAATTATTATTTACCATCCAGGGACCAGAAGAAAATCCTAAACCTTAAAATCATTTCACTGCAGATATTTGACAATTTATGTTACAACTTATTGCAATATCTTAGTATTTAGTAACACTATTAAAGACCTATGCCTGAATTATTCAGAGTGCCTTATATCTCTGGATACTATTTTGAATGTATAAAAAAAATATTAAAGAGGAGTAATCTTAGTATATAATAAAGCTTAATTATGTATATATTAAGTTGTGGCTTTCTCCACCCCCCTATACATGTAGACTCCTGCTGCAAGAGATGTAGAATCTTATCTTTAGACCCTTCCAAGGTTTTTAAGACGTGGACTGTGAATAATATAGCCTTATCTCTTTTCACTAAATGAATAGAGTTTAAGAGAAAGAAAAAAAAATCCCTGTGTCTTTTACAATGACCTGGCACAAAATGGAGTCACCATTGTTAAACAGTGACTTGCAATATAGCATTGACTTTACCCACAAAATGTCTGACAGGATGGTATTAGGGGGTAACCCTTATAATAGTAAAACTGGGGAAGGAAAAACCTTATTAACAGATAGATTAAAGGTAGTTTTAGGTAAAACTTAACTTTTAATATATTGCATGTAAAATCAATCAACATATACACAAAGATATCGGAAAAGAAAAAGGGGGTGAATGGCTACGCTATGAAAAAGAGATAATAAATAGTAAAATATACTCAATATAAAAATAGACTTTTTAGATAAAATAAATAGATAAATAAAATAGAGTCCAATAATACAATGCCCAATAAAATGTATAAAAAACTTCTCACTGATATGTGGATAGGCCATGTATACAGTCCTCAGAGGTTAAAGGACCACTCTAGGCACCCAGACTACTTCAGCTTAATGAAGTGGTCTGGGTGCCAGGTCCAGCTAGGGTTAACCCATTTTTTCATAAACATAGCAGTTTCAGAGAAACTGCTATGTTTATGAATGGGTTAAGCCTTCCCCCATTCCCTCTAGCGGCTGTCTCATTGACAGCCGCTAGAGGCGCTTGCGTGCTTCTCACTGTGATTTTCACAGTGAGAGCACGCAAGCGTCCATAGGAAAGCATTATGAATGCTTTCCTATGTGACCGGCTGAATGCACGCGCAGTTCTTGCCGTGCGTGCGCATTCAGCCGACGGGGAGGAGAGAAGGAGGATCGGAGGAGGAGAGTTCTCCGCCAAGCACTGGAAAAAGGTAAGTTTTAACCCCTTTCCCCCTTCCAGAGCCGGGCGGGAGTGGGACCCTGAGTGTGGGGGCACCCTCAGGGCACTATAGTGCCAGGAAAACAAGTATGTTTTCCTGGCACTATAGTGGTCCTTTAATCCATCCGATTTTCAGGTAATCTGTATATATGGAAATAAGAGCACAACAAGCTTCCAATGGTATAATATTGTAATGAGAGAATAAGTGAAAAAGGAAAAATGGAGGATAATACACTCACGTTTGTTGGAGCTTTGGACCAGCTCTTGGATGAAAGGCACTTAGCGGTATAATCCCCGCTAGCAGATATACTGTGGAAATGGGTCCGTCCGTCTGGCTTGAGTTCCGTAGTATTCCGCAGGATATATAAAAACAGTAATAGTGCTCTCAGTTTGAAGAGATAAAAGAATATTAAAATAAAATAAAATAAAATATACTCACAATGAGCAGCTGACTAGGGTGAGCGGCTGACTAATAGTGATTTCAGTCAGCCGCTCATTGCTCCCTTCTGTGCGGGCAGTGACCGTCAAAAACTATATTTCCCGAGAGCCTTTGCTCTCTTTTGCCGGTCACGTGCCGTCTGGGGGCTGTACCGTCCCTTCTAGTGAGCGGCGTGTTATCCGCCGCTCACGCCCCGATCACGTGACGTTTTTAATTATTCAATATCTATCGAATTAATGCTCGTTTTTATTAATAAATTATACTTTGAGGAATATACTCACTTCCTTTATATATAAACCCAACTTTGTGTTATTTTGAAATCATAAAAAAAATTTATGCTATCCCTTGCTTGTAATTGGTGCATCTGTTTTAGGCGCCAATTTTAATTTTTGCATATTGCTATATAAACTGTTTAATGCCTGGATACTGTCCTTTAGCCATTTTTGATAAAGCCCATGAGGTGAAACGCGTCAATGTTTTTTTACGGTGTAATTTAACAATAAAAACTTTTATTTGGTACCCTTATTTATAGGACCCATTTTGTTTTATTGTACAAACACATTTTTATTCATTTATTTCTCCTGGCATTTTATTGTTCCTGCTCAAAGCAATCCACAGGTGGGGATTACTCCACCAGCGCTATACCTATAGAGCAGTATTCCCTGCTCTATCATTGTGAGTATATTTTATTTTATTTTAATATTCTTTTATCTCTTCAAACTGAGAGCACTATTACTGTTTTTATATATCCTGCGGAATACTACGGAACTCAAGCCAGACGGACGGACGGACGGACCCATTTCCACAGTATATCCACTAGCGGGGATTATACCGCTAAGTGCCTTTCATCCAAGAGCTGGTCCAAAGCTCCAACAAATGTGAGTGTATTATCCTCCATTTTTCCTTTTTTGCTTATTCTCTCATTACAATATTATACCATTGGAAGCTTGTTGTGCTCTTATTTCCACATATATGGATTACCTGAAAATCGGATGGATTAACCTCTGAGGACTGTATACACGGCCTATCCACATATCAGTGAAAAGTTTTTTATACATTTTATTGGACATTTTATTATTGGACGGACTCTATTTTATTTATCTATTTATTTTATCTAAAAAGTCTATTTTTATATTGAGTATATTTTACTATTTATTATCTCTTTTTCATAGCGCAGCCCTTCACCCCCTTTTTCTTTTCCGATATCTCATTAAGGGTTTTTGAAGGATTCCCTTTCTAGGGTTGCAGCTCATATCTCTGTTACTTAGCGCAGACTCCTCCCCCTTCTTTATATACACAAAGATGTTGTAAACAAAAGAAAAAGGGTTAAAAAGAGAAAAAAAACACAAAAAACTCAATAACAAAAATATCTACAAATATATAGTTACATAGTTACATAGCTGAAAAGAGACTTGCATCCATCAAGTTCAGCCTTCCTCATATTTGTTTTTTGCTGTTGATCCAAAAGAAGGCAAAAAAAAACCCAGTTTGAAGCACAATTTTGCAACAAGCTAGGAAAAAAATTCCTTCTTGACCCCAGAATGGCAGTCAGATTTATCCTTGGATCAAGCAGTTATTACCCTACATTGAAAGATTATATCCTTGAATATTCTGAAGAGGTAAACATACAAGCTCATACACATACCGCAGATCCAGTAAAATAGCTGGTAGACATAGGGAAGCACAATAGTATCCATAAAGTCTCCAGGTAACAAACTTTCTTCCATCCTATCTCTTAATAATCCTGTGACGAAGTCCACTTGCCAGCCTCCTCCCCTGTGACTATGACTCTTTGATGTATTTGGCTTTAAAGACCCTATTCTACCTTCAGACAGACTATTTATGTAGGCTGCTTTATTTATCTTATGTTTTAGTCACCCTGTACCCATTATAGGTGCAGGGTGTGTGTAATGTAATTGTTTATAGTGTGTGTGTGTGTACTGTGTAATGTATTGCCTGCTCTCTTGTATTGCTGAGGTTTGCTACCAACTAGGTGGGTTTGGCTATGGAGCTGGTCTAGTGCCCTCTGTTGGTAGCAACAGCAATATGCACTACCTGAATTGCAAGACTGGTTCATTTGCATATTCGGGTAGATTTGCATATTGCTAATTCTGCAGGCAGGTGAGATATTTTCTGTTAAATATTGTCTCCCCCACCCCTATAAAAATGTGCCATTTTGTTGTGATAAGTCACTGTGTGGTGCCTATGGTTTGACTGTTTGTGATTTTATTGAGTTTTCACAGCAATGTTAATGTGGTGACCCTATGGGCTGGTCCCAATGGAAATAAAGGTTTAGACAGTTATTCTTGATCCCTCTAAACGTAGCCTTGTCTTGTTATTGGAGGGAGCTATTATAATCACACTGGGGATTGCTATGCTCTACATGCTCCCCTGAGCTTGAATCACTTAGCTCTTTTAAGAGCTTGTTCCTGACACGCTCTTCTTGGAGGAGAGGTCTTCCCCACACAGTGTTGGATGCAGGAGGTTCATACAGGGTGGAAGGAAGAGGTCTTTCCCACGCGGTCCTGGAGGACAGAAGCTGATCCAGGATGGAAGGAAGACGGTGAGATGCCGGTCAAGCTACAGCGGTTGCGGAGTCTGCGGTGGTTGTGGTGTCCGGTGCGGTGCTTGTGGTCCTCTGCGCAAGCTAGGAAGCGTCCATCAATGTAGGGTACTCGGTCGGAGTACGGGGAGCTCCGTTACAAATCCCTTGAAGGTAAGGTCCATGTACATTGAGGAAACAAGGTTGCTTTGCAAAAAATAAAAACCAAATATCTGGTGTGGGCTTATCTACTAAACAATGTTAAACTAAATGCTGAAAATAATGTTTGAAGTCCAGAATCCCTGTGTAACAATGTATAGAAAGGCTACTGGTCTGCTAAAACACCTGCTAGCTATATACTTTTTATTCCCATAAGGTTAGAAAAAAAATCTCAATTGAATAAATTGTACTGTAGTATGTGTGAGAGTGAATATTTACTTCTTCATAAATTTGTATATACTTTAGTTATTGAATTTTTTTCTTCTCTTATTAATCTCTTTTCTTTTTTTTTTTTACAACATCTTTGTGTATATATTGATTGATTTTACATGTAATATATTAAAAGTTGTTTTGCCTAGAGCCACTTTTAATTTGGTATAGTATCATTTTTTTCCTTCCATATCACTGTCAGTGTGTGCATCTCAGTGTGTTGATATGTGTCTGAGTTTGACTGTTTGCATCAGTGTGTCTATCTGTGTGTGTGTCAGTATGTTAGTGGGTGTATCTATCTATGTTTAAGTGTGTGTATCTGTGTCAGTGTATGTATGTGTGTGCATCTCTGTGTCAGTGTGTGTGTCTGAGTGTGTGTATATGCATCAGAGTGTGCTTTTAGTGTGAGTCACTAAATGTGCAATTCTGTGTATCTGTGGTCAAAGTGTATGTATATGTGTAAATATGAATGTATGTGGCAGTGTATTTATATATGTGCATACATCATACATCCCAGCAATCAAACGCGAACATTACATGCAAACACACCCTTGCAATCAAACACAAACATTGCATAAATAACAATGCTGCAATCAAATGCCTGAATTATAAACAAACACACCCCTACATTTAACAGCACAGCTACACACAAATGGACACCCTTATTTAAAAGCCAATATTACATACAAACACACTTCTGCATTTAAATAGACATATTACAAAAACACCTTCATTCAAACAATAACACTACACACAAATGTACGCCTGCATTTAAAAGCAAATATTAAGTAGAAGTACAACACTGCATTCCACTAATAACAGTACATACAAATACACCCCTACACACACACACACACACACATACGCCATACAAAAACATAATAGCATTCACACACACAAACACTGCTCACAAATACAACCCTGCAAGGATGGGCAAATGGCAGATCCCCAGCTGCTATAGCATCGCGTGTGTTGTACGACAGATTGGCCACCCTTGTGCTAGAGGGCAGTCCAAAAGAATTTCTTGCTCAAGGGCTCTCACTATATTAGTTCCACCACTGGATCTGCATATATATACTGCTCTGCCACAACAGTACACCACCTGCCCGATATCATGTAGATGCCCCTCGTGCTGCCAAAACAGCTGAGATGCATTGAAGCATAGACTCCACAAGACCTCTGTATGTATCCTATGGTATTTGATACCAAGACATTAACAGCCCCAAATGCAGCAACCTGCAATACACTGTGCATTCTGACACCTTTCTGCCATGTCCAGCATTAAGTTTGTCAGCTCTTTGAGTTACAGTAGCTCTTCTGTGTGATCGGACCAGACAGGCTAGCCTTCACTGCACACCTGCATCATTGATGCCAATTCACTGATTGTCCTTCCTTGCACCAGTTTAGGTAGGTACTAACCACTGCATACCAGGAACTCCACACAAGACTTGAGATGCACTGGCCCAGTCATCTAGCCATCACTATTTGGTCCTCGTCAAAGTCAATCTGATCTTTTTTCTTGCTGAACTTTTTTACTTCAATTTAATAGGGTACAATTAAAAAGAATATATGTGTGTTGTATGAACTGGCCCCAGCAGCACCCTTATATGTATGTTCAAGTGAGTGCAGCCCTATTGGCTTCATATATATATTTGGGAGTCTAGGCCAACTCCTTGGCTTTGCACTCCTCCCTGTCACAGGTGCCTCATTCCAGGACCTTGACTGTCCCAGAAATATTTACCAAATAAGTGGATGATTTCTCATAAGAGCAGAAATTCGGTGTCTAGAGTAGGACCTGCCAAGAATGAGGTACATTGAGATTGTGGCAGGCTTATGCAATTTATGATCATATACTGTAACTAACTCCCCATTATTTAAATTATATAAATAAAACTATTACATTCTGTGAGACTTCAAATGACTATTTAGTGAATAAGCGAGTGCTTACCGTTATAGGTATGCATGTTCAGTTGCAGCCCTCTTGGTTTTATAAATATATATATATATATATATCCAGATAGCAAAGGTGACCAGCACTCACGGATTCATTAATTGATTAAAACATCCAAAGTTTAATGAAAAAAATAAAAAAGATTGTTGACAGCTCAACGTTTCAGTCCTCCTCTGGGACTTTCATCAGGAACAACCGTCCCAGAGGAGGACTGAAACGTTGAGCTGTCAACAATCTTTTTTATTTTTTTCATTAAACTTTGGATGTTTTAATCAATTAATGAATCCGTGAGTGCTGGTCACCTTTGCTATTTGTATTTTGGATCTTTCCCTAGGACTACAAGCACCCGGTATGTAGTAACTTTTGAGCCTGAGTGCAAGGATTTTGTCTCTCTCTCTCTCTCTCTCTCTCTCTCTATATATATATATATATATATATTTTTTTTTTTCTTTAAATTGTACCCTAATCAGATTACAATGTCCTCTAAATTACATTTCATGTAGAAATATCTGAAGACAAAATCTTATTAATTAGCAGTTACTTTGTTTTTAACACTCATTCAAATAACGTGTCTTAGCCTGTTAATAAGTTTCGACACCATCCACAATTCCTTCTTCCCCTCCAGCATTACTTAACATAAATATAATATTAATTGTTACCACCTCTGTGCAAGACAGACATCAAGACACCCGTATCTGAAACACATTGGAGAGCTGACTCCACGATGGATTCATCTGAAGGGGTAACGCTCCTTATTGCCCTCTGCATATCCTGCCTTATTGTGATTCTTGGTTTTAAAATTATTTGGAGAAATGGAAACCTCCCCCCAGGACCTAGACCTCTTCCACTGCTGGGAAATTTCCTTCAGCTGAGAAAAGGGGATTTTATAGAAACTCTTCAGAAGGTAAGAATGCACGAATTTACAATGAGAGTTAGCAATATTGGTATAAAGGAATAGTTATCAAATTTTTACTTTTCATTTTTTAAACGTTTGTAACATTCAATGAAAGTTAATATATATATGTATATATTTTTTAAAGGTCTCTCTAGGCAACCATACGACTTCATCTCAAAGAAGTGGTATGGGTGTACTGCCCACTTCGTTTTAACCCAGAAAACGCTGTTTTGCAGGAACAGCAGTATTTTAATTGCAGGGTTAATCTAATATACAGTTTACACTGCGTGTGTTTTTCTAATTCATTTAAAGATAGGTTTTAAAGAACTCCCTATGGTTTGATTATCAGAAAATTTATAAGTGTAAGGTAAACAAAATATCTGTTTCTGTGTGTGAAAATCACCTTCCTTTCTTTTACTCTTTCACAATTGTTAAGTGTAAATGGTGACATTTTAGCTGCACCAGATTATATACCAAAATTAGCACCATTGTGTCTTTTATCATTTTGGATTTTTAAATTGTTTGCCATTACAGTTTAGTGAACAATATGGTGATGTATACATGGTGTACTTCGGGAGACGGCCAGTAGTGGTGGTTACCGGATATAAGAGGATGAAAGAAATTCTTATAGACAGAGGGGATGACTTTTTGGCTCGGGGAGACCTTAGCACCTTTGATGCTGTCTTCAAAAATTATGGTAAGAAATTATTGCTCTAAATCTTTTCTATCTAAGCCTTTTTATTCTCAGGAATTTTTCACTTCTGCTATATATTTTCCTTTACTTCTAAGTCCAAACAAAATGTAGACACCTGTGAGATAAGCATTTCAAGATTAATTTCATGCTAGGAAGTATGTTTTTCTCCAAATTCTTCCTCCACTGCCCTCACCTAACTTTGAGCCTGGGAGCATAAATATTTTTTTTTTTACTCATAATATTACATATGTTTAGCTAAATAACTGTTTCATTAGTAAATTATATTTTTACCATTACATCCTTTACAAACTAGGAGTAATATTTACCAGCAATATGCACCGATGGCGAGAACTCCGACGCTTTTCTCTCTCTGCCTTACGAGATTTTGGGATGGGGAAGAGAAGCACAGAAGAAAGAATTCTAGAGGAAGCCACTTGTCTGGTTGCAGAGTTAAAAAGAACCAAAGGTTTGAGAAATCCGAACGCCTTCTATGAAAATGTTCCGAGCTTTTCTTAAACAGAACAAAATAAAAAATACAGTTTAATTTCTCCAAACTAAGGCAATTAAAGGATTTACATTTTATCAAGTGATAAAAAAAAAGCACATTGCAGTATTAGGGAGGGTAATACTTAATATTTTAACTTTTTAAACTATAATTACAATAACATATGTTGTACATTCAGACAATATGATTAACATTCAAGAACGTTGATAAAAAGTATCAGTTACTATTAACTAACTCTAGATTTATCTTATCATGCTCCCAAAATGTTTCAGTTCCTTTAAATGTCACATATTAGATTTGGTAATATTTGCTGATGCTGTAGTTTAAACAAAAGCCAATCAAATTCTCACAGTACGGCTAGTAGACCAATGTAATAAATCAAATGGGATGAAAGTTTTATAATTAAGAACTTGCTAATGAATGAAGAGAATCTAAGTGACAACTGGAAAAAAAAATGAACACGTTTAGTTAAACTATTATACTTGACTTGTTAGTAATACATTTCAAATTGGCTAATTTGGTCTTATTTTACAAGTTATCAGTTCAAATAAACCCACTATTTAGTGATACATCCCAAGGCATTTATATATTAACTAACACATCTATAGTTTGCTCTGCAATGTCTGTGGTGCTCAAAGAAAACATTAAATTTGTGAATAAAAAATAGCAATATTTATGCAGTTTAAATATTATCATAATATAAATATTTATGTCCTGGGAGGCTTCTGTCCTTCCCGACACCTGAGTAACGTTTTGACAGGTCAGAGGTAACGGTAGGGTCAAAGCGCTGGTTGTATAGTTGGAAAGGCAGTTCAAGCAACCCAACCCAGAGTCCTCCATTTCCAGTTGGGGTATAGTGATATGCAGGAAGAGGGAAGTAATATATTGTAAAAAATCCTCTAATATGTATATATGTAAAAAAAAAAAAAAAAAGGGACAAATGGTGGAACACATTGTAGTAAGTCTATTTTTTAACGGGAGCAAATGTAAAAAAAATGCACCTACTTTGTATGGAGCTAGTATGTAGCTCCAAATGATTATGCCTAAAACAATCCTTGCCTATGGATATGTATTTGGTGTCTTGAACCAATGGGGAGTACCCCAGGATTATGTTAGAGAAAGAGAGGATACCAATATGGTGGAAAATTGTAGATAAAGGTGGATATATATGGAAAGTGCACACTCACATTTTCAGGAGCTATCTGATGGCTTCTAGCAAATAGTGTGGATGGGGAATTATCCCTACTCTTGGATATTCAGAATATCCTCCTGTCTTGGATAATATGGTCCTCACAGTGATGATATGTGAAATAAATACAAAATTGTATACTAGTAAAAGTGATAACATAATAGGAAATATATTTACAAGTACAGAGCAAAACTTGTTTTTTCTCAATCCATAAGATGTAGGTGGTATTTTCTCCACCATGAAAAATTATGTCCAGATGTGTATATATATGTATACATAAAAAAACTAAATGGGGGAACCTAATATTCACCCCGCACCTATTAGCGGCAGGTTGGGGCCCTAAGTAATAAAAGGGGGGGACCTATTGTCCCCACCAGCCCCCACCCATTGGTGGTGGGTGAGGTCCTAAGTGATAATGAGGGGGACATATTGTCCTCCCAGCCTCATCCCATTGGCAAAGGGTGGGGACCCTAAGTGATAATGGGGGGAACTTAGTGTCCCATTGGCAGCAGAAGGGCACCATGTATGATATATTGTTCCCTCAGCCCATACCCATTGGCAACTGGTGAGGGCTAACTGTAAAAAAAAAAAAATAGACCCATATTCACTGCCTTTGACTAGGGACTCACAAGCCAATAAACATATTACACACAATGATCCTACAAATACCCTAAATCTCTGGCTTTAATGTCTTTAAGTATAGTACTACTTTTGAAATGATCTGTACGGAATATTCAAGGAATCATGTACTAGAATTGACATGAGAAGTAACAAACATATTAGCTGCAACAGACTGATTAATAAACAGACCAGTAGTGTCTGTGCAGATTCCTTGATTCAAATATTCCTTTGGATAATGGTACTCCGTAGTAGAAATAAATATATGTGGAAACACAGAGAAAAAAACCCAATTAGTTAGTTGATCTTAGTATCGGCAGAAATTCATGAAATGCAATCCAGATTGCAATAAATAAAAATAGCTTTATTAGAGTCTTGGCTCTTAACTAAAAATCAATATAAAAATCTCACAGTAAAACATTCAAATAAAATGCTGCATGTACAGACCTCATTAACGAGTGTCGGTAGGCTGGTTCACAAAATGCATACTAGGTGCCGACCTTTTGTGCTCACGGGGTCCCGGATCAGCAGTTTAGATGTTATATAGCTGGATGCAGTAAAGGCAGATGCGTCCTAGATGCTGGCTTTTAGTGATCAGCAGTCAGTCCCTCCAAACGCGTTTCTCCGTAACAACAGCTTTCTCAATGGATATGGACTCTCTGGCATTTTGCCGCTTATATAGCGTTTTCTCTTTTCAGTTTGCACATATAACTAAACATTATTTTTAAAACATGTTCTATACAAAGTGTTCATTTCTAATACATTGTTTCAGCGGTTATAAATGGTATCAGTTTCTCGTTCTTAATCACATATAATAAATTACATTTCAGATAGATATGTGTAACCATAGTTACTCCCGCTGTAATTACAATCAAAATTTAACTGCCATTGACTTATAATGTCAATATTTCTTAATACAGCACAGAATAGAGCTAAGAAATTAAACAAAATAAATTTAAAACATTTAAGACATCCCCCATTTTGTTAACAATTATTTACATGTAGAAATCAGAAGAAGGTTAACAGGTTTTACCGCTAATACAAATATTGGTCATTTATTCTAGATCTGATATGGATAGCTTAAAAATTATGCTGCACTTACGGGATACATATCCATCCTTAAAATTGGTAGTGGATATTGTTACATTATTCCTGACTATACTGACATCTCTAGTGGATGTTTCTTTAACCCCTTAAGGACACATGACACGTGTGACATGTCATGATTCCCTTTTATTCCAGAAGTTTGGTCCTTAAGGGGTTAAAGGAACCTCGCTTCTGTACAGTGCCTAATTTGGATTTTATCAGTGTGTATTCCACATGTAGCAGGAATAGTGAAGAATAGAAATGGAGATAGAAGAAAAAAATGGTGAATAGCAGGAAATCAAATAAAGAAATAAAATAGATTAAAATACTATAGATCTGTATTCATGAATATATTGGTTTTCCCAAAAACCCATCATGGACAAACTAAAATCCATAAAATCCCATCAAACTGTTAAAATAAATAAAAGTGCTATGACGGGTAAATCTTGAGACTGACAGGTAAGTGTCAAGATTTACCTGCCAGAGCACTCTGACTGGTATTATTTATAAATGTAAACGTTCTCAGCAAGGGAGAAGTGCTCACTAACACAGATTTAGACAGATTTGTGAACAATAATTGAGAGAAATAGACCTTTTGTGTACATAGAAAAAGTCTAAGATCTTTGAGTTCAGCTCATGAAAAATGGGGGCAAAAACAAAAGTGTTGCGTTTATAATTTTGTTCAGTGTAGAAAAAGTTACCCCCTGATGGCGAGGAGGAAATCTCACAAAAATATTAGGCCAGCGGATATTAGATGGGTATTTTAATTAAACACTCTAGCCCCCTACGGTTTAAGTGTAGAATTTGATCTTTTTAACTTTGAATAATGATTTTTTTTTAATTTCCTCTACAATTTTCATTACAATATTATCATTAAGCATTTTTATTATATATACATGTTTATATTCTCAATTTTCCCTCTGTCAGTATATTAGATGATATCTTTAATATTTTTTATAATTTTTTTTTATAATTACTATTTTTATACATACTTTTTTACCACACAAAATATATTGTGTCTTTTATCTCATTTTTACCATTGAGAAGTCAATATGTGTAAATATATGTTCTTTTAAATAAGTTTTTATTTTTATTGTTTTATTATTTATCCATAATAATTTGTCATTAATTTGTATGGACTCTGGTGCCATTTTGCTAAAGTCACATTACCTCAATAGACAGCTTTTTACCTTTTTTTAAAAATCCCTGTTTGGGCTTTAAATGTAGTTTCCCTATATCCCCTCTACCCTATATTACTCCCATGTTTATGGTTTTTGAACTCCAATTTATTTGCTGCCAATATCACATTAAACATATGGTGCCATTTTGGATTAATTATGGTTCCATCTTTGTGCCCCTTACTGGGGGCCCGCTTCAGTGGTAGCCCTTGTTTTTATTGTATTTTATGCCTCCATGCCCGTCTCTACTCAGAGAGCCTTACCCTGTGCCTTTGTTTATATTTTGATGCAGTGGTCATACTGATCTTGTGACCATCTTGGCACTCCCTACTCCCTTTTACGATTTGCTAAATAAAGAACAAAGCTTCATTTGCAAAGTTTTTTTTTTTTTTAAGTGCATTTTTTAATGTTTGCTGTTTGCTCCCATTAGCAAAAGAGACATACTACACTATATAGCACTCTTTGTCCCCTATGTTTATTGCATATGTCTGTAGTTAAGGACTTTTAGAAGATTCTACTCTTCCTGCATATCACATTTGACAGGTGCCCAGTCAAAGTCCTTGTAGCTGGTCACCAATACAATTTTTTTTTTTTAACCAAACATCAACTATTAACTGTAATTATAATATAATTTTAATATTACTCCAATTAATCAGATTTATTTACAATTGTTATAGGAGCTGCTCTCAGTCCTCGGGAATATCTGAGCAAAGCTGTTTGCAATGTCATTTTCTCTTTAATGTTTGGAAATCGCCAAGATTATGAGGATGAGGAGCTCTTAAATGTCATAATCCTGATTAACAAAACATTTGTAATAGCTAGCACTCCATGGGGACAGGTAAGACAGGAAATTGTCAATGATACGCTTATGTGGAATTATAGCATACACTAATAAGCCAGGATTTTATAACCACCTTCCTATATCATGTAGGCCCCTCTTGTGCTGCCAAAACAGTTCTAATGTATTGATTTATGGACTCCACAAGTCTATAAAGTTGGTGAAAATCACTGTGTTGTTTTTACATTTGTTTTTAAAGCATTAAAGTATATTTGGCATTCACTACTAGTTGTGTTTGTCCATTTATTACACTTTTTATGCTTTTAGTTTCTTTTATTATTATTTTTTTATCATCTTCTGTTCCTGGCACTAAAATATTTACATAATAATTAAACTTTGGATACTACTTCTTGAAGTACCTATCTAACATTAAATCCTTGGTGGGGATTATACCACCCAAACGCTACCATTTGAGCAGGATCTACTGCTCAACTACATGTGAGTAAAATATTCTTACTTTTACAACCAGTATTACATTGATTACAGTGAGCACTATTGTTTGTCATTTTATTTATATTTTATATATCAAACCATGCTGTTGAGGGACCAGCCCCCAGATCTACATATCCATCTGCGGGGATTGCACCACTGCATACTCAGAGCTGGTCTTATAGCTCTCTCAAATGTGAGTGACATACAATATATATTAATGTTGTATATCCTGCACCTAGTTCCATACGGTCTGCACCATCACTGATTATTTTCTGCTTTTATTACATATACTCCCACCATTTGAAGGCTTGACGCAGTTGAGAACAGACTCCAGCTTTTGTAGACTAAATGGACATGAAGTTGGCGCAACCTATATTTTGTATATATTGACTCCACAAGAACTATGAATGTATCCTGTGGTATCTGGTATCAAGATATTAGCAGCAGATCCTTTAAGTCCTTCAATTTGCGAGGCACAGCCCCAGATCTTTTTGCTTGCCTATTTTTTTCTGATTCCACACATGAAATTAAAGAACTGACTGTTCACTTGCTGTCTAATATATTCCACTCCTTTACAGGTGCCATTGTAAAGATACAATCAGTGCTATGTACGTCACCTGTCACTGGTTTTAATGTTGTGGCTGATCAGTGTATTGTCCCACTATCTAAATGACAGGTGATGATGGGTTATCATTTTTTTTATTTTTTTATATTCTGTGTTTGATAAATTTATTAAAGGAGTCTGCCACAAAAATTCAACATAAGCTATTCTTTAAAGGAAGCTAAAAAAAGATTAATGCACATCAATATCCATTTAACCCAATGTTACATCTCCGGCAGCAAGGGGCTTAAACTCTGTATGTGCAGTGTTTCATGCTGAAAAGATTCACATACAAACTCCAGGCACCATGACCACTTCTGATATGATGATTTAAGAATTCTAAATTTGATATTAACTAATTTCTTCCAGTTGTTCGATATGTTCCCGGGAATCATGAGATTCCTTCCTGGTCGCCACCAGCTGATATTTAAGTATCTGAAAGAACTAACGAAATACATAGAGAAGAGGGTTAACATGAATCAAAAGACTCTGGATCCTAACAATCCCAGAGACTATATTGATGCTTTCCTCATTAAAATGGAGAAGGTAAATATGAAATTATGTTAATTAAAACTTATCTTGCCCAAATAAGTAATATTTACTGTACTATTATATAACGTTTACACAAAATATTAGGAGCACTTATAAGAAGGGTTATATGGAGTAACAGGAGGCGGTCACAGTGAGGGTTATATGGAGTAATAGGAGGAGTTATAGGGAGGGTTATACGGCATAATAGGAGGAGTTATAGAGTGGGTTATATGGAGTAATAGGAGGGGTTATAGAGAGCGTAATATAGAATAATATAGTTATAGGCAGGATTATGCGATGTAATATGAGGAGTCATATTGAGGATTGTATAGAATTAGGTGATGAGTTATAGGGAGGATAATATTGTGTATTAGGAGGAGTTATGGATAGGGTTATATGGAGGAATAGAAGGAGTTAGAGGGAGGGTTATATGGAGTAATATGAGGAGTTATAGGGAGGGTTATATGGAGGAATAGTAGAAGTTATAGGGAGGGGTTATATGGAGTATTAGGAGGGGTTACAGGGAGGGTTATATGGAGTAATAGGAGGAGTTATAGGGAGGGTTATGTGGAGTAATAGGAGGAGTTATAGGGAGGGTTATATGGAGTAATATGAGGAGTTATAGGGAGGGTTATATGGAGGAATAGTAGAAGTTATAGGGAGGGGTTATATGGAGTATTAGGAGGGGTTACAGGGAGGGTTATATGGAGTAATAGGAGGAGTTATAGGGAGGGTTATGTGGAGTAATAGGAGGAGTTATAGGGAGGGTTATATGGAGTAATATGAGGAGTTATATAGAGGGTTATATGGAGTAATTGGAGGAGTCATAGAGGAGGTTATATCCAATTGCAGTTTAAACATCTGTATGGACTCTGATAAAACCACCTCTTCAGGCAGAGAATTCCATATCTGTATTGCACTTACTGTAAAAAAAACATTTTCTAAGCCTTAGATGAAATCTCCTTTCTTCCAGCCTAAATGCGTGACCTTGTGTCCTATGTATAGCCCTGTTTATGAATAGATTTCCAGATAATGGTTTGTACTGACCCCGAATATATTTATATAATGTTATCATATACCCTCTGAGGCGCTGTTTTTCCAAACTAAAGAGATTTAAATTTTTTCATCTTTCTTTGTGACTAAAATGCTTTATTCCTTTTATCAATTTTGTAGCTTGCCTCGGCACTTTTTCTAGTGCCATGATATCCTTCTTTAGAACAGGTGACCAAAATTGCACAGCATATTTTGTGGTCTTATCAGCAATTTATAAAGAGGCAAAATTATATTTTCATCCAGAGAATTTATGCCCTTATTTATACATGACAAAACCTTACTGGCCTTAGATTGACATTGCATATTGCTGCCTATATTGTTGTCTATAACAATTCCAAAATCCTTCTCGTGTGTGGTTATCCCTAATTCACTACCATTTAGTGTGTAAGTTGCTTGTGCATTCTTGACCCCAAAGTGCATAACTTTGCATTTCTCTACATTAAATGTCATCTGCCATTTTAGTGCCCAGTCCCCCAATCTATGCAAAATCCCTCTGCAGCAAAGCAGAATCCTGCTCACATTTTTTTACTTTACAAAGTTTTGTGTCACCTGCATACACTAAAACATGGCTTTCAATGCCTATTTCAAGATAATTTATAAATATGTTAAATAGAAGCGGTCCCAAAACAGAACCCTGAGGGACACCACTTACCACTTTTGTCCAGCCTGAAAATGTATCATTAATGACAACTCATTGTACTCTATCCTTAAGCCAGTGTTGAAACCCAAGAACAAGAATATTCATCTAGACCAATTTCTTTTAGTTTGAAGACTAACCTATTGCGAGGAACTGTATCAAATGCCTTGGCAAAATCCAAAGAGATCCCATCCACTGCAACACCCGGATCTATAATTCTACTTACTTCTTTGTAGAATGCAATTAGGTTAGTTTGACATGACCTATGTTTCATAAAACCATGTTGA
The DNA here is from genome assembly GCA_933207985.1 of Pelobates cultripes. Lineage (NCBI taxonomy): Eukaryota > Metazoa > Chordata > Amphibia > Anura > Pelobatidae > Pelobates > Pelobates cultripes. The sequence continues at coordinate 9,603,298 of OW240920.1, read as the reverse complement.
TAATTGCTAATAACAAAGTTCTTCCCAATAAATACCTAGATATTATCCCTTAATAGCCCTTCATATATTTTCCCAGTCACAGAAGTTCAGCTCACAGGTCTATAATTTCCAGGCAAGGATTTTGAACCCTTTTAAATATAGGAACAATATCTGCCTTTCTCCAATCCTCCGGTACAATGACTGAAACAAAAGAATCTTGAAAAATTGAATACAGAGGTTCACTCATTTCCCCACTTAACTCCTTAAGTACTTGTGGGTGAATACCATCAGGCCCCCGGAGCTTTATTTACATTAATTTTCTTTAACTGCTGTAGCACCTTGTCTCGAGTCATCCAATCAGTTATCTGCAAGTTTTTTGCAGCAATCATTTGCATAGCTCTTGCCATAGGATCCTCTTTAATATATACTGCAGAAAAATAGTTATTTAACATTTCTGTCTTTTCCTGGTCTTCATTAGCTAACAGATCCATCTCTGTTTCTAGTGTACCTACACTTTCATTTTTTGTTTTTTTAGAATTGATGTACTTGAAAACATTTTTGGGGTTGGTTTTCAATTCTTTGGCTATCAATTTCAAATTTTTTAGTTAAGCCACTTTAATTGCCTTTTTGCAAGCATTATTGGCTTCCTTATATCTTATATAGGATGCCTCTGTTTGCCCAATTTAAATGCTTTAAATGCCCCTTTCTTATTTTTATATGTATGGAGTAATAGAGATGTTATAGGGAGGGTTATGTGGAATAATAGGAGGAGTTATTGGGAGGGTTATATAGAGTAATACTGATCCTCCTCTCTCGCTCTCCCTGATATCCACATAAATCCATCCCTGCAAGCACACTGTCTTGGCGTCATACTTGACTCTGGTCTCACCTTTGAGTCTCACATCCAGTTTGTTGCCAAGTGTAATATTTATTTTGTAATATTTCTTTAATTGGAACTCAACTGCAGCATTTCCTGGTTGCAACAACAAAAAGTTTCACCTCCTTTTATATTGGTATGAAACAATGGTCACTGTACCTTTAAATACCCATGAAGGTAAAATTAGGCTTTGTAGCAATCCCTTATGAATTAGAGGAATAATTAGACAAAGTGACACTTTAGTGAGTTTTAGATATTGTGTAATAAAAATAATAGGAATTGACTTGGTTGGTAAAAGTATTACTTAACTTAAAGGCAGTTCTGGCACTGGAAGGGTTAATTCACCCAATGAAGGAGAAATTAGAAGTCCGTTTCAACAAGCTGAGAACTAGGAGTGGAGAGTGGGGAAGTCCGTTTTAACAAGCCGAGGTCTGGAAGTGGAGAAGGTAGAATTCAGAGTTACAAGCCGAGGTCCAGGAGTGGAGAAGGTAGAAATCCGTTTACAAGCCGAGGTCGAGAAGTGGAGAAGGTAGAAATCCGTTTACTAGCCGAGGTATAGAAGTGGAGCAGGTAGGATCAAAAGTAGAGCAGCTGATCTTCATGCAGCACCTGTGCGAATAATCCAGCCCTTTGAATCTGGCGCGGTCCTCCTAAGTATCGTGGAGGGACCGCGTCAGAAAAAAGGGGCGGGGCTGAGCGCCGTGAACCCGGAAGTGGGTTCCGGCGATGAATTACATGCCATGCTATACCTGACAGTACCCCCTTCTCATGGGGCATCCTCTGGGTGCACTATTTCGGTTTGGAGGGGTAGCGTTTGTGAAAGGCAGTAACTAACCTCCTAGCATGTACATTAGATGAATCTTCCCAAGTGTCTTCATCAACTCCATAACCTTTCCATCTGATAAGGTATTGTAAGGAGCCACGGTGGACACGAGAATCCAAAATTTTGTGAATTTCATATTCTTCTTCACCTTGGACAATGATAGGTTCAGGAGTTGTTACTATTTCTCTATAAAAAGGATCAGGGATGTGTGGTTTAAGTAAGGAGACATGGAACACAGGATGAAGTTTAAAACTTGGAGGAAGTTTCAGTTTAACAACGTTATCATTAATGATAGTAATTACTTGAAAGGGACCAAGAAAAAGAGAGCTCAATTTCTTTGAAGGACGGCTTGTGGTAATATTCCTTGAAGAGAGCCAGACAAGATCCCCTACCTTGTAAGGAGGGGGAATTCTTCTATTATTGTCAAAAAACTTTTTCTGGTTATTTTGGGCGAGTTGAAGATTCTCCCGTAATTTGAGAAATAGAGAAGACATAAATTCGTTTTTTGATGTAACAGTAGGATTGGATGAAGTAATGGTTTGGATGGGGAATGAAGACGGATGAAAACCATAGTTGGAGAAGAAAGGAGTCATTTTCGTACTGGAATGAATGGTATTATTGTAAGAAAATTCGGCCATAGGTAACCATGTGGTCCAGTCATCTTGTAGGTATGAACAATAACATCGAAGATATTGTTCCAAACATTGATTAACCCTTTCTGTTTGCCCATTAGTTTGGGGATGATAAGCGGAAGAGAGTTTGCGTTGAATTTGAAGGGAGAGACACATCTCTTTCCAGAATTTGGAGGTAAATTGTGTCCCCCTATCAGAAATAATTTCTTCAGGAAGACCATGAAGTTTCACAATATTGTCAATAAAGACCTTAGACAATTCTACAGAGGAGGGTAATTTTTTTAAAGAAATGAAATGGGACATTTTTGTGAAGCGATCCACAACGACAAGAATAGTGGTGAAATGTTGAGAAGGTGGAAGATCAACGATAAAATCCATAGAAATGGATTGCCAAGGTTTTTCTGGAATAGGTAAGTTAAGTAGTAATCCAAAAGGTTGATTATGTTCTGGTTTAGACCTTTGACAGATAGGACATGTTTTGACATATAATTCAATGGTTCTATCCTGGCGAGGCCACCAATAATATCGTGAAGTTAGTTCAAGTGTTTTCTTTATTCCAGGATGTCCAGCTAGGGGGGAATCATGAACCATCTTAAGTAATTTATTCCTAAGAATGGGAGGAATATAAATTCTATTTTTAAAATAAAATATACCATCCTTTTTTGTTAGTATAGGTGTTTTGGGAAGTTCAAGATCCTTCTGATTCAAATTCTTTATGTCATCATGAAGAGAAGAGAGGATCCCTATTATTTTGGTAGGAGGATAATCATCAGTAGTAGTTTTAGAAGGAATTCGAGAAAGAGCGTCAGCCTTTTTATTTCTATTTCCAGGTCTGTATATTAATTGGAAGTTAAATCGGTTAAAAAATAGGTTCCATCTAACTTGTCTAGCTGTAAGGGTTTTGTTAGTATAGAGATATTCAAGATTTTTATGGTCAGTATAAACTATTATAGGTTGTTTTGTATCTTCCAGAAGATGACGCCAATTTTCGAAGGCAGCTTTAACACTTAATAATTCTTTTTCACCAATAGGATAATTTTTTTCAGCAGAGCTCAAGGATCTTGAAAAAAAGGCAACTGGATGAAGTGGATCTTGTGGAGTCTTTTGTTGAGAAAGAACTGCTCCGATGGCTGCATCTGATGCATCAACTTCAAGAACATATAGGAATGTTGGATTAGGTAGTTGTAGAATAGGTGCAGTTGTAAATCTTTTTTTTAATTCGTCGAAGGCTGTTTGTGCATCCTTATTCCAATTAAAAGGACGTTTACTACTGTTGAGGAGGTTAAGAGGATGTGATACATCCGAATAGTTTCTAATAAATTTTCTATAGAAGTTTGCAAATCCAAGAAAGCGTTGTAATTCTTTTGTAGTAGTAGGAGCAGGCCAATCAATAATACATTTGATTTTGGAATTATCCATCTTCAAAGAATGAGGTGAAATAATGTATCCTAGAAAAGAGAATTCAGTAACCTCAAAAAGGCATTTTTCTGGTTTAGCGTATAATTTATGAGTTCTCAGTCTAGATAGAACCCATCTAACATGCTTCCTATGTTCATTCAAATTGTTAGAATATATTAAGATATCATCTAAGTAGATAATAACACATACATCCAGAAGATCTCTAAAGATATCATTTATAAAATGTTGAAATGTTGCAGGGGCATTACAGAGCCCGAAAGGCATCACTAGATATTCGTAGAGACCATATCTTGTCCGGAAGGCGGTTTTCCATTCATCATCCTGTTTTATTCTAATGAGGTTATATGCGCCTCGAAGGTCGAGTTTAGTGAATATAGTTGCAGTTCTTAACCTTTCAATTAATTCATTTATTAGTGGAAGAGGATAACGATTTTTAATAGTTATTTTATTTAAGGCTCTGTAATCTATAATAGGACGGATGGTTTGGTCTTTATTCTTCACAAAGAAAATACTAGAAGCAGCTGGGGAGGTCGAGGGTCTGATGAACCCTTTGCGTAAATTTTCATTAAGATATTCTTTTAAAATTTCTAACTCCTTTTCAGAGAGTGGATAAATATGACCATAAGGAATAGGAGCTCCGGGTATGAGATCTATTGGGCAATCATATACCCGATGAGGAGGAAGTGTTTCCGCTTCTTTTTTACAAAAGACATCTGCAAAATCGGAGTAGAATGGAGGTATAACTGGTTCTACAGTAGTTTGGAGAATAGGAATGTGTTGTAAGCACGTTTTTTTACAGAAATCAGAAGCAAAGGAGATGGAGAAGGGAGACCACTTAATTAAAGGATCATGGTTTTTTAACCAATTAATTCCTAGAATGACGGGATAAAGTGGAGATTTAATAATATCAAATGTAATGAATTCGAAATGTACGTTGTTGGTAATCATTCTTAGAGGGATTGTTTCATCTTTGATGGGTCCTGAGGATATAAATGAACCGTCAATAACTCTGATTGGAATAAAGTTGGTTTTTTGAACACAAGGAATTTTATTTTTTGAAACAAAAGAAAAATCAAGAAAAGTTCCATTAGCACCAGAATCAATGATGGCCTCAGTCACGATTCTTTTTGTATCCCACTGTAATATGAGAGATATAGAAAAATAAGTAGATGCTTTTCTTTTTTGAAAAACGTTCAATATAGAGGTAGATGAATGAAGCTTACCACCTTTTGAATGTTTCAGTAGAGGACATTCGGAAATTAGATGTTCATTCGAAGCACAATACATACATAAGTTTAGTTGTCTCCTTCTTATTCTTTCTTCAGAAGTAAGAGGACTTTTTATTATACCTACTTCCATAGGTTCAGTTTGTGGAGGAATTTTTCAGGTAGTTTTAGAGTAGTGAAAGGTTTTCTCCAGGTAGAATTAGTAAGAACCCTTTCAGCTTTTCTTTCTCTTAGACGTCTATCAATACTGATAGACAGTTGAATCAATGCATTTAAGGTAGGAGGAAGTTCTGTACGAGAGAGTTCATCTTTCACAGCTTCAGATAATCCGAGACGGAATTGATTGCGTAAAGTAATGTCATTCCATTGGGTTTCTGTAGCCCATCTTTTGAATTCTGCAATATAATCTTCAACAGGTCTACTCTTTTGGTGTAATGTTCTGATGGTTAAATCAGCAGTAGTTTGTTTAAAAGGATCTTCATATAATAAAGACATAGCTTCAAAGAACTCATCCAATGAATCTAATATGGGATCATCATTTTCCAAAAAGGAATGGGCCCAGGCCATAGGTTCACCTCTTAAAAAAGAGATCACTGAACAGACTTTGGATCTTTCGGTGGGATAAGATCTAGGTTTTAAAGCTATTAGTAGTTTGCAAGAATTCAAAAACTCTCTGTACTTTGTTCTATCTCCATAAAATTTTTCTGGATTACAGACAGCAGGATCACCAGCCGATTGAAGAGCGGCATGAGGAAGATGACCTTGAATGTCTCTAACATAGGTTAATATTCTCTCATTTGTAATTTGCAGTTCCTGTAACCCTTGAGCAATCGTATCCACTCTATTGGTTAGGGCAGAAACTTGAGAGTTAATATCTGCTGGTTCCATTGATTTGGGCTGGATTATTCTGTAATATTTATTTTGTAATATTTCTTTAATTGGAACTCAACTGCAGCATTTCCTGGTTGCAACAACAAAAAGTTTCACCTCCTTTTATATTGGTATGAAACAATGGTCACTGTACCTTTAAATACCCATGAAGGTAAAATTAGGCTTTGTAGCAATCCCTTATGAATTAGAGGAATAATTAGACAAAGTGACACTTTAGTGAGTTTTAGATATTGTGTAATAAAAATAATAGGAATTGACTTGGTTGGTAAAAGTATTACTTAACTTAAAGGCAGTTCTGGCACTGGAAGGGTTAATTCACCCAATGAAGGAGAAATTAGAAGTCCGTTTCAACAAGCTGAGAACTAGGAGTGGAGAGTGGGAAAGTCCGTTTTAACAAGCCGAGGTCTGGAAGTGGAGAAGGTAGAATTCAGAGTTACAAGCCGAGGTCCAGGAGTGGAGAAGGTAGAAATCCGTTTACAAGCCGAGGTCGAGAAGTGGAGAAGGTAGAAATCCGTTTACTAGCCGAGGTATAGAAGTGGAGCAGGTAGGATCAAAAGTAGAGCAGCTGATCTTCATGCAGCACCTGTGCGAATAATCCAGCCCTTTGAATCTGGCGCGGTCCTCCTAAGTATCGTGGAGGGACCGCGTCAGAAAAAAGGGGCGGGGCTGAGCACCGTGAACCCGGAAGTGGGTTCCGGCGATGAATTACATGCCATGCTATACCTGACACCAAGTCCTGTAGGTTCCAACTCAAAAACATAGCCCGCATTCGCCCCTTTCTTACGCAAGATGCTACCAAGGAGCTTGTCCATGCTCTAGTAATTTCCTGCATGGATTGCTGTAACCCTCTCCTGATTGGTCTCCCCAAAAGCCGTATTGCCCCGCTACAGTCTGTAATGAATGCTGCAGCTAGACTGATTTTCCTCTCTAGTCGGTCCTCTCACACCTCACCCCTCTGCCAGTCCTTACATTGGCTCCCTGTATGCTATAGGAGTCAATTCAAAGTGCTAACCCATACATTTAAAGCACTGAACAATTCTAGCCCCACTTATATCTCTTCACTAATCCATAGATATGCCCCTCCTCGTACCCTCCGCTCTGCCCGTGACCACCTCCTGACCGCTGCTCGCACCCGTACGGCCAACTCGCGCTTGCAGGACCTCTCGCGGGCGGCTCCTCTCCTATGGAATAGCTTGCCTACTGCCATCAGACTCTCCCCTAGTCTTCAATCATTTAAGAAGGGCCTTAAAACCCATCTCTTCAGGAAAGCTTATGGCCTCCCAGAGTAATCTCTACCTTACATACCTGTCTCCTGCTCTCTCCTATGGGACAGTGCTTTGCTCTCTCCTCCAGCTCTGCTTCACTCCTACGTGATATTTCTTGTCCTAATGTTTCTAATACCCCACCTCCTATAGTCTGTAAGCTCGTTTGAGCAGGGTCCTCTTCACCCTATTGTTCCTGTAAGTTTTCTTGTAATTGTCCTATTTATAGTTACATCCTCCCTCTCAAAATATTGTAAAGCGCTACGGAATCTGTTGGCGCTATATAAATGGCAATAATAATAATAATAATAATAATAATAAATATTATACGGAGTGATAGAAGTTAAAGTGAGGGTTATATTTAATCGACTGAGTATTATGGAACTATTGGACTAATAGGTGGAGTTACAATGATGGATATATGGAGTGAATATTAGCAAATGTTAGTATAGTATTCATCATTCTTCTTCATTTTTTTTCAAAGGAAAAAATGGATCCAAAGACTGAGTTCAACTTAACAAACTTAATAGCTTGCGCCTTACAGATCTTCTTTGCTGGGGTAGATACTGTGACTACAACTATCACATATGGTATTCTAATTCTAACGAAATACCCACAGATTCTTGGTAAGTGGCAAGCATACTTTACAGTAAATATTTGTTTATAACACATGCAGACATAACTATGTTTTGTTGTGAATTTTATAACCTTTTTATTCTACTATAACAGATACATTAATTTAACCCTCATTAATATGTTTTCAGCCAGATCTCCTTATATTCCTTCAGTTAAGCTTAGGCTTTTTTTTTTTATAGGAATTACAGGGCTACCTTAATGACCTTGCCATTTCAGTTTTGAAATTTGAAATTTTAACACTAGTCCGATGCTTATTTTTTGAGTAGCTGAGCAAACCACCGTTTAAATTGCTATATTATATTCTAATATACCCCGCCTTACCCCTAATACTTTTTCTCACTCAAAACTGTTGCAAATGAAAGATCATTTGGGTGGGTTAAGGGTTGTTTATAGTATGCTGTAGCAAGAGGAATGTTGTATACTTGCCCCCAAACTCCTCTGTCACACTGTCATATTTACTGTGAATGATTAACAAATTATAATGCAATGATTCGATCACTGTGAATGAGCATAAAGTCTGGAAGTCAGAGATTTAGGGTTTTCTTTTGTTCTGTGTATCTGCCAGCATTTCTCTGTAGGAAAGATTTAATGTTGGGAAATCATGCTGAACCCAACTCAAAATGGGCTTACAGCTGTAGATCTGAAAACAGAGATGTGTACAATAGTGCAGTATTGTTAGATACAAACATAACAGGCAAGTAAAATGCACTCATAAGATGTGGACCAATAAAATATCTCCAGGGTGAATCTACAATGTTTGTGGGGCCTAAAGGAACTGCACACCCAATTTACCCAGGCATAGCCTTTCATCGAAACTCCAACACGGTGTTTTGGTAAACTCAATTATATTTATCTTGCAGCAATAAAATAACAAACCAAATAAATGAGTTAATAATATAGATATTGATACCTTAGAGAGGGTTCAGAGAAGGGCTACTAAACTGGTTCATGGATTGCAGGATAAAACTTACCAGGAAAGGTTAAAGGATCTTAACATGTATAGCTTGGAGGAAAGACGAGACGGGGGGATATGATAGAAACATTTAAATACATAAAGGGAATCAACACAGTAAAGGAAGAGACTATATTTAAATGAAGAAAAACTACCACAACAAGAGGACCTAGTCTTAAATTAGAGGGACAAAGGTTTAAAAATAATATCAGGAAGTATTACTTTACTGAGAGGGTAGTGGATGCATGGAATAGCCTTCCAGCTGAAGTGGTAGAGGTTAACACAGCAAAGGAGTTTAAGCATGCGTGGGATAGGGATAAGGCTATCCTAACTATAAGATAAGGCCAGGGACTAATGAAAGTATTTAGAAAATTGGGCAGACTAGATGGGCCGAATGGTTCTTATCTGCGTCACATTCTATGTTTCTATATTGCACCTGAATTTTAAAATTCTGAGTGTCCGTTCAATTATTTAACCATATTTGACACAATTAAAAGTGGCACATTTTTACATGTACATAGCTGTTCCTATCAGTATTCTCAAAATAGCATTTAGATTTCATATTTCTATTATCACTAAAAAAGGTTATATCTAAAAATGTATCTCATCTTCTTAGACTCCTGGGGAAAATTATAACCCCAAAATACTCTGAAAGAGAATTCAGAACCCCTCCAAATTATGATCGCTGCATCAATAAATCTCCGCCATAGGACAAAGTTCACCATCTATATGAAATTATACTACCGTTGTCTCAGATAAGTATTGGAATAACTGGTCCCCATAGCAGGACCGATAATTTTAGGATTTTTTATTTTTTTATTCAAATACAAAATAATTATGTTTTCAATATGAACTGAATCACTGTTAAAATAGAATGACTCAAACTAGCAGAAATTTCATCAGTATTCCCTAAAAATGTCTCTACAACCTTTATACTCAAATCATAGTGGACAACAGTATAAAGAGAAGTGACATGTAGCGTTACCCATTTATACTCCTCTTCCCATTCATTATTTTTCATCTCCTGTAGGATAAATGTGGTATCTTTAATGAAGGATATTGCTATCTAAGCATATTCATTTTTGTAAATATAAATCAGCAAAAGATGACAAATTAGTTGTTAGGAAATTGATGGAATTGATACAACTAATTATAGTATTATTCATCCAGTTGTACATATATTTTATATTTTGCTTAAAATTTACAAAAACTTAGTCCTTTTGGCCCTCCAAACATCAAAATAGTGGCAAACTTGATAGCTGTTTCATCCGTTTCTTGTGAGTGCAACTTACTTGCCTGTTATATTTGTGTCTAACAATATTAGATTATTGAATTTATTTGGTTTCTATATCCATCCCCATTTTGATAGATATACACCTGCTGGTTTGGGGATGGATTGGAAAGGTCTCCTGGGAAAACCGTTACTTATTTCCACTCGCCGGGATTTATTACCGGTGTTGTTTCACAGTGTGTCATTTGCCAGTCTAAAGGGAGTGGGTATAATTACACAAAAGGTAAATTGTATTTCATAAATTGTAAAAATTGGTTCAAAATATAGTTAACACTAAATTGAGATCTTGAACATGCCATGATGCAGTTACAAGAAAGGAAGAGAAGTGAGTTACGTATGTCTGAGGAACAAAGTGGGCAGATGTTAACAGTTTAATTCATATGCCTTCATGAAAAAGTGAGTTTTCAGGGATATTTGTCAAGGATGTAGACTGGGAGAGATATAACTATACAGTGTTATGAAGTAATTTACAGTGCCTTGCAAAAATATTCACCCCCTTGACTTTTTTTTAACCTATTTTGTTGCATTACAGCCTTAAGTTCAATGTTTTATTAATCTGAATTTTATGTGATGGATCAGAACACAATAGTCTAAGTTGGTGAAGTGAAATGAGAAACATTTATACATAAAGCTATATTTTAGAAATAGAAAACAGAAAATTGGCATGTGCGTATGTATTCACCCCCTTTGTTATGAAGCCCATAAAAAGCTCTGGTGCAACCAATTACCTTCAGAATTCACGTAATTAGTGAAATGATGTCCACCTGTGTGCAATCTAAGTGTCACATGATCTGTCATTACATATACACACCTTTTTTGAAAGGCCCCAGAGGCTGCAAACCCTAAGCAAGAGGCACCACTAACCAAACACTGCCATGAAGACCAAGGAACTCTCCAAACAAGTAAGGGACAATGTTGTTGAGAATTACAAGTCAGGGTTATATTATAATAAAATATCCAAATCATTGATGATCCCCAGGAGCACCATCAAATCTATCATAACCAAATGGAAAGAACATGGCACAGCAGCAAACCTCCCAAGAGACGGCCATCCACCAAAACTCACAGACCGGGCAAGGAGGGCATTAATCAGAGAGGCAGCACAGAGGTACCTAAGGAAACCTTGGAGGAGCTGCTGTGTTGTTTGCTTCACAATAATAATAATAAAAAAAACTTTTTCAAAGTTGTGGGCATGTTCTGTAAATTAAATGATGCAAATCCTCAAACAATCCATGTTAACTCCAGGTTGCGAGGCAACAAAACACGAAAAATGCCAAGGGGGCTGAATACTTTTGCAAGGCACTGTATAAGAAAGCACTATGATTTAAATTGAACTCTAAATCATATGGTAAGTAGTGTTAATACTGATTGTATGTAAGAGGTGTGGGGGATGCAAGAGGTTAGAAGATAGTAAGGTTAGTAAACCTAGTATTATGTATTTTAACCGGGCAAGCTGGGAACGAGTAAGGTCTATAAGGAGAAGGTTGCAGTAGTTGAGGCAGAAGATGATTGTGTCATGGACGAGCACCTTAATTTAATGGAAGGAAAAGAGATAGTTGATTGGCTGGATTTAAGGATTGAAGAAGAGGCTAGACCTAATGAAAATAAGAAGAATAGTGGGGGAGAGTTGGTTGTAACTCTGCTGGAGAAAAACTGACATGGGGCAGTTGTGCTCAAATGAGGAAAGACCAGAAACTCTGTATTGGAGAGATAGAAAGAGAGCTACCATCCAAACACAATTTAAGAGTTAAAAAGAAAGATCAGGAGAAGACCAGGAATGTCATGAAAAATTATGCTCTTACAAAATGGACTTATAAGATTAGTAGCTTAAGTTTATGTATGAAGATTTAAATAAAGAAACTCAACGTTCTGAGTCCCTATGTGCCTTCTAATCAGTACTGTTCACCTAGTCCATCAATCTCTCTCTCACTGTTAGCCAAAGTTCATGAAGAAATTGACAGAGTCATTGGTAGGAATCGTTGTCCACAGTTACAAGACCGGAGTCAGATGCCGTATACTGAGGCTGTGATCCATGAAATGCAAAGATTCCTAAATGTCACCCCCTTGGGGTTACCACGGAGAACAACAAGAGACGTTAAACTTCAGGGATACAGCATTCCAAAGGTGGGCAACCATACAGTCAATATTTCCTGAATAAGCTACATAGCGTTTGGTCTCAGAAATTAACTAATTGGAAAAGTTGATAAAAGATAACTTAATGCCAATTACACTGCGGTTTTTACCCATATAAAAAAAGACAACATCATTTCCTCACCTCAGCCTGAGATTTAAGGTAATTATGATTTTTCATTTTAATATTCCATTTTAATTTAAGATGAAACACAAAATGGCAGAATTCAAGCTCCAAACTAAAAGCACTATTTAAGATCTTGTGGTCACATGCGCCCAGGATCACAGGGAGACTGGTGTGATATCTCTTGCTCTATATAGAGACTAAAGGAGCAATCAAAGCACATTAATCACTTCAGTTCACTGTAGCGTTTATGGCACCCTATCAATTGTAATTGTTTGCTAACAGTTTGACAACCTGGGGTCTGCGGGGTCTTGGTTACTTCCTCTATGAGAGCAGTACAAGGCTTAGCTTATTGGCTGAGAGCGATCAGCTAATACTCTCAGCCAATGAGCTGTTCCTGCATGGTATGGTCTAGCTCAGGAGAGCTCATGACTTTCAGTAGAGGATGTCAAATCAATCTTGTGGAAGCCAGGTAAGCCAATTGTCTTCTTACATGAGAGGACACCTTAACCTCTACAGGACACTATAGTGGTTATGGTGCTTAGAGTGTTTCAATAAGCAATTGCTTTACTTTACAACCAAAGGAGGTGTGCCAAAAACTTGTTTAATCCTTACTTGAAGATATACACTTTTTTCAAGTTGATGAAAAAATATGGCAAAGGAAAGATGAATGGTAGTGAGTAGTGAAGTAGTGAATGGAATTCATAAAAACGATGACTGTGTCCTGTCATTGTGTGTACTTGTGATCTCTCCCAAGGCTATATCTCCCTTTACTTAATGTGACATGTAGGTGTGATTCTCTAAATAGAGTGTAATCAAGCATATATTAATCAAATGCATAACTAGACTGTTTTCCCAACTGATGGGAGACAAATAATTAGTGTCAGACATTGGTAAATTGATCTGGTACAGAAAATATGGGATACAGCTGTCTGAAAGTAAAAATAACACACAATAGTGCAACACTGTTATAACACATGAAGCAATGCCCTTGCTTAATGTAGAACGCACAGACTCTTCTTCGTCTTCCCTTACTAGGGAGATCAGGAACCTCCTTTGGTTAGCAATACTCTGAACCGGAAATCAGGAACCAGGTTGGAACGAGAATCAGGAACTCCCCCCAAACACACCCGAGGACATCAGGAATCACCCTTTTAAGAGAATGGCAAGAGGGAGTGAATAGGACAACATATTGTTACTGAGAATGTTTTTTATGTTTGTAATTGTATAAATTTTGGTCCCTGAGGAAGTCTCTGCAGAGAAGAAACGCGTTGGACCAGTGATTTATTATTGTTTTTATATTTTATATATAGTTTTTATTGATGCAAAATAAATCCATTTATACCTACAACCTGGTTCCTGATTTCTGGTTCGGAGTATTACTAACCAACAGATGGTTCTGATCTCCCTTTTACATTGGGAGTCTGTGAGTTCTACATTAAGCAGGGGCACTGCTTCACGTGTTATAACAGTGTTGCACTATCGTGTGTTATTTTTACTTTCAGACAGCTGTATCCCATATTTTCTGTACCATATAGTTGTGAATGAGGCCACCAACAGGGAAGGGACCTTGGGAAGCTGCATACTTAAGCTAAGTAGCTTTATCCTTAAAATACACTCGAGTGGTGTGAATGGATACGTTGCTATCTTTTTATTTTATTCTATTGGTAAATTGATCAAATTGACCTTTGAAAACTTTTGTTGTTTTGTTGATTCTCAAATTGTAAATTGTAATTCTGTTATTTTATTACAAGGAAAAGACATATTTGGTATTAGCAGAAAGAGTGTGAAATTATGAAACAGAAAAACACTAATTCACTTTATTATATTCTCCCACTTAATTTACGGCTGTTTTCTTCTTCCTTAAATTCCATGCTGACCTTACGCGGCCAACTCCAACCTACACAAACCTGCCATTGCCAGAATGATTGGCAGCTAGGAACAGGATGTGACACTGCTGCTTTCCTCTTTCTTAAACTTCATGCTGACCCTACATGGCTAACTACAACTTACGCATTTCACTGCCACCCTGCTTATCTTCATCTCTTTTCTGCTGCTCCACGGACGAGCCCGCAATTCTCACTATTTTTTCTCTGCTCCGATAATTAAGTACTCTGTTACTTTTGTTATGACTTTTTTTCACTTAAATTAAATTCTCTCTCTTACTTTTCTGTTTCTATATCTCTCCAAAATTACTCAATTAAGTGTGTCCAACAGTTGAGCTCCCACACTGTCTTCAAGAACTCTCTTAGAACACGGCTGAAATCATCTGCTTGCATTTTCATAGCTTTGTGATATTATTTGTAAATTTATTTCCCCTGTACTTCTCTTCATTTTTAATATTTTCATAGGACACTAATGTTTTACCAATACTCGGCACAGTGCTAAAAGACCCCTCCTGCTTCCCATACCCGTCAGAATTCAACCCCCAGAATTTCCTGGGTGAAAATGGGGAATTTAAACAGAATCCAGCTTTCATGCCTCTCTCTGCAGGTTAGTTTTACCATTTTATTAAATACTTTGTCTATTATTTTATAATTTATAACATTAGGAGGAGGGATGCAGCTAAGAGGGAAATAGTGACTTTTGGGGGAAAGGATGAGGTCTGCCACGAGATAAGATCAAAAACCTGGACTTGATAATGTAATATTGATAAAACTCATTCTATTAGCTTGAGAGGACATGAGTGTGATTCCTTTTGGGATACAGGCTTTACTTTTAAAGTAAAACTCTGGGCACCATAACAACTTGTATTGTTATGCAACAATTGCTATGGTTTTACCTCAACATAAAATGTAATATGTCAGATAGTGCAGTATGGCAGAACCTTAAGATGGTAGATATAATGAATTCCAAAAGAACACTCATATGTTATTGAGTCTTGTTAACTGACAGAATGTTTAAAAAAAAAAAAAAAACCTCACTTTCCTTTATTGCTCTAATATTGCTTTATTGTAACACAATAAAATTAAAATAAAATATATAATTGACCATATAGGCCAGCTACCTCTCTGTGGGCACGGAGCCATAGGTCACCGGGGGTCGCCGCCGGTGCTGGCCGGCAGCCTTAGGCCTCCCGGCGGGAATGCAGAGTAAGCACCTGCCTGTTCAAAATGGCAGGCGCCTACTCTGCTTTCATATCGTTGGTGGAAGGGTGGCATGGAGGGCTGTGAGGGAGCACTGACTTATGTGCTGTTCCCCTTGCCCAGATATAGGAATGATTTGGATGTCAATTCAGTTATTTGAGGTAAAAAGTAAGGAGATCAATATTGTTCAAATAAAAAGGATGCACTCCAGTCTGCATATGTAAAACTAGTTTAAAGGACCACTTAAAACACCCAGACTATTTCAACTAAATGAAGTGACCTGTAAGCAGTGCTACTGTCATTTTAAACCCTGCCATTTAAATCATTAGAGTTTTGTAGAAATCCTTCCATTGCAGGGTTAACCAATCTCTAGTGACTCTCTTCCTAGCGAAAATAATATAGGTAAAATCGTCCTAATTCATGATGTGCTAGACCACAGTATAATGCACGTTTTGTTTTTTGTTTTGCTACAGGGAAGCGAAACTGCCTCGGAGAAGCTCTGGTTCGGATGGAACTTTTCCTCTTCTTTGTTACCATACTACAAAACTTCACTTTTAAATCCCCTCTACCTATTGAGGAGTTGGACATCACACCAGCTGTGTCTGGACTTGGAAACTTTCCAAAGCCTTATAAAGTTTCTTTCATTCTCCGTTAATGTTCTAAACAATCGTTATATCCTCCTTTTACATCACGCATTCTGAGTAACCAATATCAAGTATTTACTTTTAAATGTTACATGTACGGCTTTCAACTAGCTTCACTTGTAGAAAAGAAAACATTTTTTATGTTCAATTTGTTTTGCAGAGGAAAACAAATATATAATTGATGTATTAACCAGTTATTGACCAGAACTCAGTAAAATCCCCTTGTATCATGGCATACATGGCATTTCATTGCATCATTTGGGCTGTGCTGCAGCAGTTCAAAGTTACATTTATTTGAAATCAGTTCTCAATATCTCATTGTAACCCCATCTTCAAATTATTTTAGCATTGCATTAGCCTTTAGAGTTTGATACAGATTGTTCTAGATTTAACTGCATTTACTTCACCGTGTGCTCATTTGAAGACATTCATTTTCCATTTTCATTAAACTGTACTGTCAGTAACGCATTCAAATAATAATACATTAAAAACCTATAAGCATTCTATTTTACCATTTTTACTTATCTATTTTACTGTATGTGAGAAATTGATATTTTTTTAATGTTATATCCACCTTTACATCACGTACATTCTGTGTAACTAATATCCAGTCTTTCATTTCAAATATTACATGTACGGCTTTCAACTAGTTTCACATGTAGAAAAGAACATATTTTATATACAATTTGCTGTGTGGAGGAAATAAAGTAGAATTGATTTATTAATGAATTCATGACCAGACTCTGGAAAAATCCCATTGTGTTATGGCATACATTGGATAGCATTGCATCACTGGGGTAATGCATCTGCAGTTGGAGGTTACATTTATATTGAGCCAGTTCTCAATGTCTCATTGTAACCCCATTATTCCAAAACTGTGTATCCAAATTTTTACATTTATTTGATTTTCTAACTATCATTAATACTCCAGGAATGATAACTAGTCTGTAGAAGAATGGATTTATCTGCCAGGAACCAATTCCACTCATTTCATGTCTGCAAATCTGCTGGAAATAGCACGTTATCCCTCATTCTAAATATTAAAGGAAGTTTCAGTGGGCTATACCATTCCTACAGTCAGGGAGGGGGGAGACTGAATGAGTTTTACCATTTCACTTTTAGCATTACAATAACCTTTAGAGATTGATAAAGGTTGCTCTAGCACTTTTTATATAGTTTTTATTTTAGAAATATAAGATTTAACTAAGTTTACTGCACCGTGGAGATTATACTCAATTGCAGATATTAATTTTTAGTAATGCATTCAAATAATAATGCATTAAAATACATATAAGCAGAACTATTTTATAATTGTTGCTTATCTATTTTTATCACATCTACTGCATGGATTTTTGCCTTTATATTAATATTTCAGACCCTGTGTGTAGTGTTGCAAGGTAAAGGACAGCGTATAAAGCTTCTCATCCCCCATATCTTCTTATAAAGGATAAATAAAAGATTTTTCTGCAAAATAATCTAAATACAAAGTTGCTGTTTTATTTACACATTTATATGTTAGCTATTCATTCCTTGTTTCAAATAAATGTTGTGCTATTGTTTTCTCACAAATAAAGACATGTTTGGCAGTGAATGGGTTAACTGCTTATCTCCTGCCTGACTTTTCTTGTTATGTTTTCTGGTTTATTTAATTGAATGTTAGTTTTGATTATTTTATTCAGGGAGCGGCTTATCAGACTTTACTGTGTTCCATCCACCCTGTGTGTGACTCATCATTACATATTTTATCATTTATTAAATCAGTGCAGACATTGATAATTACACTAATTACACTCACTTAGCTGTTTTATATACTTAGTAAAGCAGAATGTGCAATATGTTTTAACTCTCTTAGTACCGGAAGTGATCCACTCCCCTCCCCCCCACTTTGTAATTTGTTGGCCACATGTTTGGTACTCAATAGGTTAAAGAAATGGAATAAAGAGTTACTTTATTTAATGGATATTTTGCTTGAGTCCAGCAGAGGGCGATGCTTACAGAGTGAGAGAGAGTTTGTGTGTAAGAGAGTGTGTATGTCAATATAACTTGTCAATGTAGATCCAGACAATGTTTATATGGGCAGCATAGGAGTTATTGTAAAGTGGTGTACATTAAACTGTGCCTGAATAAAATGACAGGATCAGGGGTTATAAAGCACTGCACAGATTAAAGGATAGGACATGGACGTAGCCTAGAGGAAGTGTTTATTGCATGGTAATATAACTCTAAAAAGAGAAAGCACGTGGGGTATACTAAAACGCATCATTTAAAAAAAAGCCAATTTAAATAAAATTAGGGCAGCTCTACAATATATCGACTGGCATAAACTCCTTAGTGAAAAACCACTGTGGATAAATATTAGCAAGGTAAATTTCTCAGTATGTACCATTGGGTAATAAATATAGCAGAAACAAATTGAAACCAATGTGGCTTGGTAGAGAAGTAAAACAAGAGATTACAAATAAGAAAAGGGCATTTAAAGCATTTAAATCAGACAAATCAGAGGCATCCTATATAAGATATGAGGAAGCCAATAATACTTGCAAAAAGGCAAATAAAGTTGCTAACCAAGAACATGAGAAATGGATAGCCAAAGAATACAAAACCAACCTCCAAAATGTTTTCAAGTACATCAATTCTAAACACAGCAACAAATGAAAGTGTAGGTACACTGGAAAAGGAGATGGGTCTGTTAGTTAATGAAGACCAGTAAAAGGCAGAAATTTTAAATAACTATTTTTCTTCAGTATATAGTAATGAGTACCCCATGGCAAGAGATATGCAAATGATTACTGCAAAAAACTTGCAGATAACTTATGATTGGTTGACTCAAGACAAGGTGATACAGCAGTTAAAGAAAATGAATGTAAATAAAGCTCTGGGACCTGATGGTATTCACCCACGAGTACTTAAGGAGCTAAGTGGAGAAATAAGTGAAGCTCTATATTTAATCTTTCAAGATTTTTTTTGTTTCAGGTATTGTACCAGATGATTGGAGGAAGGTAGATGTTGTTCCTATATTTAAAAAGGGTTCAAAATCCTTGCCTGAAAATTATAGACCTGTAAGATTAACTTCTGTGACTGGGAAAATATTTGAAGTGCTATTAAGGGATAATATTCAGGAATTCATTAGGAAGAACTTCGTTATTAGCAATAATTGGCATTAGTTTTATGAAATATAGGTCATGCCAAACTAACCTGATTGCATTCTACGAAGACGTAAGTAGAAGTATAGATCAGGGTATTGCAGCTGATGTGATCTACTTGGATTTTGCCAAGGCATTTGATACAGTTCCTCACAATAGGTTAGTCTTCAAACTAAAAGAAATTGGTCAAGATGAATATTCTTGTTCTTGGGTGGAACATTGGCTAAAAGATAGAGTACAATGAGTTTTTATTAATGGTAAATTTTCAATCTGGACAAAAGTGGTAAGTGGTGTCCCTCAGGGTTTAGTTTTGGGACCGCTTCTACTTCATATGTTTATAAATGATGAGATTTAATCTAAGGCAATGGAAAGGTTTTTTTTTACAGTAAGAACTATAAGGAAATTGAATTCTCTGCCTGAAGAGGTGGTTTTATCAAAGTCTATACAGATGTTTAAACAGGAATTGGATAAATACTTCCAAAAACATAATATACAGGGATATATTTTCTACTTAGTGGAGTAATAGCTGCTTGATCCAAGAAAATATCTGACTGCCATTTTGGTGTCAAGAATTAATTTCTTCCTAGTTTGTTGCAAAATTGGAAGTGCTTTGGACTTTTTTTTTGCCTTGTTTTGGATCAACAGCAAAAAACAAATGTGAGGAAGGCTGAACTTGATGGATGCAAGTCTCTTTTCAGCTATGTAACTATGTAATATAGGTTTCAGCCCCAGGATGGTTTAGCACTTGCAATAGTCCTGTCTATCACTAAGTGAATTGCAAAATTTACACCAAAATGGAAAATTCAATCTCCCAGTCAGATATGTATCTGTGTGCATATGTGTAAATGTGTGAGTGCATGTAACTGTGTGTACATATCTGTGTGTGTAAATGTTAGTATAACATGCAAAAGTGCCATGTTTACTACTGCCACCTAAAGAAATTTTTTTGTAATTAAAAAGTTTTTCTGAAAACTTTTATTTTTTTATTTATACATTTATATATTAGCTACGCATTCTATCTTTCAATTTACCAATTGAAAGTACTTAAGTGTCCCTGGTTTTGATGATGCATGCTACACCATTAGCAGGACATAGCAGCATTGTATACAATGTATTTTATTAATTTTAGCAAGACTTGTGCATGGCAAAAAACTTTGGTTTAGTCAAACCAACTTAGACGGAAAAAAGTTTTTGGGGTATTCCAAAATACAACCAACTTTGACCTTAACCTTTAAAAACCATAAATCAGGGAACCCCTCTGCATTGTACCAACAAAATTAAATGTTTATCCGAACTCCACAAACTAAGTAACGAAGCTTGACAAAAGAATTTACTCCAAATTCAAACAAATAACCCCTTCAAGAGCTGATAATATCAATGAGACATTCAATGTGTCTACCCGCATGTGAACATACACTGTTAAACAAACCATATCAAAATCCATGTTTAATCTTTCCGGTTGTATGGTTTTAAGAGTATGCAACCAGAAACCCTCTCTTCGTCTTAATTGCTTCATTAAATCTCCACCTCTTTAGTCCAGTGACACTCTTTCTATACCCACACATGAAATTAAATCCCAGAATAAAAAATAGGATATTGGTTGCAATGTACTGGTACTGAATGAGTCAATCATTTTTTGTTAAATATCGTTAAAAAAACATTTTTTAAGAGTTCTTGTTGTTCTGACGATATATTGTGATCCACACTCAAATGTTATTGAATACACTAGGTGGGTAGTGGTGCATGTTATATGGTTTTTAATCATAAAATACTCTCTAGTTTGATTGCTTTTAAGAGTAAAGGTTTTCCATGAAGAATGGTAACAACTTTAAAATAAAAAAAACACATGTATAAAAACCTTTATTAAGGGTTTCCTTTTTCATGGAACTTTTTAAAGTAATGGGAGCTAAAATATTTTTTAAAATGTCTACCTTTTTCGAAATATAATTTGTAGAGCAAATGGGAATTAGTTTTTTTTAAAAACTTTTACTCTAATAAAAGAGGCCAATGTATTGCTATATTTTTTTAAAATTTTAAAAACATGTGCGTTGTATTGTATGTTAAAAGTAAATTCAATTTGTTTATCTTTACCATCAGTAGAGTTTTTATCTATCAAAAAATAGTTCCTGTCAATACTATTAATGTATAAAAAAATTCTATCTAAAACTTGATCTGTATAACCCTATTCTAAAAATGTACTCTTTAAAAGTTTAACTTGATCAGAAAAACAGTCAGTAAAATTCCTTTTAATTCTGGTTAGTTGACTCCAGGGAACACTTCGGAGCCATCTAGGGTGATGACTACTTCTTGTATTAATAAAGCTGTTGGCCTTTGTAGGCCTAAAAACAGTTTTTTGTCTTAATCCTCAAGTCCTCAATATAAATAGAGAGATCCAAAAATGTTTTATGGTTTATTGTTGGGGTAAAAACTAATGACATGTTAAAAACAATCATGGTAAAAACAATCAATGTCCTTGTTATTGATATATGAGATAAAATTAGGTAAATGACCTACTGTGCCATTCCAAATAATCAAGATGTCATCTAAATATCTTCTCCAAAGCACCAAGTTCACACCAAAAGGGTTCTTGGACCAAATATTCTCGGTTTCCCAATAGTCCAAAAATATTTGCATAACTTGGCATGAATTTGGTACCTTGTAATTGGAGGGGGAAAAAAAATCATCATTAAATGCAAAAAAGTTTTGTGTTAAAATGAAATTAATACTGTGCAGTAAAAAAAAAATCACTAAAATTGATTTCACTGCCAAGAGGCCCAATATATGTTTGATAATGTTCTAAAGTGATGTGACGCTACTTTTGCACAAACAAACCCTTCCCACCATTCAAAGCGATCCAAGTCTTGGATCAAATATTTTGTATCTTTAAGATATGAGTTAGTGCACTGGGTATATTTCTGGAGGTGAAAATCAATATATTTGGGCAACCTCAATGTCTAAGAGCCCACACCACTTATGATGGGCCTTCCTGGCAGTTGTGTTAGAGGTTTATGATTTTTTTAATAAAAATATTTTTTTTATTAAAATTTTAATCATATCTTTCTCTTTATATCCCAATAACAAAGTCATTCTCTGTTAATATTTTGTTTTGGATTAAACTTCAATTTCTCATCATTATTATTGGTATTTACATAGCACCAACATATTCTATAGCGCTTTACAATATTATAGCACAGGGGGATTTAACAATAAATGAGAGAATTACAAAATGTTACAGGAACAGTAGATTGATGAAGATCCTGCTCAAATGAACTTAAAGTCTAGAGGAGGTGGTGTACAAAACACAATAGGACATGGGATAGCAATCAAACAAGATGGGAATGAAGAAGAGCTGGAAGAGAGAGTAGAATGCTGCTCTTTAGAAGAGATTGTTGGAAAAGTAGCATGCAAGGACATCGACTGTTAGGTTAGTTTGGGGGGTGAACACAGTAGGACGAGAGTAGGAAGAGAGTTAAGGGCATCAAAGAGATGTCTGGAATTTCGGGCGCATCAACAAATGAAAAGTATAACTGTTTGGCAAGGGCTGTGCTGTATGAACACAAAATAAATGTATAATTGAGAAAGTCTAACTGGCTGTGAGATTTCATCCAGCAGCATTCAGCAGAACGGTAGCATCTCTGCAAGTAGTACGTTGATTTAGTGTGTCACAGTTGGAGGCATGTCCTCCTCAAGGTGTAAGTTTGGAGCAGGGCTGCAGCATCCAGGGCAGAGGTGAAGGTAGTGTTAGATGATGAGATAGACAGAGAGGGACAGGAGAAGGTAGAGATTGATGAGAGTTGAGAATAGCTATGAGCTAACAGCTGATAGAAGTCAATCAAATTCAGGTTCCTCGAGCTGAGGGGGTTAGGCTGAGGTGGGTTTGTTTATCTCCTAGTAGTCTATAAGATTATTTTAAATAGTAGTCAGTAGAAACAATAACAGTACCTTCTTCCTTTTCCGCACTATTTATAACAATATCTTTTCTGTTTTAAAATTTCTTTCAAAACGTCATTCTCCTTTTTGATGTCCTTTTTAGTTGGGACAAAAAGTGGATTTAGGTTTAAAAGATTGATTCTCCAACTTATTTTGTGAATTAAAATCATTATTTAAAAAACCTTCTTGTACCTTTTTCTTAAAAATACCTTTCAGGGACATTTATCAAACTGATTTATTAAGATTAATATAAAGGATTAGCTAGAATATTAGGGGGTAATTTAACCATTTTTCTAAAATTAGAATCTCTTCCAAAATTAAGAAATATTTCTGAAATATAAACATTTTTAAAAATGCCTTTAGATTTAGCGATTTCAGTAAATCTGACTATTCTCTCCCCACTTACTCTTCCCCTGGACATTCCACTTACTTACACTTACTGGAGCAAATCTGTTTGTAAGATCTATTTTCAGCAATTTTGGGGAGAAAACTTGAGTTATATTTTTTCTTTTGGTTTAGCTCCCGGTTAAGCTGAAAACACCTCAGGGTATCGGAACCCAGGTAACTGCAATGGACTTTTGCACCAACAAAGATGTTTTTGCTATCCCTTATCTCTCTTCAGTGCTGGGAATACTTAAAGGGACACTCCAGGCACCCAGATCACTTCTGCCCATTGGAGTGGTCTGGGTGCCAACTCCCACTACTCTTAACCCTGCAAGTGTAATTAGTTTTTTTTATAAACTGCAATAATTACCTTGCAGGGTTAACTCCTCCTCTAGTGGAACTTCCTGGATTATAGCACAGAAAACCTGTGCTAGAGCGTCGCTGGACATCCTCATGCTGTGTGAGGACCTCCAGCGTCGCTCAATTCCCCATAGGAAAGCATTGAAGAGCATTTTCAATGCTTTCCTATGGGGAGCTCTAATGCGCATTAGGTCTCCCTGGCCAATGGGCGGGATCAGTCTCGCCCACCGGCCGACGTAATACAGAGGAGGAGCGGCGGCGGAGGAAGAAGCAGCGACGTGGGACATGTCGCTGCCTCTGGTAAGTTACTGAAGGGGTTTTCACCCCTTCAGCAACCGGGGATTGGGGGGTGGGAGGGAGAGGGGACCTGCAGTGCCAGGAAAATGGATTGTTGTCCTGGCACTGGAGTTTCCCTTTACATCATACAGATGTAGTATCAATAAGCATTAAAAAGTATATTACGTGGTACATAATAATATAGATATAGAGCACAGTTGTCTAGGGGTGTATATATGAACAGCCTTATTGACCAATGGCATTTAGTACATGTACATAAAATCAAATATAACTGTAGAAGAAGTGAAATAGAGAAGTTGGCAGTCTAAATCTGAAAAAATGAGGCTGTGGTTAAACTGGAAAGTAAAACTTAAGACAGGTCAATAGGACATGTCAAATAAAGTAAAAATATTGTAACACGTGCATATCAATTTATTCAGGCCTGTTGACTTTGATATTTTCACTCCCTTAAAATAAATCTTGTGATTTGAATGTGGATATAATTCATATAGTCTTTATTATTTCCCTGGACACGTCCATGATTGATCCCCTGTGGTTTCTGAACCATCCAGGGGCTGTTCACAGGAATTATTTTATGATGTTTTTTCATTGACTGATCTTTGTGGAAATGCATCATAATTCTTTTTATTTCTGTAGGTTATATTTGTATATATTTGTATTTTAAAGACATTGCGGAATCTTGGTATAATCTTCTACCTGAAACAAGGGTAAAATATCAGTTTAGCAATTTAATGTTAAACACCGGTGTCCACCTTGGGGTATTATATGTTGTATATTGTTTACAAGAGGAAACAAGCGTTCATTTTGGTTATTTGCACTATAGCTCGCACTGCAGATTATCATCGCCATATTTTTACTTGTCATGTTTTATTTGCACATAATTACCAGGTCTCAAAATTTCCACTCACTCACTAGCCATACGTGTGTGAAAATTAAACCCTGGTCAGTAGAAACTCACGTAATGAGAGTGCCATGCGAAGCAAGTTTAACCATGAATTGACCTTAGGTGGCTGCGTAGGGTCCAGGGGTTAAACAAGAGTCCTGAAACCATACATTTGCATGGCTCAATTTGTGGAGAATCAAGTGGGAAATCCACCAAGTCATCCACCAAGGGTCCTGCGGGATCCTAATCCCCCCTTGATGCCATGGACCTTCTAGGTTTGCAGTGGCAAATACATTTTAGGTCTGGCTAGTAACATAGATCCTGTAATTAGCATTTGTTGTTCAATTACTTTATACAAGGAAGAGTCCTTATGTAAAACACCTTGCAACATTCCAGACAAGATGAGACACATCTCTTAAGCTGTCTGAATATGGATTCTTTACCTTTAACACTTTTTATTTATTTCCCCATAGAACATATTATGGTTTACTTTGCAAGATCAGCTCAGTTTGTTTCCATGACCACGGTCATTACTATTCAGGTATGAAGCTAAACCTTGGTCAAGAGTAATCAGAAGTAAAAACAAACATGTTCCCAGAAACCAAAAACCTGATATTGCCTTTCCTTTAATTAAAGAAAAGATAATAAAACGATATAATAGGGCACACAAAGCGTGGTGGTGAGGGTAAAGGTTGGATCTTCGAAGAATGAGTTCCCCACTAACCCTAATGCAACTTAATAAATAAATACATTTCTATATTGCAAGAAATATAAACGAATGACACAATAATCTTACTGGGATTATTTATTAAAGTAAATTCAAAGTGAAGTTTAAACACAAGACAACAGTAGTCGAACTGAATGTATAGCCAGTTTAGAGAATTGATCCAATTTGGTTATTTTTACCTTAAATTTGAAATTTACTTTGAATTCACTTTGCTTTTTTACTTTAGTTTATAACCTTGTACGTGTTTCATTAAAATAAAAAGGCCATCACCCTTATTAACAAGCATTTAGGAGAGCAAAACACACACCACACAGAGAACCTTGTTTATATACGGTTAAAGATCATATATTATATTGTATATATTATCTTTAAATTGTATCCAAAGTAAATTGTAATGTTCTCTTCACTGGTAAAATACACTCCATATAAAAGTATCTGAATACAAAATCTCATTAATTAACAGGTAGTTTGTTTTTAGACCTAATCCAAATAGCTTGTCTTAACCTGTTCATATGTTTAAATCCTTCTTCCCTTCCAGCATTACTTAACATAAATATAATATTAATTGTTACCACCTCTGTGCAAGACAGACATCAAGACACCCGTATCTGAAACACATTGGAGAGCTGACTCCATGATGGATTCCTCTGAAGGGGTAACCCTCCTTATTGCCCTCTGCATATCCTGCCTTATTGTGATTCTTGGTTTTAAAATTATTTGGAGAAATGGAAACCTCCCCCCAGGACCTAGACCTCTTCCACTGCTGGGAAATTTCCTTCAGCTGAGAAAGGGGGATTTTGTAGAAACTCTCCAGAAGGTAGGACTGTGTGAATTTACAATGAGGTTTATCAATTTTGGTATAAAGGAAACCAGTTATCAAATTTCCACTTTGCAATATTTTAAGAGTTTTAACATTTGGTGAAAGTTAAAGTTTCTATAGGCACCAAAACCACTTCATCTCAAATAAGTGGTCTGGGTGTAATGCCCATATCGTTTTAATCCAGCAAACATTGTATTGCAGAAACAGCATTATTTTCAATGCAGGGATAACGTACCTCTTGTCTTCCTTACCTCAACTAGAGCTCAAATTGCTCCCATTTGATTGGCATTGTGTTGCATTTTGCCGTGCAAGCGCACTAGTCTCCCGGTGAGGAAGAATTTGATTGGCTGAGATCATCAATCTTGATGATCTTAGACAGGAAGGTGGAGTGGTTGCATGCAAATCAGTGCACCAACATACCCTTTAAACCCCTGCAATATGGGGTGGACTCTTATAAAGTTAAGGAAACATTACAGTGTTAGGAATACATGTTTTGTTCCAGACACTATAGTGTTCCTTTTATGATTACCTGGCTAAGCGGCCATGTTGGGTCAGATGCTACATTTATTTGGCCAACTGCCTCTCAATCTAACTTGCTGCTGACATTGCTCTGTGTGAACCTGCAGCAGCAGACATGTTAGTTGTTTCAGAATTTGTTCAGATATTAGTAGAATCTGATCCAACATGGCCGCTCAGCCAAATAAAAACATGACATTTTTCAAGAAATCAGTGTATATGTTTCATATATAGTGATGTCGCGAACATAAAATTTTCGGTTGCGAACTTCCGCAAATGTTTGCGAACCGGGCAAACAGCCATAGACTTCAAGAGGCAGTCGAATTTTAAAACCCACAGGGTCTCTTTCTGGCCACAATAGTGATGGAAAAGTTGTTTCAAGAGGACTAAGATCTGGACTGTGGCATGCCGGAGGGGGATCCATGGCAAAACTCCCATGGAAAATTACATAGTTGATGCAGAGGGTGGTGGGGGGGAGGCTGAGGGTGGTGGGGGCTGGTGATGCAGGTGGAGGCTGAGGGTGGTGGGGCTGGAGGATGCTGAGGATGGTGGGGGAAGCTGAGGGTGGTTGGGTGGTGATGCTGAGGGTGCAGGATGCTGAGGTGGTGGGGGGGTAGTGAGGCTGGGGGTGGTGATGATGAGGGTGGTGTGGGGGTGGTGATGCTGAGGGTGGTGTGGGGGGCAGTGAGGCTGGGGGTGGTGATGCTGAGGGTGGTGTGGGGGGTAGTGAGGCGGAGGGTGGTTAAGGGTTGTGAGGCTGAGGGTGGTTGGGGTGGTGATGCTGAGTGTGGTTGGGGGGGTAGTGATGCTGAGGGTGGAGGGCGGTAGTGAGGCTGAGGGTGGTGGGGGTGTAGTGAGGAGGGGACCAAATGGGAGACTGTGACAAGGGACAGACAAGTAGACAAATAGGACACACAGTCACATTTTATTCCCACAATGCATCCTGGCTTCCTCCCCTCTGCCTTGGAGATAATTGAGAAGTAATTCAATTATCTCCCAAGACAAAGGCAAATCGCCATTATGCACGTGGGGATACTAACACACGAATTACTATTAAAATACACTATGTGAGAAACATAACATTAAAAGCATACATTTAACATATCCCCAGATAGCTCAGGTCTGAGCGCACATTATTAAGCGAATGGCGCTCAGACCACACGAATACAGTTTAATCGCCAAGTCTTTACACAGTCAATTTCATGCGAATGGGCTCCATGGGATTCCTATCTGGGGTATAACATATTCCAGTAAAACTACCGAACACCGGGCCATTCGTGCACTTTCACCGAACAAGAAGGGAGGTCGGCGGCTTCAGTGGTGTTCGCGCAAAACTGTGTCCGATTTCAGTTCCATGAATTAAGCGTCGAACACCGCTGTGCATTTGCATGTTTAAAATGGCCGCGACCTCGTGTTCGTGATACGAATGGCGGCCACCCAGCATTCGTCAATTAAGCTGCGGTTAACCGCAGCTTCTGGGAGGCTAATTGCCGGCACACTCCAGCTCCCAGGTGGTCCAGTCATTCGTGCGGTTGTTCGGTAGATTGAATCTAGAAAGCACAAATAAGTCTTTTCTGCAGGGAAAAAGATGTCTTTTAACAGGGGGCCATAGTCCAAAGGCAGCAGGCGAGCAACCAGGCTACTCCAATGCAATGTGGTGAGATTGCTCTCATCACAGTGATGCTGAGGGTGGTTGGGGGGGTAGTGATGCTGAGGGTGGTGGGGGCAGTGAGGCTGAGGTGTGGGGGTAGTGAGGCTGTGAGGGTAGTGAGGCTGAGGGGTGGAGGGGGGGTGAGGCTGTGGGTGGTAGTGAGACTGAGGGTGGTTGGGGTGGTGATGCTGAGGGTGGTTGCGGGGGTGATGCTGGGGTATTGAGGCTGAGGGTGGTGTGGGGGGTAGTGATGCTGGGGGTGGTGGGGGGGTAGTGGAGCTGAGGGTGGTGTGGGGGGTAGTGAGGCTGAGGGTGGTGTGGGGGTGGTGATGCTGAGGGTGTGGGGGGGGTAGTGGGAGGCTGGGGTGTGGGGGTAGTGAGGCAGAGGTGGTATAGGGGTGTAGTGATGCTGGGGAGGGTGGTGAGGGAGTGAGTGAGGCTGGGGGGTGTGTGAGGTGATGCTGAGGGGGTGGTGTGGGGAGTGAGTGAGGCTGAGGGTGGTGTGGGGGTGTTGTTAGTGTGAGGCTGGGGGTGGTGAGGCTGGGGGTGGTGTGGGGGAATGTATGGGGCTGGGGGTGTGGTGTGGGGGTGGTGAGGCTGAGGTGTGGGAGTGATGAGGCTAGAGGTGCTATGGGGTGGTGATGCTGAGGGTGGTGGGGGGGTAGTGAGGCTGAGGGTGTGGTAGGGGCTGAGGGTGAGGCTGAGGGTGGTGTGGGGGGTAGTGAGGCTGGGGGTGGTGTGGGGGGTAGTGAGGCTGAGGGTGTGGGGGGTAGTGAGGTCAGAGAGATCAGATGAGTCCTTCAGGACTGTAGTGGACACTGAATACACTAGCCTAGCTATCAATTTCCCTATCAAATCAGCAGCAGCTACACTGTCCTTCCTCTCACTAAGAATGCAGCTTCACAATTAATTTAAAATGGATGCTGTCCAGGAGGTGGGAGGGTCTGCTGCTGATTGGCTGGAATGTGTCTGCTGACTGTGAGGTACAGGGTCAAAGTTTACTCAATGATGACGAATAGGGGGCGGACCGCCATCCGGGGCAAACGCGAACAAGCTATGTTCACCAGGAACTATTCGCCAGCGAACCGTTCGGGACATCACTACTGTCAAATACTGTGGTTACATCGCAGTTTAATTTTTTTGGTGCTAAATAGTACATTTGCGACCTGCTGTGCACTTCATATCTGAGAGTCAAATAGAACCGTCAAATACTGCTGTGAGATAGCAGTTTGAAAAATTCTAATTTTTCGAGAGACGGTTCTAGAGACAGGACTCTAGATTTAGGGTGAAGAAGAACTGACTCCAATGAGTGTTTATTCCTGCTTATATACAACTTTCCCAGCAAGGTTACCACCCACGTGGACCTTGTGGGGCACTGGAACTGTAAATTTAAAAACCAATAAAATACAAGCACATGGATAATCACATCCACTTTTTACAACAAGAATCCTCCCCTCTGCTTGGGAGATAATTGAGTTAATTACTGTATCAACTCAATTATCTCCAAGCTAAAGAAAAATACTTTTATGACATTTTTTTTAACTTTGTGAGTTTACATGCAATATTAATAAAACGTATATGTTTATAACCAGCATAATTTGTGGACTGTTGCAATATGCCTTTTGTAACTGTTCCTTTAAATGACAAATTGCCCTGCTTCCCTGGATTATGGAGGAGCCTATTTGCCAGCCTCCTCCCCCATGACTATGGACCGGGTGTGTATGGTGGGCATATTGGGGCTTAGGGACAATGCCCCTTTAAGACGGTGTCCCCAGACTTGTTGGGGACACTTCCCCTTTAAGCCTGTGTCCCCAGTGTCCCCAGACTTGGTTAAAACCCTTTGTTCCTGGCTATTTCCCACTTGGTTCAGTAAATGAGGCTTACTGAACCAAGTACCACACAGGCGAACCACCGAGAAGTGGAAGTGTGCAGGCAATTTACCTCCCAGGCTGGGAGCCTGCTGTAGGTAAATTGCCGAATGCTGGGTGGCCGCCGTTCGCGCAAATGAACACGTGGTGACTGTAACGGATCGCCTGGCACCCCGACTGGGTACCTCCGTTGAAAGATGCTCCTAGCGCTTCCTGAGGACTCCAAGCACTGCAGCAGACACCACAATCACCAAACCAGAGAAGCGTATACCTTCTCTCAAGCATATGAATGCTGTAGACAGTTGAATAGGAGCCATACGAATAGGTTTACTCTCCTAGCAGTCAAACTGGAACAGCATACAATAAATCCTTCCCCCAATAATGAGGCGACACTTCACTTTGAGGGTTAAAACAGGAACTCTCTGTACTGTCACATACAGTCTCTTTTATTCCCAATCCACAAACATAGTACAGCCCACAGGGCGTTACAAAACCACCAATCACATCACAGTTACATCCCACATATTCCCTCCCCTTATCCTGAGAGGAAACTCAATTATACAAACAGTTAAAACATACTTTCTACCCAACTTTCATAACTCAAAACCATACATCACATTCACATAAAATTACATATTCTCAATCAATCCATTCAGGGGAACAACATATTCAAAAATGGCACAAATCAGACAAGGGGTTCAAAAGTTAGTAAAAGTCCTTTGTGACTAAATGAAGCATGGCTTTCTGGCCCAAACCAGTTTCAGAGTCTTCTATCCTGGAGATAAGTAATTCAATTATCTCCCAGGACAGACACAAGACTCCATTAAGCACATGGTTGCAAAAGACACAAAACACTTTAAAATACATAAAGTCACATTTTACACATAACACACAGACATTTCACATATCCCCAGATAGCTCAGGTCTGAGCGCACATTATTAAGTGAATAGAAACATAGAAACATAGAATGTGACGGCAGATAAGAACCATTCGGTCCATCTAGTCTGCCCAATTTTCTAAAAACTTTCATTAGTCCCTAGCCTTATCTTATAGTTAGGATAGCCTTATGCCTATCCCATGCATGCTTAAACTCCTTTACTGTGTTAACCTCTACCACTTCAGCTGGGAGGCTATTCCATGCATCCACTACCCTCTCAGTAAAGTAATACTTCCTGATATTATTTTTAAACCTTTGTCCCTCTAATTTAAGACTATGTCCTCTTGTTGTGGTAGTTTTTCTTCTTTTAAATATAGTCTCCTCCCTTACTGTGTTGATTCCCTTTATGTATTTAAATGTTTCTATCATATCCCCCTGTCTCGTCTTTCCTCCAAGCTATACATGTTAAGATCCTTTAACCTTTCCTGGTAAGTTTTATCCCGCAATCCATGAACCAGTTTAGTAGCCCTTCTCTGAACCCTCTCTAAGGTATCAATATCCTTCTGAAGATACGGTCTCCAGTACTTTGTACAATACTCCAAGTGAGGTCTCACCAGTGTTCTGTACAATGGCATGAGCACTTCCCTCTTTCTGCTGCTAATACCTCTCCCTATACAACCAAGCATTCTGCTAGCATTTCCTGCTGCTCTATTACATTGTCTGCCTACCTTTAAGTCATCAGAAATAATCACCCCTAAATCCCTTTCCTCATATGTTGAGTTAGGACTCTATCAAATATTCTGTACTCTGCCCTTGGGTTTTTACGTCCAAGATGCATTATCTTGCACTTATCCACATTAAATGTCAGTTGCCACAATTCTGACCATTTTTCTAATTTACCTAAATCATTTGTCATTTGGCTTATCCCTCCTGGAACATCAACCCTGTTACATATCTTAGTATCATCAGCAAAAAGACATACCTTACCATCAAGACCTTCTGCAATATCACTAATAAAAATATTAAAGAGAATGGGTACAGATCCCTGAGGTAGCCCACTGGTAACAAGACCATGCTTCGAATATACTCCATTGGCTACAACCCTCTGTTGCCTGTCACTCAGCCACTGCCTTACCCATTCAACAATATTGGAATCCAAACTTAAAGATTGCAGTTTATTGATAAGCCTTCTATGTGCAACAGTGTCAAAAGCCTTACTGAAATCTAGGTAAGCAATGTCTACTGCACCACCCTGATCTATAGTTTTAGTTACCCAATCAAAAAAATCAATAAGATTAGTTTGGCATGATCTCCCTGAAGTAAACCCATGTTGTCTCTGATCTTGAAATCCATGTGTTTTAGATGTTCATCAATCCTATCCTTTAACATGGTTTCCATCACTTTCCCCACTACTGAAGTAAGGCTTACTGGCCTATAGTTGCCCGACTCCTCCCTATTACCTTTCTTGTAAATGGGCACAACATTAGCTAACTTCCAATCTTCTGGGACTACTCCTGTTAACAATGATTGGTTAAATAAATCTGTTAATGGTTTTGCTAGTACACCACTAAGCTCTTTTAATAGCTTTGGGTGTATTCCATCAGGTCCCATTGACTTATTTGTCTTTACTTTTGACAGTTGAAATAGAACCTCTTCCTCTGTAAACTCATGTGTAATAAATGACTCATTTATCCTTTTTCTCAACTGAGGTCCCTTTCCTTCATTTTCTTCTGTAAATACAGAACAAAAATATTCATTGAGGCAGTCAACCTGACCTTTATCCTCTTCTACATACCTTCCTTCTTTTGTTTTTAATCTAACTAATCCTTGTTTTACTTTTCTTTTCTCATTTATGTATCTAAAAATGTTTTATCCCCCTTTTTTTACTGACTGTGCTATTTTCTCTTCTGTGTGTGATTTGGAAGCTCTTATAACTTGCTTAGCCTCTTTCTGCCTAATCTTATAGATCATTTTGTCTTCCTCACTCTGGGTTTTTTTATAATTCCTAAATGCTAACTTTTTGTTTTTAACTATTTTGGCCACATCTGCGGAGTACCACAGTGGTTTCTTGAATTTTTTGCTTTTACTGACAAGCCTAATGCAATTTTCTGTTGCCTTCAATAGTGCAACTTTTAAATAATCCCATTTTCTTGGACTCCATTTAAATTGCTCCAGTCTGATAATGACTCCTCTACCCATATTCTAATTTTAGAAAAGTCTGTTTTCTAAAGTCTAAAACTTTTGTTTTTGTGTGGTGTGACTCAGTCACTGTTCTTATATTAAACCACACTGACTGATGATCACTGGATCCTAAACTTTCACCTACAGTAACATCTGATACCAAATCTCCATTTGTTAACACTAAATCTAGTATGGCCTCTTTACGAGTTGGCTCCTCAACAACTTGTTTTAGAGACAATCCCAGTAGGGAGTTTAGAATATGTGTGCTCCTGGCACAAGTAGCTAATTTTGTTTTCCAATTTACATCAGGAAGATTAAAGTCACCCATGATGATAACTTCCCCTTCATTGTCATTTTAGCTATTTCCTCAACTAGTAGATTATCTAACTCTTCAATTTGTCCTGGGGGCCTATAAATCACACCTACACGAGTTACTGTGTGATTACCAAATTCTAACGTAGCCCAAACGGACTCTATGTTTGCCTCACTAACTTTTATTAGGCTAGATTTTATGCTATCCTTCACATACAAGGCCACCCCTCCCCTTTCTTGCCTTCCCTATCTTTCCTATATAAAGAGTACCCTGGTATTGCTATGTCCCAGTCATTTTTATCATTGTACCATGTCTCAGTAACAGCGACTAAATCTACACTATCAGTTGCCATTATTGCCACAAGTTCATGGATCTTATTCCCTAAACTGCGAGCATTTGTAGACATGACTCTAAGCTTATCATTTTATAACACACTTGCTACAGGCACCTTCTGTCCTCCTTTTGGGGGACAATTGGATTGATGTTTTATCACCCTTTTGCCCCCCCTCCTAGTTTAAATACATCCTAGCAAAACCTCTGAACTGCTCACTGAGAACATTTGTTCCCTTTTGAGAAAGATGCAAACCATCTTTTTTGTACAGCTTATCTCCATTCCAAACAGAGCTACCATGAGAAATAAAGCCAAATCCTTGCTCCCGACACCATTCACCAAGCCACAAATTAAAGTCCCTAATACGCATCCGCCTGTCGTTCTGAGTGTTATGCACAGGCAGAACTTCAGAGAATGACAGTGTGGAAGCAACCTGCCGTATATCATTGGCAAAAACACTAAAAACTTCCTTAACCTCTGAAACCTCATTGCAAGCCAAGTCATTTGTCCCTAGATGGACAAGTACATCCAATTCCCCTTCCTGCTTTGCTTGCTTAACAATATTACAGATACGTCTCCTGTCTCTGTGAGCAGTAGCTCCAGGAAGACACCTCACAAGACCACCATTGTCCATCACCACACCTCTTATAATGGAATCACCCAACAACAACTGCTTTCTATTAGGCCTCACCATAGTCTCACCATAGACCGAGGCGGTCTCCACAACACCACTAGCCTCAGTGCCACTCTCCACAACACCACTATCCTCAGTGCCTCTCTCCACAACACCACTAGTCTTAGTGCCTCTCTCCACAACACCACTAGCCTCAGTGCCTCTCTCCACAACACCACTAGCCTCAGTGCCTCTCTCCACAACACCACAAGCCTCAGTGCCTCTCTCCACAACACCACAAGCCTCATTGCCTCTCTCCACAACACCACAAGCCTCATTGCCTCTCTCCACAACAACATTACACTCTGAAAGTGCAGAAAATGAATTATGAAGAGCAACAGAGTGTACAAAATGCCTTTTATCCACAACTCTAAGTCTACCAGATCCTACAGTAATCCATCTGCCTTTCCTAGCATGTCTCTGCGGCAGTGGCTTTGCAGCAGTTCCAGTCTGAGTTTCTACACCAGATAATTTACAAATCTCAGACTTCAAAAATACAATCTCCTGCCGCAAGATAGAGAACTGTCTACAGATTAGACAACAACCAAATCTCCAAAAAGTGGAACGTGAAACAAATGCATAGCAATTGTTACACTGAACTAAGCCTGCCATTCCAATTATGAGAATAATTTAAATCTAACAAATCTTAACTTTTCTTTATCCTCCTGAATACCTCAGATTACCTCCAGGTTATCTCCTGAATATCTCCAACTACACACTTAGAAACAGCACTCTCCAGATATCTCCAATAGACATAGAAACAGCACTCTCGAATATCTCCAACTAGACACTTAGAAACAGCCTCTCCCAGAATATCTCAACTAGACACTTAGAAACAGCACTCTCCAGAATATCTCCAGCTAGACACTTAGAAACAGCACTTGGAAGTAGCACCAAGCTATATTAGACAAGCTAATGAGACCAAGCCTTATATAACTCCTTAAATCACCGCCCACTAGGAATGTTTAACACCTGGGTAAGCCTCTGCTTGTTACAGAGCAATGGCTAATTAACAGCAATCAACAGCAAGTAGCTAGCAATCAAATCAATGCCTTATAATTGCAACGAATTCAAACCTTGGGCAATCAGTAGCCCTTTCCTACAGATGAATCTTACCTGTAACAGTAGAAAAGAAAGCTCTTAGCACAACTCTTAGACAGTTGAAGCTTCTGTAAAACTCTCCAGAATATCTCCAACTAGACACTTAGAAACAGCACTTGGAAGTAGCACCAAGAATGGCGCTTGGACCACACAAATACAGTTTAATCGCCATGGAACCAAAGTCTTTACAGTCAGTTTCATACGAATGGGCTCCATGGGATTCCTATCTGGGGTATAACACATTCACATAAGGTCTGGTCCATAGTCCAAAGGCAAGAGGCGGGCAAGCAGCCCCCTCCAAGGACACGTGGCGAGGGCGGTTTCGCCACATTTCTCCCCTTTACCATCCAAACTAACAGGGTATCTGACATCCTGCCGGTCAGTGCCCTGGTTAGTCCAGCAACCCACCCACGAAGCACAAACAGCAATACAGCCCACCCACAATAACTGGTTACTACACCTGGATAAAATAGCAACTTGTCCATGTCCAGGTGCCTCACCACAGCTGTGCGGGGGGCTGGTAGACTGCCTTGGTGGGTGGGCAGAGACCAGCGGTACTCTGCCCGGGTGCCAGCGCTACCACTGAAGTAGCCTGGTTGGAGCCTGGTTGGGGGAGGGGGAGACCGACTGTCTCCCCTCTGGATACACTGCTCTGTGGCTGGGGGACAGGACCGACCGTCCCTACCCCTGGTGCTGCAAGTGCAGAGACTACAGTCCCATCTGCATAGTTGTGGGGCTTAACATCTCCCCTTGGTGGGTTAGGCTGCCGCTGGAGAGAGGGTGTAACAAGCTCCTCTCTCTGAATTGTAGACTGCCGCTGGGGAGAGGGGTAACCTGCTCCTCTCCCTGACACTCTCTTTGCTGGTGGAGAGGGGGACCAACTGTCTCCCCTTTCAATATTTTGTCCTGCGGCTGGGGTGCGAGACAGATGGTCTCTGCTTCCTGGGGTACACACTGCCGCTGGGGACGGGGGGTAACAAGCTCCTCTCCCATACATACTTTCAGCCGCTGGGGAGAGGGGATAACAAGCTCCTCTCCCTGACACTCTCTCTGCTGTTGGAGAGGGGGACCAACTGTCTCCCCTTTTAATATATTGCTCTGCTGCTGGGGAGCGAGACCGACTGTCTCCGCTTCCTGCAGGACACACTGCCGCTGGGGAGGAAGTACAGCACCTTCAGCTCCCTGGGATACATACTGCCGCTGGGGATCTGGGCTGACTGCCCAGCATCCCTGTAGGGCCTGTAGAGAGACCTTGGTCCCATCCCCACCTGCCAGCTGGGTGTCTTCCCAGGACAAGTCAATAAGGTCTTCCATCTCTGGGGCTGGTTGGGACATATGTGGTACAGTACCAAGGTTTCCTGATAACAGGCTTGGTTGCTGGGGAGGAGGAACTAAACTCAATGCTTCCGGTGGTATACAGTCCATAAGCCCCATCATGTCAGAGACATGCGGCGTTATACGTTGGAATAGGCAAACATAATCCTGTTCTAGTTCCCACTCTCGGTTGGCAAGAAAAGATAGATCTGGCTGAATGGCATCAATCTCTGTAAGGTCCCAGTTGTCTGCCCGCTCAGCTCGAATGGACCAGAAGCGAGCAATGTCGGTGTCTCCGAACCAGAGACAAGTTTCAATAGTATCCAACAACAAACCAGGGCCATCGTAGTCTTCCCCCTCAATACACTTGTACTCAATCAGCCATGGGTAGAGGTGGTAAACATGCCACCGCAGGGCCCGATAGGAATCATCCAGCCACACCTCAGTCTCAACTAGCGTCTCCAGTTCGTTTACCCATTCCTCTGAAGTAGTGCTGGTTTTCCCAAATCTTTATGTAGACAGGGACGCTGTATGAACACTAGCGTCGCCTTCAATTTGTAAATCCACGAACTGTGTCTGAGCTGCTTTTACCTCGCACTAGGACGCCATCCCACCGCTTGCCACCAATGTAACGGATCGCCTGGCACCCCGACTGGGTACCTCCGTTGAAAGATGCTCCTAGCGCTTCCTGAGGACTCCAAGCACTGCAGCCGACACCACAATCACCAAACCAGAGAAGCGTATACCTTCTCTCAAGCATATGAATGCTGTAGACAGTTGAATAGGAACCATACGAATAGGTTTACTCTCCTAGCAGTCAAACTGGAACAGCATACAATAACTCCTTCCCCCAATAATGAGACGACACTTCACTTTGAGGGTTAAAACAGGAACTCTCTGTACTGTCACATACAGTCTCTTTTATTCCCAATCCACAAACATAGTACAGCCCACAGGGCGTTACAAAACAACCAATCACATCACAGTTACATCCCACATATTCCCTCCCCTTATCCTGAGAGGAAACTCAATTATACATACAGTTAAAATATACTTTCTACCCAACTTTCATAACTCCAAAACCATACATCACATTCACAGAAAATTACATATTCACAATCAATCCATTCAGGGAAACAACATATTCAAAAATGGCACAAATCAGACAAGGGGTTCAAAAGTTAGTAAAAAGTCCTTTGTGACTAAATGAAGCATGGCTTTCTGGCCCAAACCAGTTTCAGAGCCTTCTATCCTGGAGATAAGTAATTCAATTATCTCCCAGGATAGACACAAGACTCCATTAAGCACATGGTTGCAAAAAGACACAAAGCACTTTAAAATACATAAAGTCACATTTACACATAACACACAGACATTTCACATATCCCCAGATAGCTCAGGTCTGAGCGCACATTATTAAGTGAATGGCGCTCGGACCACACAAATACAGTTTAATCGCCATGGAGCCAAAGTCTTTACAGTCAGTTTCATACGAATGGGCTCCATGGGATTCCTATCTGGGGTATAACACATTCACATAAGGTCTGGTCCATAGTCCAAAGGCAAGAGGCGGGCAAGCAGCCCCCTCCAAGGACACGTGGCGAGGCCGGTTTCGCCACAGTGACGCCATCTTTATTCATTCAAATACGGTCAGTGGTGTGTGCAGCCAAATTCATGGAACTAAAAATCGCTGCACATTTCCGCGTACACCGTTGACCTGTAA
The DNA here is from genome assembly GCA_933207985.1 of Pelobates cultripes. Classification (NCBI taxonomy): domain Eukaryota; kingdom Metazoa; phylum Chordata; class Amphibia; order Anura; family Pelobatidae; genus Pelobates; species Pelobates cultripes. Next base: position 9,564,233 of record OW240920.1, on the reverse strand, counting down.
CTTCTCCCATACTGAACTTTCAGCCGCAGAGACTAAGTCCCATTCGGCGATGGGACTTAGTCATTTTTTCAGCCTTAAATAGACCGACCGCACAGCCCAAATCTATGGAACTGTTTTGGGCATGAAAATGTGCTTGCAATTGGTCATAAAGGACTTCCGTCTAACTTTTGATCTACTTGTGACGAGAGCAATATCGCCACATTGCATTGGAGAAGACTGGTTGCTCGCCTGTTGCCTTTGGATTATGGCCCCATGTTAAAAGGCTTGATTTTCCCCTGCAAAGACAAGAAAGCCGGGTCATTTGGTGCTTGCCCTGTTTGAGCAGTGATACCCCAGATAGCTATGTCATGGAGCCCATTCGTATAATGATGACTATGGGAAAGACTTTGGCTCCATGGCAATTTAACTGTATGTGTGTGCTCTGAGCGCCATTCAGTAATAATGTGCGCTCAGACCTAAGCTATCTGGGCATATGTTGCATGTCTGTATTTTATGTCATAAATGTAACCGTGTGTATTTTATTGTATTTTACTGTCTTTTTGCTGCCATGTGTTCAATGGAGTTTTGCCTCTGTCTTTGGAGATAATTGGACTACTTCACAATTAGCTCCAGGATAGAAGACTCTGTGGAACTAGTTTTGGGCAGAAAAGCCGTGCTTCCTGTGGTCACAAAGTACTACGATCTATCTTTTGAACCACTGGACCAATTTGTATGATTTTGACGTATGTTTGTATTTGGAGTATGCTGATTCTGAAAATGTAAGTTTTATGTGAATGTGATGCACACTTTTCAAGTTATGAATAATGTGAAAAAATTGGATTTCTCTGCTTGTGCTAAATTACATTACCCATTGTGTAAGGTAATTGAATCACATGCAGAGGGGAGGAATTTGTGTGGGAGTGTCTGAGTGTATTGTATGTGTTTATTGGTTGTGTTCCAAAACCCTGTGGGTGGTACTAATGTGTAAGAATGTGTACATAAGCACAATAAACCCACAGCTCTGTCTGTTCACTGCTTGACCCTCAACACGGAGCTTTGTCTCGTTCTTGGTGGGATTTACTGTATGCTGTTAGAGACTGATTGCCAGGAGTGTAAGCCCCTTGGGTGCTTTTCCTGTTCAGCTGCTAGCAGCTATTTGTGAGGTTCCAGTTCGGGAATTTGGAGTGCTACTTGGTATCCTGCAGTAGCTGTGCCTGTGTCTCTGGAAGGGAAGATCTACTAAACGGTTTTAACCCCTTGTGTGCTGAAACGGTCCGTTACACTACTGAACGGATTTTTATGATTTTTGAGTATGTTTATATTTTAAGGATGCTGATTAATAATATGTTGTTTTTATGAATATTGGATTATGGTTTTAAAGTTATAGTACATGTATAAAAACTATTTTTCCTGCCTGTGATAATTATGTTAACCATTGTGTACCATAATTATATCACAGGCAGAGGGGAGGATTTTGTGTGTAATTGCTGGGAGTGTTTTCTGTAATGTACGTGTGTTATTGGTTGTTCTGTAAAACCCTGTGAGTGGTCCTATGTAAGCAAAACCTGCATAAAAGAAGGCCCTCTGGTGCCAATTAAACAGAATGACTTGTCACTCTAACTTGCAGCCTCGACTCATGTTTGTAGGGAATAGCTATAATCACAACAAGGGATTGCTCTGCTCTGCATGCTCCCTTGCTACTGAGCTCTTGTAAGAGCTCTTGTTCCTGATCCTGCTTCACTCGGCAGAAGTAAGAGGCGAACCTACTGGAGCCTGGGCATAGGTCCAGGGTGGATAGCAGATGGCGAGATCCCAGCCCAGCAGCGCGGTTCATGGAGTCTGCAGTACTTATGGTATCTACGCAGTGTTTATGGTGTCTACGGTGCTGATGGTCCTTCGGTGAGCGTTAGGAGCATCCTTTTCTATGGTCCAACTTCCAGCCAGCCTGGAGGCAACCGTAACAGGGACAAACATATTCAAAATTCACTTGAATCGGTTAAGTGGTTAAGGAGATAGGTGGAAGTCATATTTTGACAGAGGAAGGACAAAACAGCCAATTCCAACTGGTTTGGTGGTGTCCCTGGGACAACGCCCTGCTGGAGAACAATGGGACAGGGGGAGGGGAAGAGGCACACCTTCCCATGGATTCAAAGAGGCAGTAAAAGTGTCCCAAAAGTTTCAATATGTCCATACACTGTCCAGCACTAGTCCAAATAAAAGTCCATGAGACCATACACCCCAGGGCCATAGTCATGTGGCAAGAGGCTGGCAAGCAGGCTTCTCCATAAGCCAGGGGAGCAGAGCAGTTTGGCACATAGAAAGCCAGTGGTAAATGGCAGTTTGTCACAAAGACTTTCAGGGAACCCCTGCTCTGATCTGGGTGATTTTTGGATATGTTGTTCACTCAGGTCAGGGCTATCCAGGGATGTATGATTTATGGAGATATGTTGCTGTTTTGGGGTGTTTCTATGTTTTGGGTAAAAACTGTATATTTTCTGCCTGTGATAATTAAGTTAGCCCATTGTGTTCAGTAATTATATCACAGGCAGAGGGGAGGGTTTGTGTGTCTTAGCTGGGAGTGTCTGACTGTACTGTAATGTGTTGATTGGCTGTTGCAACTTTGTGTCCTGTGTTCCACAAGGCCCACATGGGTGGTAACCTTGTAGGAAAACCTGTATAAAAGAAAGTCATGTGTGCTCATTAAAACCAGTTCTACTTGACCCTTAAGTATATTATATAGGGGGGGGTGTTTGAAGGGGACAGCTAGAGTCATTACAGGGATTGCTATGCTCTGCATATTCCCTTAGCTTCACTGAGCGCTTGTAAGAGCTTCTTCCTGTTCCTCTCTCTGGGAGGAAGAGAGGTTCCCCCATTGAAACCTGGAGCCTTGTAGTAGGTCCATGGTGGATAGAAGACGAAAAAACCTCAACCCAGCAGCGGCGGTTCGTGGGGTCTGTAGTACTTATGGTGTCTACGGTGCTGTTGATCCTTTGGTAAGCACTTGGAGCATCCTTTCTATGGTCCAACCCTCAGCTAGCCTGGGGCAACCGTAACACCCTCCTCCCTCTTCCACCCCAAGTGGACATTATTAGTGCCTCCCTAGTTTTGACTGTGCTATCATATTGCCTGCCTGTATATTGTTTCTAAAGTTGATGCTGCTGACAAAGCCTTATTTGGATATTGACAGTTCTCACTTTTTATGTTTTTTTGTGTTCTATAGATCAGCTATGGAGCTACTGACCAGATGTTGACTGATAGACTTCGATATCCACATGTTTTCCATATGTTTCAAAATAACCATATCTATTACAAAATGGTAGTCAAGCTTCTGAAACACTTTGGATGGAATTGGGTTGGAATTTTTGTCATGGATCGTATAACTGGAGAGACAGAGAGCAGAGATCTCTCAGACTATATGGCCACTAAGGATATCTGTGTCGCCTTCAGAATAAAATCTATTGATCTGGCTAAGGACCAAAAGTTAGAAACATTTAAAGAAATAATACAAAAGTCGGGTGCTAAAATAATCATATTTTGTGGATCATATTCTCTTAAACATTTTATAACAATAATTCCATTACTTCAGACATTATATGATATGACTTTAATTATATCATCTTACTTTGGATTCAATATTTATCATAATGCCCTTAACTTACCAGCCCTTAATGGCATTTTCTTGATTGCAGCTTATGATATGCCATTTTCATGCCCTTGGAGAGTGTTTACTGTGAGCCATCCTTCAAACTTCCCAGAAGACAAGCTTCTTGAACATGTATGGATGCAATCCTTAGAGTGTTTATCATTAAACGACCTTTCTAATTTTTTGTATATAGTTTTTTTTGAGATGCCTCTTAGAAACTGCTCTACGGAATATCAAGTTACATTTTCAGAAAATGAAATAACTTCTAATTATTTATCTCGAATGGTTAAAGCATTTGAGTTCTTAGTTTTGTCTTTGCGTATGATGCTGTTTAATGACAACAAATACCTTCGTGAACCATCATTAAATAACATTTTTAGGAATAAGGTAAATTGATTAAAGTTTTTTTTTTTTTCAAAATATTCAGTAAAACTTTGTTTATTAAGATTTTGACAAGTCATATATTGGTACTGTTTGGAGTGACCTGACACACAGGACCTAAATCTAAATATAAAGTATAGATGTGTATAGAATGGTAGAATTATTGCTGTGCCTTCAAAGAGGTGAAATGGTAAAAGAGTAGTCAAGCCGAAGTGAAAGCAGTTCAGAAATTCACCAAGTTGGTAAGTTAAGCCATGGCATGGATGCCAGAAAACAAAATGAGAGCAAGCATGGTGAAATGACTGGAGTGCACTTTAACTACTTCTGTTCTTAACATACTTCCTTTTTCTGCTATCATCTGCCTATATTTTTCTAGTTCAAACAACATGCTGATATCATTGTTGTATATCCTAGTTAGGTCAGATAGTGTGTCAATGAAACACTTATTCTTGACATGAGATGAGGTGCACTTATAGGGCTTCAATTCATTAATTTATTCGATTCAGTGTATTTACATCAGGTAATGTTGTCAAAGTTTTGTTCCCTTCTGCCCTTTTCCAAAAACAATTTATGAAAAACATGTAAATGACTTACCAATAAAATCTGATTGTAAGTGCAAAAAAGATGCCCTTAGATGGTAACCTCGCAACACTGCACGCTGTTCACAAGATGACCACTGAGCTGACCTACCAGCAGAGCCGAGAAGGCCAAGCCTGGAAAGAAGCTTCCAACACTAAGATGGCTGCATTTAACCAGGATATATGTTTACACATCTACAGCCGACCTTGACTAACTAATCCAACAATTGAAAGTAGTAAGGCACTTATATAGAATTTAGCATGTCATACAGGGTGTTATAACACCATATATAAAATGTAAATAGTGCTTGGAGAATTTACTTTCTTACCTTTTTTTTTATTTTTCCTCAAATGTTCTTTTTATTTGGTTTGTATGTACATTGTGCTACTTATCCATTATACATAGTAGGAAAGTGTACATGAGCATGTTAATAACAGTATTATTAACAGTTTAGCATACATTTATGTTATTCATGGGCACGAGCTATGGAAAGATGTTGTCATACAACAGCTTCTGGCACTAGAACTTATATAGCTGTTGGTAACGTGTCCCTAAGTATTGTGTGTTCTGTTAGTGTTCTGTCAGTCTACTCTTATATAATATAATACAATATGGCCCGGTTTGAAAGGAAAGAACAGCTTACGGTATATAAAGCTAAAGTAAATTAAATTATAGTATAACATTGCTGGTGGCATTTGGAACTGTATGAGCAGCCAGGTATGGATGAGGAGAGTGAGTGACTCTGGGTGAAAACCTCTGCTACTTGGCAGCACTCTCCAGCAGTTTATTGGGTCTATATTTGTCACGGTATTCAGTCTTGTTACTTTGTGATGATGTAGAGGTCTCTGCTCGCAACAGGATTGATAGTCCCAATATGTTTAGAAAAGTCTCTGAGTCGTTTGATAAGGTCAGCAGAAGGCTCTTATTCCCGTTGCCAACCAGAAGGGAATCCTCCCTTCCCCAGCGATACCTGACAGAACTATGTTGCAGCCTTCTGGCAACTGTTGCCAGTTTTCGTATCTCTGATAGGACTGAGAACGGGAGGTTGGAATATATGTCTACTATGTGGCCTTCGTGGCGTATCGTCCCCAGTGCTCACTAGCGATTCATAATCACTGACCTCACTGTTACGTCTCGGGTTATGGTGTTATCGTTGCCCCAGGCTAGCTGAGGGTTGGACCATAGAAAGGATGCTCCTAGCGCTCACCAAGGACCATCAGCACCGCACCAGACACCATAAGTACTGCTTGCTTGCGGTTTCGCCATCTCCTACCCACCCTGGACCTACGACAAGGCTCCAGGTTCCAGGGGGTGAACCTCTCTTCCTCCCAGAGAGTGAAGCAAGAACAAGCTCTTACAAGAGCTCAGTGAAGCTAAGGGTATTCCCTTAGCTTCACTGAGCTCTTGTAAGAGCTTGCAGAACAAAGCAATACCTATAGTGATTATAGCTGTCACCTCCAAACACGAGTCAAGGCTGCGAGTTGAGGGTCAATACAATCACCAAATACAATGGACTGACTCAATTACCACAGGCAGAAAATATCCAGTTTCACCCAAAGTCCAGAAACACCCCAAAACAACAACATACCCCCATAAATAATACATCCCTGGATAGCCCTGATCTGGGTGAACAACATATCCAAACATCACCCAGATCAGAGCAGGGGTTCCAGAATTCCATGGAAGTCATATTTGACCGACCGCAAGCATGGCTTTCATGCCCCAAAGAGTTCCATAGATTTAGGCTGTGTGGTCGGTCTATTCCCCATAGGTCAAATGCTGTTCAAATGCAGTTTGAATGCACGAATGGGTCCATTAAAGTGTTAAAGTGGTGTTCGAATTGTCGAACACCGTTCGACTCCTGCCGAAGCGTCGAAGTTCCAGAGAAGGTAAGGTTCAGCTGTGTTCGTGCCATCGTGTGTCTGATTTGAGTTCCATGAACTCGACGGCAAAACACCGCTGACCGCGTTCGACTAAACAAGATGGCCACCGCCACGTGTTCGACTATACGAACGGCGACCACCCAGCCGTTCGTCTATTAGCCTGCGGTTAACCACCAGCCTGGGTGATAAATTGGCTGCACACTCCACTTGTGTGTGGTCCAGCTGTTCAGTAGTTCGAAGTTCCACTTCGACCACTTTGAAAGTTTAAAGGGGCATTGTGCCAAGCCTCAATATGCCCCATTAATGTTCTTAAAGGGCAATACACCCCAGGGCCATAGTCAAAGGGCAGGAGGCTGGCAATCAGGCTCCTGCAAAAGACAGTGGCAAAGGGCAGTTTGTCACTTATGGCAATGGTGTCTCTAGGTGCTCCTTTGGGTGCTGCAGCTGATTTTCGCACACGGAACACTGTGGTGATCTGGGGATGGTCACAGCCTCCATCAACTCCCATACAGGTGGTTGTGGACATATTGCACACCCCAGACTGTCTCAGGGATTCCTCTGAGGCAAAGGTTCCGGCACCTATGGTAACCATTGTGGTAATCGTGCGATTTAGTCTCTGTACATGGGAGCTAAGGCCCTCTATCTGGCTGTAGGTGTCTTGGAGTTTCTTATCTCTGGAGGCTTCTCTATCCTCCATCTCTTTCACTTTCCGGTGAACCACCCCTATTTCAGACTTGGAGATCCTCTTTCCAGTCCCACAGTAGGTCCGTAAGGAGCTTCTTTTTTTTTTTTACTTTCTTTTATTTATCAAATTTTATCAAATTACATATTTCTCTTTTAGAGAATACTTAGAACATAAAACATTAACATTATGACAAACTGTTACATATGAATACATTCATCATTCAAACTACATCTATATATAGATATAGATGGGCTTTGCTAGGATATATTTAATTTCCTTCCTTCATTTATCCTGGGCTAATGCCCAGCTAATACTGAGACATGCATCAGCATCTTATTTTCTTTCTAAGATCATTATCTTGTGTTTACTCAGAGGATAAAAGAAGGAGAACTACCACAACAAGAGGACATAGTCTTAAATTAGAGGAGCAAAGGTTTAAAAATAATATCAGGAAGTATTACTTTACTGAGAGGTTAGTGGATGCATGGAATAGCCTTCCAGCTGAAGTGGTAGAGGTTAACACAGTGAGGGAGTTTAAGCATATGTGGGATAGGCATAAGGCTATCCTAGCTATAAGATAAGGCCAGGGTCCTAATGAAAATATTTAGAAAGTTGAGCAGACTAGATGTGCCAAATGGTTCCTATCTGCCATCACATTCTATGATACTATCTAATTCTCTCATGTTTTTTTTTATTTTTTTATAATCTATCATCTTTGTAATAAATCTATTATTTTATTCCATCTGCTTATTTTGATCAGGTTGTAGGAATTATTTCTATTTATACCTAGTTCCATTTTACATTGGTATATTGTCTGGGACTTGGTTTCATTCCATTCTGGAATCTTGCTACTTTTCCAGTTTCTTGCTAGTACCAATTTTGAGGCCATCAGAATATGTCATCATTATCCTATTCTCTTCATGTATTTTAGGCCAGTCTAACTGTAGTAAGAAACTCTCTGGTGTAAAAGGTAGTAACATCTCCAGTAGTATATGTATCTGATTTCTAATATCTCTCCATACATTTTTTATTAGCCCGCATTTTCACCATCTTTCTTTTATAATTTCTAAACAACTAGAAATCCACCTCCTTGTATTTCGACCTTTAAACATAGTTCTCATTTTTTTCTCTCCAATTTTCTATTAGACAATAAGTACTTTTCCAAGAAATTTTTAATTCTTAGATATGTAAAGATCTCCCTATTTGGAAGTCTATGTTCTTCTTGCATTTGGCTGAAGATTTAAATTTTTGTTCCCACTGTACAATCTCCCAGTGCCCCTATTCCTGCGTCTTTCCAGCTTCTTGTACTTATATCTAGAATATTGCCCTGTATTAATTCTATAGTCAAAATATCTAGCAATCTATTTTCTATTTTAAGATCCTTCTTAAGTCTTTGCCACATACCTAAAATGTTTCCTATAACCAACGATTTTTTAGGATCAATCTCATAGTTGTACTTTCTGCCCATTGTCCAGAAGACTGTAGTCATGTTATCACATTCCATCATTTCTGCTTCTAGTTGATACCATGCTTCTTCTTTAGAGTTCTCCCTCTGTGGGAAAAGTCATATAGGCTTTATGATAATCTAGTATTATTGGCCTATTCCTTCAGAGTTGTATTTGTATATTTTATAAGTGGGAGAAAGTTTGCCTCTACTATTCTGTTTGGATTTCTTGGAAATTCTAAGTAATATTCTTTGCCCATATCCTTTGTAGTAATAATCTTTGCAGCCAACCACCACACAGATACTGCAAATCATCCTATCAAGCCCCTACTACATGGTCATCCAGCTATAACAATGCACTGGATCAAAAAAACAGATACAATTTACCTAAACTACAAAGACCTCACTATACCAAAAATCACAACAAATAGCGCAACTACTCGAAATACCCACAATTCCCAACAGATATCAGTTATTATCATTAGATTCTGAAATTGACAATGAGGATCATTTAGAAATTCACACTCACTCCAACCCACTAGCTCCAACATCCTATCCATTACGGCCAAGAAAAAGGACTTTAATTTCAGAGGCAAACACAGTGACAGACGAGCACAAAAGAGAGAGACTAGAAAGATATAAATAGTCCTTGTTACGGTACCTCCAGTACTGAAATGTACAAACCGCCGTTTAGCGAGTATTCCCTGTTCGCAATAATGTGGTCGGGTAGCGGGTATAATAAAACCATGCGAACCGCCAGTCAGGGAACACTCCAAACTCCCGAACGGTACCTGTACGGCTAATTCCCTTCACGAGCTGCAAATCCACGAACGGCAAATAGTAACCGAACGTCAATATCTCCCAAGCGGCAAATAATCCAAATAAGCAGTCTCTAGTCGCTGGTAACCAAATCCCCCCAATAACGAGACCAAGCTCCGCTTTGAGGGTAAAACACGAACTGATTTACTGTGGGCTACCTGCCCGGTATTTATGCAGGTCTCCCACTTGGTGGACACTCCCCTAGGGGACCAAATGGGAGACTGAAATCACAGAGGGACATGGGGACATTTTGGACATACATCCCCACAATATTCCCAGCATGCATTACAGTTTCCTCCCCTCTGCTCGAGGGATAATTGGGAAGTAACTTAATTATCTCCCCGAGCAGAGGCAATCGCCATTTTAAACACAAGTCACAAAAACACATGAAAATCCATAACTTCATAACTGCCGAACATATTACATTCGTATTGCATATCCCCAGATAGCCTGGATCTGAGGGCACATTATTGAAGAATAGCGCTCAGATCCCATTCGCACAGTTCAATCGCCATGGAGTCAAAGTCTCTTTCAGTTCTTCGGTATGCGATTGACTCCATGGGACGGCTATCTGGGTTAAGTCCATTCGTGTGGTTGAATCTCCCGAACGGCTGGCATTCGTATGCTTTTGTCGATTGAGAAGGGGAGGTCGACGGCTTCAGCGGTGTTCGGCTGAAAAAGTGTCCGTTTTCCGATCCATGAAATAATCGAACACCGCTGGTCGTTCGCATGGACAAAATGGCCGCCGCCTCGTGGTCGACATACGAACGACGACCACCCGGCATTCGGTTTTAATTGAGAAGTGTCTGTGGTTAACCGCAACGTTCTAATTGGGATCAATAGGTTAACCAGCAGCACACTTCTCTTCTGGGTGGCCATCCGTTCGGTAGTTCCGTTCGACAAAAACCGACATTCCCTTGAATAAAGCATACGAATGGGGAAATTCATGTAACCGGCAAAACAGGCGAACACAGCATTTATAATCCAGACAGATGGGTCTGTCACAGTCCTAACTAGAGTTGAGCGGACACCTGGATGTTTGGGTCAGGCGGGTTTGGCCGAACTTTGAAAAAAAGTACAGGTTCGGGCTCGAACTTGACCCCGAACCCCATTGAAGTCAATGGGGACCCGAACCTTTGGCCACAAAAATGGCTCTAAAAAACTCCTGGAAAGGGCTAGAGGGCTGCAAAAGGAAGTAAAATGGGGGTAAGAGTAGGACAAGTGCCCTGCAAACAAATGTGAATAGTTAAATCACTTAAAAATAACATAAAATAAGCAGCCGCTTAGTAGATAGCTCCCTAATTCCCCCGGTATTAGGGAGCTATTTACCAAAAGGCTGAAAGACCTAAATTGGTCACCTAAATTGGTCTTTCAGCCACATTTACTAATTCTAAGTAAAGATTACTTAGTATTAGTAAATTCAGCCCCTACTCGCTATACCGCGAGTAGTGGTGTGTCTAGTTAACCCCTTAAGACCGGAGGGCGTACTATTATGCCCTATTTTAGGCGGCTCTAAACGCCGCCCGGCATAATAGTACGCCCTCCGGTCTTTCCTTACTTACCCGGGGAGCCCCCCCGCAGCCCCCCCCCCCCACCATGTGAGAGTGAGGTCCTTGCGAGGACCTCACACTCACATGGCCGGGAGAGCCGGCTGCAGCATTGCCAGCAGGGGGGATGCCTGTAATGACAGGTGGTCCCCCTGCTGGCTGAAAATAAAAATAAAATAAATTAAAAAGTGTAAATAAAATAATAATATATACTTAGATCATATATATATATATATACATATATATACACACACACATATATACACACACACACACACACACACTGTATAGGTGTATTTTACTATTAAAATATATCTATATTAATATCAAATTACACGTAGACTGATACTGTTTAAATATATATATATAATTATTGTTATAAAAAAGGCTAGTATCCTTGCACTCAGGCTTAATAATCTGTTTTAAGGGCCGGGTGCTACAAGCAAAAGCCAAATAGTATACATATACATGAAGTAGCTTGCACTCACGGACTTGAAATTTAGAAAAAAAAATAGCTTTATTCAATGCATATCAAATGTTCATCACACCGACGTTTCAGCCCTCGTCCGGGGCTTTCCTCAAGGTGAATTGACAAATCTTTGTCAATTCACCTTGAGGAAAGCCCCGGACGAGGGCTGAAACGTCGGTGTGATGAACATTTGATATGCTTTGAATAAAGCGATTTTTTCTAAATTTCAAGTCCGTGAGTGCAAGCTACTTCATGTATATGTAATTATTGTTATATATATTTATACATAATATAAACAAATTAAATATGTAAATATGTTAAAAAATAATTAAAAAAAATAATTAAAAAAATATAGATGTTTGTTATTTCACAACTGTATTGTGATTATATATATATATATATATATATATATATATATATATATATATATATATATATATATATATATATATATATATATATATATATATATATTTATACAAAAATACACGTAGAACGAAATAATATATACTTATATATCACTATATATATATACCTATATATAAATAAAAATATTCTCATTCCTGAAGAAAGTCCCAGTAGTGGACTGAAACGTTGAAAGAGCCTTTTTAATGGATTAATAAACTTTGACTTTTTAACTTGATTTTGGAAATCCGTGAGTGCTAATCAATACAGACTGGTATGTAACATTTCCCCTGATTTTGAGCACCCGGTTTGAATGATTTTTTTGAAGCTGGAGTGCAAGGATACTGTGGATGGATGGATGGATGGATATATATATATGTGTGTAAGCAGACAGGTGTGCACTCACAGGTCTTGAACAAGAACGACAAGCAAATTATTTAAGGTGAAAAAATCTTCATTATATCCGTGAACAAATCGACGTTTCGACCCCTAAGGGTCTTTTTCAAGATCACAGCACACACAAAACAGTGACAATATATACATGTATCAATTAATCAAATACCTTACCAAACATGTGAGGAAATTGATTATGGACCCATTAGCCCGTGAAACCGGAAACCCGGAAGTGCTGTACGCCGCGATGACGTCATCACGTGGTGACGTCTCGCGGAAGAGACATGTGGTAACTAGGCGACCAAACGACGCCGTGCCAAAAGTGGAAAAACGTGAAAAGACAGCATCCCGAAACAGGGATTTTTACAAGAACGGACACAAGTGTCTAGATGGAGGAAGCTAAACTATGCAGCTAATTGACAGGGAGAACATGAGAAAATCAGCATATACATATAATTAGAGAAATAGAAAAATAGAAATGCAGCAATAAAATGAATTCGTAATATAATAAAATAAAATAGAATAATAAAGTAAAATAAAAATAAAGTTAAATGAACCTAGGATAAGCAAGAATAAATAAAGAAAGAAAAAATATATTGAAAAAATAAAATAAAAAAATATATATATATATGTAAAAATAAAAATAAATAAATATAAATAAAAATAAATAAAAATAAAAATAAAAATCAAGATAAAAATAAAAATATAATGTATACACAACCCGTGTATTTAGTAATATAGTAATGTATATAAGGATGTATATAGATAGCACCCAGATAGGCCCTCCATACAGGTGAAGAAGTGAAGTGAACACCAGTGAACATATATGTGAAATAAGATGGAAGGTAGGGGTAGCTACATATCAAACCTATATGCCATATAAATAATAAATATAAATATACTATATTAAATCCCACATTCAAATCATATGTATATGCAACGTTTACTACAACTGCAAATAATTACATCTTATGCAACATGCCTATATACATGGAGTGCAGAATTATTAGGCAAATGAGTATTTTAACCACATCATCCTCTTTATGCATGTTGTCTTACTCCAAGCTGTATAGACTCGAAAGTCTACTACCAATTAAGCATATTAGGTGATGTGCATCTCTGTAATGAGAAGGGGTGTGGTCTAATGACATCAACACCCTATATCAGGTGTGCATAATTATTAGGCAACTTCCTTTCCTTTGGCAAAATGGGTCAAAAGAAGGACTTGACAGGCTCAGAAAAGTCAAAAATAGTGAGATATCTTGCAGAGGGATGCAGCACTCTTAAAATTGCAAAGCTTCTGAAGCGTGATCATCGAACAATCAAGCGTTTCATTCAAAATAGTCAACAGGGTCGCAAGAAGCGTGTGGAAAAACCAAGGCGCAAAATAACTGCCCATGAACTGAGAAAAGTCAAGCGTGCAGCTGCCACGATGCCACTTGCCACCAGTTTGGCCATATTTCAGAGCTGCAACATCACTGGAGTGCCCAAAAGCACAAGGTGTGCAATACTCAGAGACATGGCCAAGGTAAGAAAGGCTGAAAGACGACCACCACTGAACAAGACACACAAGCTGAAACGTCAAGACTGGGCCAAGAAATATCTCAAGACTGATTTTTCTAAGGTTTTATGGACTGATGAAATGAGAGTGAGTCTTGATGGGCCAGATGGATGGGCCCGTGGCTGGATTGGTAAAGGGCAGAGAGTTCCAGTCCGACTCAGACGCCAGCAAGGTGGAGGTGGAGTACTGGTTTGGGCTGGTATCATCAAAGATGAGCTTGTGGGGCCTTTTCGGGTTGAGGATGGAGTCAAGCTCAACTCCCAGTCCTACTGCCAGTTCCTGGAAGACACCTTCTTCAAGCAGTGGTACAGGAAGAAGTCTGCATCCTTCAAGAAAAACATGATTTTCATGCAGGACAATGCTCCATCACACGCGTCCAAGTACTCCACAGCGTGGCTGGCAAGAAAGGGTATAAAAGAAATCTAATGACATGGCCTCCTTGTTCACCTGATCTGAACCCCATTGAGAACCTGTGGTCCATCATCAAATGTGAGATTTACAAGGAGGGAAAACAGTACACCTCTCTGAACAGTGTCTGGGAGGCTGTGGTTGCTGCTGCACGCAATGTTGATGGTGAACAGATCAAAACACTGACAGAATCCATGGATGGCAGGCTTTTGAGTGTCCTTGCAAAGAAAGGTGGCTATATTGGTCACTGATTTGTTTTTGTTTTGTTTTTGAATGTCAGAAATGTATATTTGTGAATGTTGAGATGTTATATTGGTTTCACTGGTAATAATAAATAATTGAAATGGGTATATATTTGTTTTTTGTTAAGTTGCCTAATAATTATGCACAGTAATAGTCACCTGCACACACAGATATCCCCCTAACATAGCTAAAACTAAAAACAAACTAAAAACTACTTCCAAAAATATTCAGCTTTGATATTAATGAGTTTTTTGGGTTCATTGAGAACATGGTTGTTGTTCAATAATAAAATTAATCCTCAAAAATACAACTTGCCTAATAATTCTGCACTCCCTGTAATTGTATCATGTGGTATTTTCCTTATGGGAATCTATCATATACCCAATCGTAATGATAAATATCTTAATTATTAACATACCACAAAGAAACGGCAGGAGGGCCATATTAGAAGAGCTAGATTGAGAAACTGGAGTGAAAAGATAAATTGTAATTTATTTATTTTTACATATATATACATATATATACATATATATACATATATATACATATATATACATATATATACATACATATACATACATATATATATATATATATATATTTCAATATATTTTTTCTTTATTATTCATTATTTATTGTTTATTCTTGCTTATCCTAGGTTCATTTAACTTTATTTTATTTTACTTTATTATTCTATTTTATTACTAATTCATTTTATTGCTGCATTTCTATTTTTCTATTTCTCTAATTATATGTATATGCTGATTTTCTCATGTTCTCCCTGTCAATTAGCTGCATAGTTTAGCTTCCTCCATCTAGACACTTATGTGTCCGTTCTTGTAAAAATCCCTGTTTCGGGATGCTGTCTTTTCACGTTTTTCCACTTTTGGCACGGCGTCGTTTGGTTGCCTAGTTACCACATGTCTCTTCCGCGAGACGTCACCACGTGATGACGTCATCGCGGCGTACAGCACTTCCGGGTTTCCGGTTTCGCAGGCTAATGGGTCCATAATCAATTTCCTTACATGTTTGGTAAGGTATTTGATTAATTGATACATGTATATATTGTCACTGTTTTGTGTGTACTGTGATCTTGAAAAAGACCCTTAGGGGTCGAAACGTCGATTTGTTCACGGATATAATGAAGATTTTTTTCACCTTAAATAATTTGATTGTCGTTCTTGTTCAAGACCTGTGAGTGCACGCCTGTCTGCTTACATATATTTATAATGCGGGTTGCACCTAGGCAAAAATTTTTTGGGGTTTTTCACCCATTTTGGAGTAAGGAGAGTGCCAAGCAGATGTGGATTTTTTGAGATATAGATATAGATATATATATATAGATATATATATATATATATATATATATATATATATATATATTTGTGTTTGGGGAATTCTCATATGATATAGAATAAGATGGGTTGCAGAGATGTAGCTTTAGGAATAATCGGTTGAGGTGTGCCGAAACTGACGTATGCTGTAGGCCGGTAAAAAGTGGGCTTACACAGAGGAAATATGAACAATGGGAGTGGAGGGTGGGGCTATTCGTCTGACCAACAAAGGTAAGTAGGGAAAGGGGGGAGTCCCTTTTATAGGTCTATAGCCCCTCCCACAACTTCAGGCCATGCCTTCCAATTTGTGTTCGGGGCATTCTCATATGATATAGAATAAGATGGGTTGTAGAGATGTAGCCTTGGGAATAATCGGTTGAGGTGTGCTGAAAACCGACGTATGCTGTAGGCCGGTAAAAAGTGGGCAAAAAGAGACATATTAATGCAAAACATTATACAGGATCATAGTGCATTTGTTAACCATCAGTTAGACATTTTAATGAAAGCTTCCCAATTCCTGAATCGGCTGTGGTATGTAAGTCGCATAAGCCTATGATTCCCAGCGGCCCCGTGTCTTAACGTGTGCGGGGATGTCTTGGCTATAGGCTGTGTAAGCTGCTCCTATCCTAAAGGAGTGCCCTGAGTAGTCAATAGGGTTTAGTTCGAGCCCGATGAATGAGTAGGTGGACATAGTGCATGAACTTACCTGTGGTAAGGACAGTATCGTACAGCGACAGTAATGGTTCAATGGTGCGTATGGTGGCGTGCCCAAGAACGTAATCAGTACCTTAACCGGGCACACAGCATTGCTTGTAAGGTAGTAGGTTATATGCACTGGCTCGCCCCTCTGACTCATCTTAGTTTTAGGAAGGGACCGGACGTAGTGGTCTGTGTGTTTTAGAAGATAAGAGGTCAACAGGCACTCTTGTTTATGATGTTGGCCGCTGATAGTGAGTTATTGTTTTGGCCTGAGAAAGCCGTTTAAAGGCTAGCTAGGTAGCAGTTTTGATAACTGCATTGGTGCGTGGCTCGGAAGTGCATGGTCGAGTGGTTCTGACATGGTTTGAACATTGTATGTCTATGGCCAGTATTTAGTTTTAGCGGGAACGTCCGCTTGGCCATGTCTCTAAGTAAGGTATGTATGGGGGAGGAGGATAGGAAGCCTTGTTGTTTGGGATGGAGAAATACTGATAGTGTTGAATGCCCGTGAGATAAAGTTTAACTGTGTTGTGCGAGAATTATTAACTTAAGGTGGCAAAAAGAGGCGGAGGCCATACGTGGTGAAACCTGAAACCAGCTATCTAAGTGATGGTCCGACATGAAACGTATTGTATAAGTGGAAAACCCTGTAGCAAGCGTGTTGAGTGCTGGTGGACAAGTCCAGTTTAGTCAGAGCCCGGCTATGTTGGCGAGGTTCATGTAATCCATGACCTTGACCACAAATGACCCCCCTGCCATGGCGGCTGTCACGGCAGCTGCCACAATAGTTTACCATTACGTGTGGTTAAGAAAGTCCACCATATGTGTAGGTCTGCCATGGCTTGGTTGTCTAGGGACAGCCCCTGATCATCATTCGGGAGGGAGGAAAAAGCAAAGTGGTTTGAGATGAATGCGCGGCCTGCGTTATGATGCGCATGGCAAAATTTAAGGAACCTGGTAGGGATTGTAGTTCCATGTGGTTGCACGTACCAAGCAGGAGGTGGTAATTGGTGTTGTGATTGTTCCTATTTCTCGCGTGGTAACTTGTTGGCATGGATGCCGAGTCAAGTTGTATGCCCAGGAATGTAACGATAGTGTCTGGGTCTTCTGTGACCTTAGGGAAGACTGGGACACCCAAGTGTTCAGATATACTAATGGCTTCCTTGAAGCTTCTAGAGGGAAAGGCATTCCCTTTGACCAACAAGAAATCATCTCGGGAGTGTATGACTGTGGGGCATCTGGATATGTTTCACCACAACCAGTAAATTGTTCAACGAATATATTGAAGATTGTGGGCTGCTCTTGACCTGAAAGTTAAGCGGGAGAAGAAATATATAACTGCTGCCCATAAATGCCCTGTAAGTGTCAGTGCAGGGTGGATGGTGGCAGTCTGAAATGCGTTTGTGATATCAGTTTTACTTAACCAGGCTTCCCCTTCCTGCTTGAGTGATAGTTGTCATGATATGAACAATGGTGGCATACTTTAATGAAAACTCCTCGCAGGGAATGAGGGAGTTGGGACTATAGGGTAGCCGAGGCATGAGGTGCAGATAAGTCTATGATCAGTTACAGTGTGAGGGAAGATTCCCTGTGACAATCCCAATGGGATTGCGCCACACTGTAAATGGTGTAGATCGGAGAAGCCCGGGTAGAAATCTTTCTGCCATTTCTTGGGCCATGAGTGTAATGCTAGCTGTTGGATGCGGCTGTGATGACTGCAAGTTAGGGCATTCTAGATTCCCCCAAAGGTATATGGCAATACCTGTACAGAAGGCCTTTAAAAATCGGAGATTAGGAAATAAACTAAATGTCTGGATAGGGGTCAGTGTGTAGGAGAAAAATTGTATTTCGTTTGTAGTTTTAACCCAACAGATTTTAACCAACAGATTTTACATAAACAGCTAGGTGAGTATAGGGTAACGAAATAACCGTGCAAAACGAAAGGAAACCGTAAAGTAAGGACCCGTGCTGTGTTGAACGCCGTGGGAACTAATCCTGGCGCGACAAGTGGGTCAGCTTACGGTTTGAGAGTCCCTGAGACACCAAATGCGATGTTGACTGGAGATAAAGCCACTGGATTAACGGAAATCCCTGCTGCAGGATTCCTGGACACAGCTTGGAGTAGGAGACCTAAGGGAGCAAAGGTGAAACCAAAATGGCATCTTGTATGACCTGGAAGTGGATCTCATGCAAATGCTGACCTTGAACAGTCTATTTGTCTGACCAACAAA